>JADBJO010001126.1:20000-47500 GCA_016801955.1 Conus betulinus
TGATTTCTGGTTTCTGTTTAGAGTCAGTGCGTGCGGAGCCAGTCCCAACACGGGGGAAGCATTCAGTAACATGCCGTTGCCTGGTTTTGATGTCCACTGACTGGTTCTGTTGTCTTTGCTGTTGCTGTCTACTTTTGACTCTACTTCTTGTAACTACCATGAAGTATAGGAGTCTCTGAGACTAGTGAAAAATCAGCTTTGATTGCTTTTTTCCCCCGATCAAGGACAACGTTATGGTTTTGGCTGCCTTCAGGAGTTATCTGGTCCATCTCATCGGTCTGATTTACAGAGGACTGGTTCTCAATCCCATCAGGACTGGACCAAGGATCAGCCAATTGTTTAACAAATGTTTGACTGGAGTTTATTTCTGACTCATCAAAAGGAGGGGCATGAGGGGAGTGGGGAGTAGCTGCATCAGCTACTGACGATGAAGCTACATTAGACACATCGCAAGGTAAGTGCTGTGAAAACGCACTGAATTCATCATCATCATTCGATCTCTTAGAGTCATTATGAATATCAGTTACTTCAGGAGTGTTCAGATCGTCGTACAGACCACAAACACCAGGGTCAGTGTGGATACTAGGAACCCCTTGGACGATAGCGGCACCACTGTGGACATAAGGGACACCTCCGTAAACTCTACAGGCACCAACGTTGACACCCGGAGTAGACTGAACGTCGTGTGCACCAGTGTGAACACCAGGAGAAGACTGAGCATCATGGGCATCAGCGTGGATGTCAGAAGCACCAGTGTGGACACCAGCGTGAACGTCAGTGTGGACTCCAGGAACATCAGGGATACAACTTCGGGCATTAGCGTGGACATAAGCTGCACTAGCATGGGCACCAACGTGAACAGCAGGGACATCGGCGTAGACTCCAGTATGGGAACCAGCCTGGCCATCAGGGACACAAGTGTGAGCACCAGTATCAGCAACAGTAAGAACATCGGTGCAAACACCTGAGTGAACACCAGTATTGGGACCAGTGTGGACATCAGGGACACCAGTGTGAACACCACTGTGTGCATCAGTATGGAAACCAGTGTTGACATCAGAAGCACCAGCGTGGACACCAGGGACACCAGTGTGAACACCAGTGTAAACACTAGTAAGAAACTAGCGTAGACATCAGGTACACCAGCGTGGACACCAGGGACTCCAGCGTGGACACCAGGGACTCCAGCATGGACATCAGGGACACCCGCGTTGTCACCAGAGACACCAGCGTGGACATCAGGGACACCAGCGTGGACACCAGCGTGAACATCAGGGACACCAGCGTGAACATCAGAGACACCAGCGTGGACATCAGGGACTCCAGAGTGGACATCAGGGACACCAGTGTGGACACCAGCGTGGACATCAGGGACACCAGCGTTGACATCAGGGACACCATTATGGACACCATTATGGACACCAGAAGCAGCGTGGTCATCAAAGACACCAGCCTGGGCACCAGTGAGAACACCAGGAACACCAACATGAACACCAGTGTGGACACCAGGAGCAGAGTGGACCACAGGGACAGCAGCGTAGATACTCTGGGTAGAATGGAGATCAGGGGCAGCAGTGTTGACACCAGGGACAGCATGGGCATCGGAGACACTGCCGTTGACATCAGGGACAGTGTGGCCACCAGGGGCACTGGGCTGATTGTCTTCACAGTCACAAGGATCCTTGTCTTCACAGTCACAAGGATCCTTAAAATGTTTCCGTTCATCCCTCATTTGCTGTGGACAACAATGTAGTACCCCACTTGTTGGTGACCATTTTTTTTTTTTTTGCCTGGGAGGGCCTCTGACGCTGGGGAGGAGGAAATGGTTTGTGAAGCAGCTTGTTTTCTTGAAGTTGAGGCAACGCCATTATCTGCATGGCGAACATCACGATTGTAATGTGCACTACGTGAGTCACTGTGTTTGAGTAATGGGAAGTGGTTCATGTCAGTGGTCCAAGGTAAGACCGTTTCTGAATAAGCGGGGTTTGGAGAGGACTGAAAGGTAAGTGTGTCTGGGGGATTCCTCATGTCATGCTCTCCGCTCCTCTCTGCCTCATACTGTACCGAGGGGGAGCTTTTTTTGTTAAAGTTCAAAGGAGTCTTTGTATAATGCTTAGAAGTGAACGATGTGTGTCTCCTCCTGTAAAGCAAGCGGCCTTTACGAAAATAAGCAGATCTTCCAGCTCTTCTTTCTTCTTGGAGAACCTGGCTCTGTCGGGCTGTCAGGTCAGAGGCCACACGTATTCCCAACTCTTTGGCCATTTCCTGTCTGCAATCTTGATTGCTGAGAATAAATAACTTGTCTTGCCAATGACACAGACGCGCTATAATTGGGCGAGGGTACTGGTTGTCATTTCTCCTTTGCCGAGACGGTGGGCTCGTTCCACGTCTCGAGTTGTCCAATCTCTCTGCCTGGAAAAAAACGTGTGAGCAGTTGAATTACTTTTCGGATGCACCGATCGCCTCTTTCTTCCGGATCTTCAAAGACATTGAAAAATTTGACATTGTTGCGCCTTGAAAACGATTCCAGTTTGTCCACTTGCTCGTCCATCTTATGGCACGTATCCAGAAACATGTCCTTCCAGTCATAAAGAATTGCACATTGTTGTTCTAGAATATGGCATTTGTTTGCTAGAACGTTCATGTCAAACCTCAGTTGTTTACCATCCTCCTGTGGGGGCTCGTAGGTGTTCTCTACTTTACTTGTTGAATGCCTGTCCTGATGTTGGGGGTATCCTGCCATGGACATCATCATTCTCTTCTGTACACTTTCAAAAAAAGAATCCCGCACATTTGTGGAATTAGCACCCACTCTGTTGTGAGGATAACTGCTGGGACCGTTGTAATCCTCGTATGTATCGTTAGAGGAGTCAGTGTCTTGTGCATATCGTTGGGTTGACCAAAAATGGCCCGGGGTTTGACTCCACATCTCCACATGACAGAAGAAGCCAACTGATGAAAATGGCAGTAGTTTCAAAGAAGAGTTAAACGTGTTCCCATAGAATGCGATAATTGTGTTGTGTTGAGGTTATCTAAACTATGTACAGGTTTAAATGTGGATGTAATAATCATAGGCATATACATTCCTCCATCACAAAGCCCTTATTATGTGGAAACTGAGATTGACAATGGTATAAGTATTCTTGAACAAGTTATTCTCTCGATATTTATGAAGAGTTTGGATACCAACCTGATAATTTTGGGAGATTTGAATGCCAGGACTGGTAATTCCAACGCAACTGACTTCTCTTTTTTCTGATTTTTCTTACATTGACGATAATAATGTAACAGAGGTCCAATATCCAAGAAACTCTAAAGACTGTATGATAAATGATTTTGGTCGTTATTTAATAAACTTGTGCGAACAATGTTCCTTATTGATACTAAACGGGTCAGTTTTTGGAGACATGAAAGGTGAGTATACATATATTTCACATAATGGTTCAAGCGTCATTGATTATATCTTGGTGTCAGAGTCTATTTTTGAATGTGTTAATGAATTGCGTGTTTTACCTAGAATTGAAGCCAAACACATGCCTGTGTGACAATGATTTTTAATGCTCAAAACAACTTGATAATGACTTATGATTTACCTAGAAAGACTATTATTGAGAAGCTTATCTGGGACCAAGACAAAGTGAATGAATATAAGGAGGCACTTGTATTAGAAGAAGTAACATCCATCCTTGATTTAGCCATTATATTAATAGATTACGATGTAGATCTTGCCATTAATAAATTCAATAAAGGTCTAACTCTTGCTAGCCAATGTATGAAAAAAGAATTGCAATAGGCATGCCTTCTAATAAACCATGGTTTGATGCTGAATGTAGAACTATGAAATCTAAGGTGCGTCTCTCCCTTAGGACTTTTTATAGATGTAACGACAGTGAAATAGAAGAAGAACTAAGAAACGCATATAATGAAGATAGGCGACAATATAAAAAATTCTTAGAATTTAAGAGAGATAGAAGACAAAAAACGTACGCTAGAGGTTCTTGAAGCAAACAAAAGGGACCCAAAGAAATTTTGGGGAACAATTAAATCTAGAATCAGCAAAACGTTGGTAGACAATACCATTTCAAAAAATGACTGGTACGACCATTTCCAAGAAGTGTTTAATTCTGACAATGGTTTGGATTACGGAATACATCGTGATAATGTTGATTTGGATGTGGACGTTGGGGAAGAGTGGTTTGATATTCCAAATTTAGATACTTCCATACTAGATATAGAAATTACTGGTACAGAAGTAGCAGATGCATTCAAAGCTTTAAAAATAGGGAAAGCTGCTGGACCTGATGAGTTCAGTGCTGAATTCTATAAATACGGTTCACCAAAATTTGTTTTGTTTATGACAAAAAGCTATTTAATAACTTATATAATGCTGCTGGTACGTTTCCACGTAGCTGGTCTGAATCGCTTATACAACCTTTACATAAAGAGGGGATACCAATTCGCCAGATAACTATAGAGGCATTTCGCTCCTGAATATTAGCAGTAAACTATACACTTATATTCTTAACAAACGATTAACAAGTTGGGTAGAAGAAAATAAGCTTCTAAATGAATCACAAGCAGGATTCAGAAAAAATTATAGTGCGGTAGACCACATTTTTTACTTTATTGTCGTTAGTACAAAAACAGTTATCTAGTGGTAAAAAATTGTATGCTGCATTCATTGATTTTAAAAAGGCGTTTGACCTTATAGATAGGAAACAACTATGGCTAATATTGCGCAAAAATGGTATTCATGGAAAAATGATTAAAGCGATTAGAAGCATGTACAGCGTTGTGACAGCTAGAGTCCGCACTAGGCAGGGTAATACAGAAGCATTCTCATGTCCCCGTGGGTTAAAGCAGGGAGATAACTGTAGCCTCTTTTATTTTCTTTATTCATAAATGAACTTGCAAACGACATTATGCAACATGGCAAACATGGTATACCTCTAACACCTGATCTTATTCAAATTTTAATCCTACTTTTCGCCGATGATGTTGTTCTTCTCTCTCACTCGGTAGTTGGTCTTCAACGTCAACTGATATTCTGAACTACTCAGCCAATAGACTTAAACTAAATGTAAATTTTGAGAAATCTAAAATAATTGTATTTAGAAATGGGGGCTATATTTCATCAAAGGAAAAGTGGTCTTATGATGGTAAACGACTTGAGGTTGTAAATGAATATAAGTATTTAGGAGTAATTTTTTCAACAGGTTTAACCTTCTCATACTCATTAAAAGATATGGCAATGAAAGCTAAGAAAAGCATCTTTGGAATTCTAAGATTCTTATGGTCTCTAGGAGAAAATAACCCTAAGCTCTTCTTCAAAATGTTTGACTGTCAAGTTCAACCCATTCTAACCTATGGAGCAGAAATTTGGGGGCTTTCTGCAGACCACACAGCAATTGAAAGAGTACATCTATTTGCTATTAAACGTCTTTTTAATGTTAGTATACAGACATCCAATACTCTTATATATTGCGAAAGCAACAGACATCCATTGTATATACAAACCTACACTAAATGTATAAAGTACTGGTTAAAACTTACCGTGATGGATGAACACCGTATACCAAAGAAAGCTTATAATATGTTTTATACACTTCACTCCAATGGGAAAAAGAACTGGGTCACTAAGGTTAGCGATACTTTATCTAAATATGGCTTCCGCTTTGTTTTCGACAATCACGGAGTAGGTGATACTAAATCTTTTCTTTCTGCTTTTAAACAAAGACTGCTTGATTGCCATTTGCAAGAACTAGACTCTAACATAAGGGGTAAAGAAAAGTATACTTTCTACTCATCATTTGGACAATTGTGTGATATTCCGCAATATATGTATAAGATAAAAAATTCTAATTTAAGAAAATACTTAACAAGAATAAGGCTTGGTGTGTCCCCGTTAAAGACGCACCTTTCCCGTTACTCACTCCGTCGAAATGGGATTTGCCCATTCTGTCCAAATGTTGAAGAAACGGAATTCCATTTCATTATCATATGCGAACAATATAAGGCTCTGCGTCAATTACACATACCAGAAAAATACTATTTAAAGCCAAATGCTTTTAAACTAACTCTGTTACTGTCCAACTCAAGAATATGTATACCTCTTGCCCTGTATTTGTCAAAAGCGTTCAAACTCAGAAATGATTTAATGCGTCATGCTTAACCTGTATCGCGATTTATTGTTTATGATTCAAGAGAGAGAGAGAGAGAGAGTTTGCGTGCATGCGCATGCGGAGTGGGAGTGTATGTGTATAACGCGCGCGCTGATCGTGCACGTGCGTGTAACTTTTGTCTTTTGCTTGCACTTCTTTGATTGTATTGACATATCTGTGAGTTTGGATGACTTCCCTTACCCCACCTGTCCCTGTTATGACATGGGCAAATGGCCTATTCATTAAATTCGTTCGTTCGTTCGTTCGTTCGTCTCTCTCTCTCTCTCTCTCTCTCTCTCACACACACACACACACACGCACACACACACACACACACACACACACACGCACACACACACACACACACACACACACACACACACACACACACACACACACACACACACACATGCGCGCACGCGCACACACACACACATCGACAGAAAGACAACAGCTGAAAACAAAACAGAGTCAAGAAAAAAAAAGTCCAATTCATACAATACCACAATAAAAGACATTGTGTCGTATTAAGAAGAAATGTCAAGGAAAATGGACGACCGCTTCGGTACCTTGAAGGAAGAGGCAAAAGGAAGCGCAACACACAGCACAGCCGGTGAAAACGGAAAAGTTGGCTCTCCACCGTGACAGCTGCACTTGGCATCTGTTGATACATATTTTTTCTTTTATTCTGATCGTTTCGATGTTGAGAACTGAATCTGTGCTTTTCCGTTATCTGGACTCCTCATCACGATGAACTTTCTTGTAATCTTATCAGTCGTTTTTGCTTCTGATTTTTGTTTATGCACAGTCCCTGTCCCCTCCGTCTCCCCTTGTGAATGGCTTTGTAAAGCTTACACAATTAACACATTCATTCATTCATTCATTCATTCATTCATTCATTCATTCATTCTTCATTCTCTCTCTCTCTCTCTCTCTCTCTCTCTCTCTCTCTCTCTCTCTCTCTCTCTCTCTCTCTCTCTCTCTCTCTCTCTCACTGGTTTTATGTACCTTACAGAGCTACGGGAAGCGAGTAACCAACCCACGTAAAACATCGGTGATGATGCTTTCTTAGAAACCCCTGTCACATGTCGTTGTGTGGGTGGAAGGCAGCAGGAAGAGAGTAAAACAAACCCACGTAAAATGTCGGTGATGATGCTTTCTTGGAAACCCCTGTCACATGCCGTTGTGTGGGTGGAAGCAGCAGGAAGAGGAAGGAGCGGAAAAGAGGGTGTTGTGGGACCATGTATCATCAGTGTGAGCCTCGCGTTCTGTTGACGGGACTTCCGTTTCCGGGCTTTCACTTTTACAGCGCACGGATCGAGCCTCTGGCGTTCTGAGCAGTATCCAATGGAGGAAAAGGGTTATTAGCTTCATATAAGGATTACCTCTTGTGTTCCCTGCTTTTTTTTTATTTTAATGTTCGACATGTAATCGTTCAAGTAAAACGAAACTTGGCACAGACTATGGGCATCTGTCGCTGAAACTCCCAAGATTTTTCCAGTCAATGTCAGTCTAATGCGAATTTGTCTGAGATATGCCAGTTTGAAATATACATTTTTTTTGTGAAAGACCGTACTTTTGGTACGAGAATTTTGTTGTTTGCTGTTGTTTTTGTTGTTGTTCTTGTCACGATCATCAAGTGCACGGGAAGCATTCCCTGTGTCATGCCACACGCTGTAATTGGTTCTGACATGTCAGTTATGTGCTGGTCATAGGGTTTCCCACTAACAAGCGTGGCACTCAAAGACAGAACTGGTCTGTGTTTGAAAGCAAGTGACTCTTTGTTGTCTTTCGTCTCCTTTTTAAGAAGTATCCATCAAACTATCATGTCGAATGGGGAGATCCTCTGGCCAAATCTTGCTTTGTTTTTAACATCATTGTGCCCCTTTTGTTCATATCGAGTCTCTGTTATGTATGAAACGTAAAAGGTCGAACGTTGAACCAAATCTAGGTTGATTTACGATGTCATGACTGAGCGCGCATGGTTGTAAATTGGCGCTGCAAGAAGGTTAGAGAATATGGACAAGTAAATGGTTCATGTGCAGAGAAAATTAATCCGGAACTGAACCTGGATGTAAGAGTCCGAATAGTAGGATATCAAAAATGCTGAGACGTTTGTCCAGACTTTCCGTGTCATAAAGACATGGCACGAAGAAATGAAAAGCAAACATCACTGGGTAAAGATGGGACGTGTGCGGGTGGGGGGGGGGGGGGGGGATTCTTTCATGAAAGCGATAGATCAAAGATGGATAGGTATGACAAGAAGATGGCACAGATCATGTCTGGCAGAAAAAAAAAAAATGGTTCAGTGCAAATCAGAAGGGCTCTCAGGTGGGCACAGATCTGCAGAACATTTCGGTTCAGCGCAGACGAGAAAAACCACTCAGGAGAGCGCAGACTTTCTGCATGGTTGAATGGGTCCTGGATCCGTCTTTGATCTTTGTCCTCACAAAAATGCATCCCAGGAGAAATGGTGTTTTAACTGCATCAGGGGAGAAAACATAGAATCGGTTTGTAGAGATTTAGCTTTTTTTTTTTTTTTTTTTTCTTTTTAATGTCATTTTTTTTTTTTTCTTTAAGTGTGTGAGTCACTTTATGAGAGAAAACAAAGATGTCCATATCAAGGGCATGGATTGAAAGAATTACCCCTCATGTACTTTTTGAAAACGTGCTATTGAAAGTACGAAATGTCAACGTTAAGTAGTCCAGAAAATTTGAATTTTCTTTAAAAAAAAAAAAAAAAAAAAAGTGTTTCTTAAATGGATAGTGATAGCTTCCTAAACAGTAACTTTACAGATAATCATGTTCAGCAGAAAACTGAAAGAAAGGTCATCTGAAAAGTCTGTCTCTCTCTCTCTCTCTCTCTCTCTCTCTCTCTCTCTCTCTCTCTCTCTCTCTCTCTCTCTCTCTCTCTCTCTCTCTCTGGCTGGCAAAATATAAAAAACAGCAAAATCTGACTATTCCAAGAATCAGGCAAGTGCTAACAAGGACGTAGAGTCGTTATAACATCAGAACAAAATACAAAGAATTGGAAAAAGGAACCAGATACCACTGCAATGATGTGGTTCAATAACATTTTCAACAATTATTTTCTAAAAATTAGCCAAATCATTACAGAAGGTTGCCTATTTCTCGTTCTGGAACAGCTATAAGACCCGAATTGCTCTTCTGTCATTTTGCCATGGACGATAGCGAACTACAGGTTCACTCAGTGATGTTGTCATTATTTACGGTACTTAATGTATAATGCCTAAGCTCGGTTAGAGACCAAGTTTTAAGCGTCTTAACAATCCAAGCTCTCGTTTACACAGTGAGTTGCCTACTTGGGTGGAGCCGACGACAGAGCTGGCGCGACATTTAGTCGTTTCACGTGTCATAAGTCGAATGTCAGTCGTCTTCTTTCCCACTTATTCTTTCGATTGTTACGGAGCGTGCATGCTATATTTAGACGTGTCATCCATACCCATGGTCAAACTGGTTTTGACCTCCGAAAGATCATGATGGAATCTTATGTGTGCAAGATGTTATGTATGTGGTCACGCATGGAACCTTGGTTCACACTAAATACCAAATTATTATTTGTTCTAAAAAAAAAAAAGTCTACATAGAGCAGCAACAACACTCGTCTAAATGTGAATATGAACAAAAGTAATAAAGCTGTATTAAGAGGAGGTGGATAGTAGAAGCTAGTGACCGTTGGACTAACAGTGGAATCCTTATCAGTTTCTCGCCGACGTTGAAGAAAGCCTAGTATATTGCAGATGGCAAGAAATGGGATTTTTATGTCAAGAACAGTGATAGATTTGATACATACATATAGACTATACACCCCTCTTGATTTAATTCGTCCATTATGTAAAGAAGAGAAAGGAGACGAAGTCATTTTGTTCTGTGGTGTCCTTTTCAAAACGACATAAGGGAACGTTGTATTCATTTAAAATACCATAGATCTCCAAGTCTTTTCAGATTAAGTTTACTTCTAGTTCTAATTATGAACGAACAACTAGAAACCTGTCCAATTACTTATGCAATGCATTTAATTTACGATCTGGTCTTGTTTCTTGATGTAATCTATTGAATCAGTTTTGACCGTTAAAAAGATTTGAATGATTTCCAGGTGCACCTCTCATGAGGGGCAATGGCCTTTTTTATGAATGAAATATCCGTTTCCGTAACTGTATATCTCTCTCTCACCCCAGTGTTCTTTTCGCTTCAACCCTCTCGTTCAGTCACTCTGCTTCCAGCCACACTATAAACATCAGAATAATAGAGGCTACATCAAACGTCATTAGCACAACGTCCCGTGTTGTGAGACTATCTCGACCCACAGACTAACCGACAGGCAACGGGCGGACAAAGAGACGAACGAGATGGGTGGCAGCACCTAATCCTCACAGTCCTCAGAAACGCGAAGCCGTCGTAAGAATGTGGATGGCTTTTTCTCTCCCCCCCCCCCCCCCCCCCCCCCCCCCCCCCCCCCCCCCGTCGACCTTTATTCTTTTGTATCAGGCTATCTCTTTGGCCCACAGCTGAAGCAGACGACGGTGTTGTTTTTTTTTTTTAGCTATCTGCTATGTCCTCGGTGTCTGTGCCATTTTGTTTCTGGCCCGGTTATTTCCCTTTCTCACTCACTGGTTCGGCTGTCTATCACGTTGCATCAGGAGAGCTCTTTGGTATAGGAGGTCTTTCCAGTGAGAGGCGCTCGTTGATGTCAGAGAAGCTCGTTTTTTATGAGAGGGAAATGATTGTTATCTCCTGCCAGTTAATATGAAACCCTGTCATCATCCCAAAGCTGATAACCCTTCTTGCAGACAACGATAGCTTATACGCTTTATTGTGGTGGATTTTTTCACAATTTTTAACATTTTCCGATAAATGGGGAGAATAGACAATGGCCAGGGGCGTATTCAGGGTTTGTGTTAGTTTGATAGGAAAGTCGCCATGCTTGATTATCTTCTGTAACTTCTTTGACGATTTTCTTTTCCAAATGTACTTTGACAGCACAATTTCAATATCACCTGATTTATATCCTGAGGTCAACCTTGATTAAGACCTGATAAAAGCTGTAGGTCACAATGAATGATTGAAGAAGTAGTGGGTGAAGGAAGAAATGAATGAAAAGTATGTAACCTCAAAGTCATTGCAAGAGGGTTTTACTTTCTCTTTTTTTTCTATTTTATTATTTACTCATGACAGTTCCCACGAGATATTCATGACATTCCTGAGGCTTTTAAACCTTCCGCTTAGCACCATACTTACAAACATTGACAATATTCCTGAGCTGTTAAGTACTTACGGCTTTCCAACCCAGCACCCATCCATACTATCACTCACCTACCCTCATCTGTCCACCTCCCCACTTTCGAAAAAATAATAGATGAAGAAAAAGAAACTTTTTTTTTTAATCTTTATCATGCTACTGAAAAATTGCGAATCTTCATGTGTGCGGTATGTTGCTGAGAAATGATAAGAGAAATAATGAAAGAGAAGTCTAACATGCAGACAGATTTTCAGATGGCCCTACAGGTAGGCCGCTAAATAGACAGGCGGACTGGCAGTTAAACGGATGGGTAGAACGTTGGATGGATAGACAGGATGGATGGATGGATTAAAGGATAGTCAAATTGACGGTCCACTATAGAAGGAATCATCATTGCATTTCTGAGACATCTTTAGTTTTGCTATTTTCAACAACAAAAGAAAAAGAAAAAAAAAAAAACAACCAGAAAACATTAAATCGTCGCTGTTATGGTGAAACCTGTTGCAAAGATGATCGATAGAACTGGAGGTACGACCAGTATGATGTGGGACCTCTGACCTGAAACGTTTTTTTTTTTTTGCACAGATGAACACAAATGAATACAGGTGACCTTTGTTTGATTAATATGAAAGGAAAGAATAAATGAGGTAGGGAAAAGTGTTAACTTTCCTTTCGAACTAATCATCGTAGAAGAATTGTCTTGAATGATTCTTGTGTATCATTATACTATCATTCTGTCTTAAACAGGTCGACTTTGTCGTTGACTTCTTTCCTAGTTATGTAGGTTATTATTTCACTTTTTTTTGCGTATCTGTTGTCGACCTTCATCACTCTTCCTTGATTACGATATTCCTGATGTTATTGTTTTCAAGAAATTTCTGTTACAGTTCATTGGTGACACACACTATCATTTTCCCCCTTTTTCCCATGCCAGGATGTTTTGTTTCCTCTTGAAAAACACTTCACATCAGCGATACCACAAAAAAATCAGTATATTTGCATACATCAATTAACATAAGGCTTCCAAATCATACCGAAATATTCTCACAAAAGTATAGGAAGTTTTGCAATTGTTGACATGAGTATTAGTTATTATGTGCGTGCGACTTTGAGAAGTATGTAAATGAAGATGCAAGTGTATTTCACGTTTAAAAGGCAAAAAGTAATGACTAAGCAAGCCAACTGACAACAAAAAAAAGGTCATGAAGAAAAGTACCTGCGGAGGGAGCAGAGCATTATTTTCTGTTTTAAGTGAGGTTATTTGATTCGACAGAGTACCGAGTAAACAGCTTTATACACAGTGAAACAAAATGATAATGAAACAGCATCTTTGTCTTTCTTGTCCATTGACATCTGCTTGACCAATCACACATGCATTTGTAGCTTTCTTCCAACCGAAATATCTGCGAGATTCGGCAACAAATGACATGTACATAAATGATTGGATGTATGTTTCGCATTGTACCCTTTCTCAGTAAGTCGATCCAGTTAAGTCCAGTTCGTTGGATGGTCTCTTTCCAGGCTTGACTTACGTGATTTATTTATTGCATTCGTAGTGCCTTCCGTTCTGGGCCAACAAAGTAAAATGGGATTCCAATTTTTTCTTTTTTTTGTGCCTTCAGTGGTATGGAAGATTGGTTCTAAACAACGCAATATATCAACTGTCGTTGAAAAAGTGTAATTTCCATACAGTTATACGGAATCAGAAGCATATATGAAAACGAGAATGAAAGAAACGAGTTTAAATTACTCAAACGTTCAGGGTTTTTTTTATCGACGGTTCAAGGTATTTCCTAAGATCGCTGATAAAATAGTGAACATTACTGAAGAAGTTCACTTATGGGTCAAAATGACTGCTCTTATATCACCACGATAAGGACTTCTGGCATTACGGTTGCAGAAACAGATTTTTTTCATTGCCCGCATAAGTTGAAGCTCAGAATCGATCGGGAGCAGGGCTGCAGACCAAGTGAGATCAGTTTTATTACCTTCGTCAGGGAGATTTTGTTTTCATTGGAGAATGCTGACATCGTTGTTTGCTTACGTGTTTGTCTGGATGTCTACAGGATTACGTAAGAACTGCCAAACCAATGTGAACGAAGTCGGTGCAAAGAACAAATGCTGCCCAATATCAGACCCGTAGATTGTGATGTGCTGTACAGTTTCCACTTCATCGTAGTGTTTGCAAAAGCATATATATATATATATATATATAGAGAGAGAGAGAGAGAGAGAGAGAGAGACAGACAGACAGACAGACAGACAGACAGACAGACAGACAGACAGACAGAGGGGGTATGGACACACACACACACACACACACACACACACACACACACACACACACACACACACATAGGTAGATAGGTAGATAGATAGATAGATAGATAGATATGAATACTGTGTTGAGCAAGTTAGTAGTGAGGGAAAACAAGTGTAGGCTAACAATTCTACTGTCGTTATATTAATGACTTGGCAATGATTAAAAACAAAAAAAGAAAAGGAAAGACAAGACTGGTAGGTGAAGGAGGGACCAGGGAAAGAAAGAGAAATAAAAATGGAAAAGCAGGGAAATGTATAACAAAAATAAAATCCCTCTCTAGTTGCATATGGGGACCATATGTTACTAGCAAAGGATTTTATCAGTGTCTGTCTGTATGTATGTCTGTCTGTCTGTCTTTGTGTGCATGTGCGTGCGTGTGTGCGCGTGCGCGCGCGTGTGTGTGCCAAACACAGCGCAACGTGCCAAGCCCTGCTCCTGTTTTCCCTGGGAATGGCAAAACCGACCTTGGACTGGACTGGACGTTGACTACAAGATATTTCTGGCCATCATTGATGCCTACTTCAAATGGATTGACGCGTACTCCATGAAGTCATCCACTTCAGCGGCCAGCATCGAGAAACTGCGGCACTCGTTTGCCAGAGGCACTTGTATCCGACAGTGGCACACGCTTCACCAGTGCCGAGTTTGAAGACTTCATGGAGAAGAATGGCATCAAACACGTCAAATCGGCACCCTACCAAGCATCCACAAATGGACTGGCTGAGCACTCTGTGCAAACGTTTAAGCGGGAGCTGAGGAAAATGCCCCAAGGATCAGTCGAGACACGCATTGCACGCTTCTTGTCCATGTAAAGGGTTGCTCCACAAATAATGACCGAACTTTCTCAGACGGAGATGCTGTTCGTCAGGAAGGTGCGAAGACAGCTGGACCTGGTTCACCCTTGTGTGGAGAGACAGGTGATTCAGAGACAGCTGGAGCAGAAGCTGAACCACGATCGTTGCAGCAAACGCAGCTACAACGTGGGAGACATTGTTTGCGTCAAGAACTGTTCTGTTGGACGGGAGTGGCTGCCTGGAGTAGTCATACAGCGGACTGGTCCTTTTTATCTTATGTTGCTGGCGGTCGTATGCAGAAGCGATGCGTTGATCACATTCCTCCATGTCTTGGTGAAACAGACGAACCTGAGATAGCGGAGCTGGAAGTCCATGAACACGGTCACCCCTGCCTATGGTTTCACCCTGGCCGTCGCCGGTCATTCGGGCATCAGTGATCCATCGCCGGTCATTCGGGCATCAGTGATCCATCGCCGGTTAGTCCGGCATCAGTGACCACGCCCGAACCCACCATGCCTGTGCCATCGGCATTGCCTGAGAGGTCCCTGTCAGTTCCCGCAGTTCCATGGATCCCAAGCCCTCAGCAGTTCCCCCCTTGAACTCACGGCGACTTCCTGTCTAGCACCGACACCCCAGCCCCCCCCCCCCCCCCCCCCCCCCCCCCGAACTCACGGCGACTTCCTGTCCAGCGCGCTCCCGCCCCAGCCCCCCCCCCCCCCCTCCCTCCCCACTGAACTCACGGCGATTTCCTGCCCAGCGCCCTCCCCCAGACCCCCATCCCCCCCCCCCCCCCGACACACACGGCGACTTCCTGCCCAGCGCCCACACCCTCCCCCCACTTCCTGCCCAGCGCCCACACCCCTCCCCCCACTTCCTGCCCAGCGCCCACGCTCCCCCCCCCCCCTTTCCCCCCCTGAACTCACAGCGACTTCCTGCCCAGCGCCCACACCCCAGGGCCGCCCACTTCACCAGCGGCGTTTAGAGACTGTACTGAAAGAGCTGAAAGATGTCTTGAAGAATTGTGAACATCGGTAACTGAGCGTTTGTTGTATTTGCTTTAAATACTATTGGTTCATTCAATTCCAGGTTCTTGGACACATAAATTGTTGTTTTTGAAAAGAAAGGGGAGGTGGAAGAGCAAAGACAAAAAGTCAGAAGCTAATTTACATTGCATTTTGTTTTTTATGTGTCTGGTTTTTCACTGTTCAGGTGGGGGTATATAGTAGATTGCAGTATTAAGACATGGAGATGCCTGTTAATAAAGAATATACAGGATACCCTTCACCAAACTGCTTGCGAATCTGAGTCTACTTTACCTGCATGCATTAAAGAGATACTGTTGCCTTTCTCGAAAGATTTGAAAGTTATTACTTGTGTTTGATTAATGTGATGACAATCTGTCTTGGGTAAAAAAAAAAAAAATGCTTTTTTGGCTTGGATGAATTAGAATTATTACATATTTTCCACAAACAAATTTATTTCCTGTCGAAGATAAAATGAAATTATTTGAGTATAATGCTTGATGATATTACATACGTTATAGAGATCAGCGCGAAATTATTCGAACTGAGTTCTTGGTGGTACAGTTTTGTAAGGCAGTGTATTGTAGTGTACTTAAGTGTGGTGGTTTGATAGACAATTATCACAACAGTTCTATGTGGAACTCAGGTTGTGCTCCACGGAGATAGCGTGAAGGGAGGGGGTCATGACTGTATGTTTAATGTTTTTACTTTTGTATTGCATCTGTCTGTCTCGAGAGACAATGGTGTTGCGCCGTGGATGGTGGAGACAGTGGTGTTGCAGCACCTGCTGTGGCTGAAGAGCCTAATCCTCGAGTGGCAGACTGTTGCAGTTGCTGCAGGCGAAGTCTTGGTCATCAGTGTCTGTGGTGCCGACGCAATTCTTTGTCGTCTGCGGCGTCTCCGTTCTTCCCACTGAGCCTCTCTCCTCTGCTGTGCTTGTTTGATGCCGGCCTTGATGGTGGACCGCCAGCTGACCCGGTCTGAGGCTGCCTGTCCTCAGGTCGCGCTTGCATACATCTTTGTAGCGTAGGGAGGGTTTTCCTGTGGGTCTAGAGCCTGTAGCCAGCTTGCCGTATAGCATGTTCTTCGGGATGCGACCGTCATCCATGTGGCTGACGTGGCCAGGCCAGCGCAGGCTCTCTGAGTCAGCATGGCAAATGTGTTAGGCATCCCTGCTTGGGCCAGGACACCATTGTTGGTGACGCGGTCCTGCCAAGTGATGCCCAGGAGTCTTCTGAGGCAGTGCAGGTGGAAGGCGTTTCGCCTGCGTTCTTGTCGAGAGTACGAGTCCATGCTTCGCTTTACTTATATCTAAAAATTTTGCCAGACTCAAACCACCCTCTTGCGCTAGGTTCTTTTAAGTACGCTACCTGCGTGCTGCATACATGGCTGGTGAATTGTTTAATTCGAAAGACCAAAAGTAAGGAAAAGCTCAAGTTCCCAGCTCTCTCTCTCTCTCTCTCTCTCTCTCTCTCTCTCTCTCTCTCTGTCTGTCTCTCTGTCTGTGTCTGTGTGTGTGTGTGTGTGTGTGTGTGTGTGTGTGTGTGTGTGTGTGTGTGTGTGTGTGTGTGGACAAAGAGAATCTGGACACTCATTGTTCTTGTGTATATAAATACACACGTGCTTGTCTGCCTGTTACAGGGTATGTGTGAAAGGGTGTGCTGTAAGCGCTGAACCCAACAAAGCGTGGAATGATGTTCACACCAGCGAGATGGATGCATTAGTGTAAAATGTTGTTTCCGTTTCGATCATGACATTCTCCTTTCTAGACTCCAAACTTCATTTGGCATTCAGGGCACCGTTCTTGCGTGTGTGAGGTCTTATCTCAGTGATCGTTCCCAGACAGTTGTTGTCGATGGTCTTTCTTTACCTCCACCACCTCTAACCTGTGTGGGTTCCAGAAGGGTCCGTCCTTGGGCCGGTTTTGTTTGCTCTGTATGTCGGACCTGTGTCAGACATTATCGATCAGCACTCATTGCTGCATGAGAGCTTTGCTGATGACACTCAGATCCACAGGTCAAGCACTGTATCTGAATTCAGTGATGTTGTCAGTGATGTTCAATGCTGTTCCCAAGATTTAAAGAAATGGATGACTTTGAATAAGCTGCTCATCCCAAACTCCCTTCCTCCCTTCCTTCTTCCTTCAGTTTCGGAAGTTCTGACATTCAACTCTCATCCCAGGCTCGTAACCTCGGTGTGACCTTTGATTACACCCTTTCTTTCAAGCACCAAGTGTCTCTAAGTTTGTAAGACAACATATCTTGAAATATACGCAAGATCAGTTCAATCAGACACTTCCTTTCCACTGAAGCCACAAAAACTCAGGTTTGTTACCAAGTTCTCTGAAGGCTGGACTGCTGCAACAGTCTCTCGGCTGGCTCAGCAAGTTACCTACTCCATCAACTACAGAGGGTTCAGAATAGCGCTGCCAGGCTTGTTTGAAAAGCATCTACACGTCAACATGTCTCTCCTCTGCTGCAGCCCCTCCACTGGCTTCCAATCCAGAGTCGAATTGATTACAAGCTGGCTTCTGTCTGTTTCTCTTCCGTTTCTGATACCGGACCAAAATATCTCTCAGATATCCTCCACATTTACACCCCATCCCGTCAACTTCGATCCTCTGCCGACAGCCGCTTCTTGCGCATTCCTTCTGTCAGAACAAAATCTTTCGGTCAACGTTCGCTCTCCTTCCAAGGACCACCTGTCTGGAATACACTTCCCATCAGTGTCAGACACCTACCTTTACCCTCTTCTTTCAAATCTGCCGTTAAAACACTTCTTTCAACGGGTTGTAACCTCTCCCCACCCCCCACCACTTCCACTTCCCCCTTCTGAGTGGGTTTTTACGTGCACGCGTGAGTGCCTGGTGGCTGTGTCACTTGTGCGTGCAGGCTGTATTGATGTGAGTGCGTGCATGCGTGTGTCTGTGAACGCAAGTGTGTGGTTATGCGTGAGCATGCGTGTGCGCACCCCGCGCGGGCGCACGTGTGTGTGTGTGTGTGTGTGTGTGTGTGTGTGTGTGTGTGTGTGTGTGTGTGTGTGTTTGTTGTTGTTGTTGTGTTGTTGGTTATGTAAAGCGCTTAGAGCCCTAATTTTTAGAGAATAGGCGCTATATAAATTAAGATTATTATCATTATTATATGTGAGCGCGTCAAATCCACTAAATTGTGGAGAAGGGTATTTGCATGCATTAAATATATCCTGAAGATACAGTCTGATGTTGTTTTCAGTCTGTACATTCTTTTTGTATTTTTTCCATGTCCTTACTACAATAGCCCAGTCAGCCACACAGAACCCCAGCTGAGCTGTCACCATGGGGGGGGGGGGGGGGGGGGGGGGGGGGGGGGGGGGGGGGGGGGGGGGGGGGGGGTCCTGTCCAGGGGGATGTCCCCGTGTTCTGTGTGCTCTGTGCTGTCATTTCTGCCAGGCGAGTCGGTGTCGCAAGCAGCATTCGTTTGGAATCATGGGCGTGTATTTATATCATCACGGGAGCAAGAGTTACTCTACTTGTTTGTTATTTACTGTTCCCTGCCTCATTGAAGATCCCCAGTATAGCTGAACTATTGACATCGCAGAAAAGGCGGTCATGTTTAAGGCCCCAGCGACCCCCCTTATCCCCCCCCCCCCCCCCCCCCCCCCCCCCCCCTCTTCTGTTCCTTTTGAAAAACAAAGTAAACAAATTAAAGCCAGCCAACGTGGTGACGTGGGCAGCGTCGCAGACTCCCAGCTGGAGGTTTGTGGGTCCGATCCCCATCAGAGCCATTACTTTTGTGGAATGTTTCTGGCCCAACCGGCTCCTGTCCAAAGCTGGCTTTACTATAGGCTCATCTGAGAAGACTGGGACCACACAGTCGAGTTCCATCCACTTAATGGGTGTGTCGATGGTACTGGCGCTCAAATGTTCTGACCAATACTGCAGGGGTCCGTGCCTTTCGGGCCTGGTTGACACCAGGATATGTTATGAAAGTGAGCGTAGAGTACAACCTTGTCACGCAGTTTTAGACCAGGTTGGAAATCCGTAACGTCACCTTCAACATACTCACCGATCAACATTGAAAGAAAAAGTAAACAAGCTGATCAAGGACATTGAAATGCAGCAAACAAACAAAAAAATTAAAAGATATGGGGAAACAATCTCTGCATATTGGACAGTTACCATCTACTGTGGACAAAGGGCACAGATACACTGTCTAGAGGCCAAATTACAGGGGGAGGGGGGACACTGACACGCGATGAATTGTCACAAGAAAAAAAAAATGTAAAGACTTTCTCGAACCAAGACGGAAGAAGAATGGACCACAAAAGAAGAAAAAAAAGGTCGACAACAATTTAGTATGAAAATGAAACAGCAGCGCCCAAGAAAAGTAACACGAAAAAAGGACATTACTGGCTGGAAATTTCCAGGAGGCTGGGATACATAGAGTACCGAGAGAACCTTCCGCATTCCGGCGGTGACCAGTCTTGACAATGAAACAATAGCAAACACATTATTGTGTCGTCAGTAGGGGGCTTAGTATGTGGTGTCCTGCGTATGTTAGATCAGAACAGGCGCCACTGAACACCACCAAAGTGACTCGGCAGCAGTGCAGTGTCTCCTCCGGTGGGTTACCTCTTGACGACTTGACATTGACTGCTCCTGTGGATTGCCGGTGCCGGGGCTGCGGCGGGGCCGACCGGGCTGTGGCTGTGGACGGGGATGTCGGAATGAGCGGCGTCTGTGCACTGCCTCTGAGGTGGTGCAGAGGTTGAGACAGCAAAAAAAAAAAAAAAAAAAAAGAAAAAGCAAACACAAGCGCCTTGCGACGCTGACCTTGCTGGGAAATGGCCAAGCAGCGGAGTGCGGGAGGGAGAGGCGAGGATGGACGGGCGGTAGAGAGGGGGGGGGGGGGGGGGGAGAAGGACGAAGGAGCGTGAGGAGAGGGGGAAGAGAATTATGAACACAAAGCCCGGCATTGATCTCTGAAAAAACAAAAAATCATTCAAAAAAAAAAAAAAAAAAGGAAGGAAGAAAAAAGAGTGGAACAGGTTCACACCAGCACATCCTGTCCAAGTGAAACAAAATAGTTCAAACCGACAATACACTGAATGTTTCACGGTTATGGTCTTACCAGTAGTCGCCATGGTGATCCTCTCTCTCTCTCTCTCTCTCTCTCTCTCTCTCTCTCTCTCTCTCTCTCTCTGTGTGTGTGTGTGTGTGTAGTCCCTAAAAATCATATAAAATGATGTTGTAGTCCCTACTCAGGGCGAGGACTGGATGTAAAAAAGTACGTCAGTGCTTATCTATTATCCTCGTAAATAAAGAATTTTGTCTTGTCTTGTCTTGTCTCTCTCTTTTTCAAACCCACGAAGAAAACACATATAGAGGCATTTTCTTTATCAAAAGTCTTAACCGTTGTTTCGATTTTCCTGAGATTAGCCTTATTTATGACCGAAAGCTGAGCAAGCCGCTGTGTTCATTTCTCTCACAGTGGGAAACCTCTGAGACGCTGTCTCCCCAAGTCTTGAAAAATTGCGACTCAGAAGTATTGAAGTGGCCGCATTAATAAGTACCGAGCACCATTCCAGCAACTTACAGAGCAGCTAGGTGTTGCAATGACTGCAAAAAAATGTTTAATTATAAACAAAGCTTGCTCTTATGCCTCAGATTGTAGAAATAGGGGGGTGGTAAGCCTTCATATCTGCAGTGGTAGATGATTCTGCCTAACTGACAGTATGTGCTTGAGTGGGTGAATGGGGAATATAATAAGTGCTTCTCAAAATGAACCTTCAGCAAGCTTATAGTCTCCTAAGCGGGAGACCATCTCCAATGGGGAGAAAGCTCACTAACATGTAGCAGAATCATCTACCACTGCAGATATGAAGGCTTACCACCCCCCTATTTCTACAATCTGAGGCATAAGAGCAAGCTTTGTTTATAATTCAACATTTTTTTTGCAGTCATTGCAACACCTAGCTGCTCTGTAAGTTGCTGGAATGGTGCTCGGTACTTATCCTTGGAATTTATTGTTTTATTGTAATTTAGTCCCTTGCGGATTCATTCCAAGAACTGGCCCTCGGCACTTGTGTCTTAAGAGGTTATCTTTTTATATATTTTCTACTTTTCACAAGAAAATGTAGTTTGTTTTGCTCTTTCATGATTTTTTTTTTGCTTCTTAGATGGCACCTTTGGTTAGTTTTTTTTGAAAAACTCAACAAACATACTATGGCATTGCACACCAGCCTTTTTCTGGTATAGCATTCTTCTTCTTAAAAACCGAAAAGGCAGAGGAGTCAAATTACCACTTTCCGCGGTCACTGAGGAGAAACAATCAGGTTTTCGAAATATCGGTATCTGACCAGGAGTTATATGTTAGTGAGCTTTCTCCCCATTGGAGATGGTCTCCCGCTTAGGAGACTATAAGCTTGCTGAAGGTTCATTTTGAGAAGCACTTATTATTCCCCATTCACCCACTCAAGCACATACTGTCAGTTAGGCAGAATCATCTACCACTGCAGATATGAAGGCTTACCACCCCCCTGTTTCTACAATCTGAGGCATAAGAGCAAGCTTTGTTTATAATTCAATATATATATATATAGGTGCGTGCGTGTGTGTGTGTAGTATGGCCTCTTTGACCCTCTACTTCGTACAGCTCGTAAATGTGTATACATATTTGTTCGTTTGTTTGCTTGTGATCTTTCTTGTCCTCATAGAAGCTTTGTGCTGTTGTGGCTTAATAGAACTCTTTCTCTCTCTCATACACACTCTCTCTCTTTCGCACACGCACACGCGTGCATACACGCGCGCGCACACTCATACACACGTGCGCGCGCGCGCGCACACACACACACACACACACACACACACACACACACACACACAGATACCTTGGTCGTCGTTATTTCGAGCTTAATATATGATTTTTTTAAGAGAGTGCTTTTTAAACCTATCACATACAGGTGAGGTTCAGAAGATTGTTCAGATGTTCACTATAATGTACAGTGAAGAAACAGTCCGATCTTTGTGTGTCAGTCCTTTGATGATGTTCTTTATGAAAACAGAACTGGCACGGAACTGGTTAATTCTTTCCTGAAACATTTGCAGAACGTTCAGTTCCAAACGTGTTTGACGTCACTTCCTCTTCCAATTCAGCACACTCACACTATCAAACGCTTTGTGTGGAGAATTAGTCAGACACACTACAACGGACTGCTTTGGTGGATCGTTCACCATGCACTCTTCAACAGTCTCTTTGGATGGAGGGTGGAGCGTTTACCATGCACACTTCAACTGACTGTTTGGGTGGAGAATGCAGTTATTGTCAGATTAACATATTGTTGTACTGACTCTTTGGGTTGAGAGTCTTTCATGCACACTTCAACAGTCACTTTGGTGGGAGCGTTTACCATGCACACTTCAACAGTCACTTTGGGTGAAGCGTTTACCTTGCACGCTTCAGTAGTCTCTTTGGGTGAAGCGTTACCTTGCACGCTTCAACAGTCTCTTTGGGTGAAGCGTTTACCTTGCACGCTTCAACAGTCTCTTTGAGTGAAGCGTTTACCTTGCACGCTTCAACAGTCTCTTTGGGTGGAGCGTTTACCTTGCACGCTTCAGTAGTCACTTTGGGTGGAGCGTTTACCTTGCACACTTCAACCGATTGTTTTTGAGTAGAGTGGTTACCATGCACACTTCAATTGGCCCTTTGTGTGGAGAGTTTACCACACAAAATACAACTGACAGTTTGTGTGGAGAGTTTTATCATGCGCAATACAATTGACTGGTTGTGTGGAGAGTTTATCATATACAGTATAACTGACTTTTTGTGTGTGGAGAGTTTATCATACACTATGAAACTGACTCTACGTCTGGAGAGATTATCATATACTATAAAACTTATCTTTGTGTGGAGAGTTTTTTTTTAACTCTTGCACACTAAAGCTAACACAGTATGGAGACAATGCACTTTGTAACTGACGCTTTGGATGAAGGCTTTACGATGCACTAACTTCTCTTCCCACGAGGAGTGTGTTCAGCATGCACACAACGTGCATGGAGCTGTCGTGCACACTACAATTTGTCATGCACACTACAGTTGACTCAATATGAAGTGAGTTCAATCTACACACATGACTGCATGTGTGGAAAGTGTATCGCACACGCTGTAACTGACTCCATGCGTGGAGAGCTTATAATGCACACAAGTGACTCCATGCTTCAGTTGGAGAGTTTGTTACACACATTTCCACTGACTCTGTGTTTTTGAGAGTTTATCAAATACATACTGACTCCATGTGTGGAGAACTGACCATACACACTACAATTGACGCCATATGTGGAGAGTTTGTTGTTGTACACACTGCAGCTGACTTCTCATATGGAGAATTCAACATACACACCACAACCCATCTGGAGATTTCAGCATAAGTACAACTGAATCTCCATCATTACATTATGTCCGAACGATGCCTGTTCCCGTATATCATCAACAAAATGATGTAAACCGCTGAGTTTTACCTAACAAAAAATAGATCCAACTAAAAAGCAAAATATATGTGGCAGTATCAACTTGATGAAAATATATGAACATAAATAATGATATAACAATAATAATAATATGAGACTATACAAATAAACTGAGGAACCCTGGAAGAAGGGATGCAGCAACTAAAGTGACTGAGAGAAGACTGCGATGTTGTATCGACAGTTGCATAAAATCATGTCGATTTGGTGTCTGAGCGTTTTCTTGGGTTATTGTTTAGTTGCTGCGTGGGGGGTGGTGGTGGTGGAAGGGGAGGTATTTTAGAACTGTGGAGGTGACTTTTTCTGGTAACAGAGGAGCATTTCTCTTATCCAGTCATTGGGTGCGAGCCCAGACGGAAAACATTTCCTACAGAACCGGCGTGAAGTGAAAATTGTAATGGGAGGCGTTGCTATGGTTTCTTTCTGCTGAAAACTCTCTCTCTCTCTCTCTCTCTCTCTCTCTCTCTCTCTCTCTCTCTCTCTCTCTCTCTCTCTCTCTCTCTGCATGTATATATATATATATATATATATGTGTGTGTGTGTGTGTGTGTGTGTGTGTGTGTGTGTGTGTGTGTGTGTGTGTGTGTGTGTGTGTGTGTGTTCGTACGTGTGTGTATATGTATGTGTGGGTGGGCGGGTGCTTGCACGCGTATATGTCTATATGTCTTATTTCATCCAGATTCCCCCACCCCACCCCACCCCCACCCCACCCCTCCTGAATATTCCAACATCTGCTCGATCGAATATCTAATCTGTAATCCTAAGCGATCTCATCCTCATGCTATCACGTGTCCAGAATAAACAATTCCCAACAACCAGTGTGAATTCTGTCCCTGTTCTGATTCGCCCACACATTACAGCGGACTCTAAACGCCAAGAGTACAGCGTACACACCAGAATTCGCTCCACGTAGAAGCGAGTGCAGCGCACATACACCAGAATTTGACTTCGATCACGGAGATTTGAGCAGTGCCCGTCGTCCCACGATTTCAGGGAGAACTCCCTTCACGTCAGCCATTAGCTGTAGGTCAGCAAGTGCTTGTTAATCACAGACAGGGTCATCGGTTGAATGACAAGCGAGTGTCCAGATTCTGATCCTTTCAAACACTCATATCCACCACCCTCTCTCTCTCTCTCTCTCTCTCTCTCTCTCTCTCTCTCTCTCTCTATCTCTCTCACTCTCTGTCTCTCTCCCTTACACTTGTATATGTATAAATATATAGATACATAAATAGGTAGATATGTGTATGTGTGCATACATACACACATACATAGATAGTAATATATAGATAATGAGAGATAGAAAGTATTCTATAGATTTAGTTAACACAGATATAAATAGCAGATCTGCTCCTCTTTTTTAATCTCTCTTTGTAAGTGCGTAAGCCCATCTCTCTCTCTCTCTCTCTCTCTCTCTCTCTCCTCTCTCTCTCTCTCTCTCTCTCTCTCTCTCTCTCTCTCTCTCTCTCTCTCTTTCCTGTGTTATTTCGTTGAGGTATTTCTCCGGTTGGAATATGTCTTTAAGAGAGTAGTACCACACATATTTCTCCGTGATGAACATGCCAGTTTCGTTGAAAGCAATCAGCAGGCCGTTCTCGGAATTCCGACAAAAATGCTTTTTCATTACCTGCCATCTGGGTAATCCAAACTATTCCAAATCCATTTTTAATCAGAATCTTCTTTATGTCAAACACCCAGTTACAGTATACAGTTTTATCTCGTCTGTAGAGCATTTCATAAGCTTGTCTACATAAAAACGTTTTTTCAGATAGTCGAATTAGTTTTAACCAGTACCTAATACATTTAACGTAGCTTGTAATAAACAAAGGAAATCTGCCTGATTCTCCATAGCACATTTTGTTCGAAGAGTGAAAAGGCACATTAAGAAATGTCTTAATCGTTAAAGTGTTTACATTTTCCATTTGTTTTGTTTTCAGAGTCCGCAGACTTCAGCAGCATATGTCAAAATAGGTTATATCTGAGTATCAAATAGCTTCTAAAATATCGAAGGATCAGTAGAGTCTGATCTTATTGTACGAAGAATTTCGATTATTCCTTTCTGGCCTTTCCAGCAACTTCTGACCAGCGTGTCGTTAAGCTTCGTTTCATAGTAAAAGCCATACCTATATATTCATATTTGTTTGTTGCTTTCACCTTATCTTTCCCATACCACCAGATTTCGTTTGCTGCAAGGCGTCCTCCTTTACGAAAAAAACTACAATGTTAGTTTTGTCCAAATGTGTTTTAAGTTTAGTCTGTCTGCGTTAGTTTTTGATACATTAAGTTGGTTTTGTAATCCAGTCGAAGTTTCTGATAATGAAACCATGTCAACAGCAAACAGTAACATAAACACGTCTATGGTTCCTGCAGCCCACTGTACGCAATGTTTACTCGTTTGGACAACTCTACAGCAAGTTCATTGATAAAAAAAAAAAAAGAGAGAGCTACGGCTTGGCACACGGCCTTGCTTAACTCCCCTTCGGCAGTCGAAATACTGGAAATATAAACATTTATCGCGTACACAGGCCAAGACGTACCACATAACTGGCACCGGGATAATCTGGCATGATTTACACCTAGAAGCCTAGGATTGATTTTATGCGAACAGACGATGGTTTGATACAAACTTGCTGCCATGTGTCCCTTATGTTCAAACGGTGTAGAAGACGAAGGCTACTTCTTGTTTGACTGTAAGGAATATGAAGCTTTACGTTTGATATCAATCGTTTTTGAGCAATATAATATGAAAAGACATAATTAATTCGAATGGTTTCATCAGCAGATGGAGATACCATCAAATCGCTCGCGAAGTTTATCGCCGAAGCATATGAACAAAGGAGAAACATTCTTTCTTCGTGAAACAAGTTTCTGGATTACGAACAAATGAACCGGTGAACAATTGTAAGTTTATAACACTAAGTGTTACAAATTATTAAAATTTCAATATAACTGACGATCTTGTGATTACCGTCGGATGGTCCTTGATTATCTTTTACTTTGATTTAGTATTGACGTATGTTTCGTATGTAATGCAGTGAGCTAGATTACATTGACTGCAGGTAGAATGCTGTAGTGCAATTTTTTCTTTTGATCCATTTCTTCTTTTGTGACTATGCATGTCTGTGTGCGTGTTGTATTGTTGTGTGCCATTTCCAAGAACACTGTTAACTGCCCCCCACCCACACCCCCCTCACATGAACGGCAGTTAGGCTATTGTCAAAAAAAAAACAGTCAATTATCAATTGTCTGTGTGTGTGTGTGTGTGTGTGTGTGTGTGTGTGTGTGTGTGTGTGTGTGTGTGTGTGTGTGTGTGTGTGTGTTTCAGTTCTTTCTGACTTCGTCCCATCCCCCACCCCCCCCCTCTCTCTCTCTCTCTCTCTCTCTCTCTCTCTCTCTCTCTCTCTCTCTCTCTTTGGGGCTTGAGCGGGTGTTCAACTCGT
>JADBJO010001126.1:62500-72500 GCA_016801955.1 Conus betulinus
GACCGCAACGGGCCACATCAGGGCTGTCACCTCGTTGAAGTCAGCTCTCAAAATATAGGTTCTTAAAACGACGCACACAAACAGCTCATCAAAAATGATGTGATTTCGTTACGCTCTTTCTTCCGTGAAATCTTGCATCAAGTGGAAAATGTTGATCTCTGTCAGAAACTAAAAAAAGACCAGATCAGGTGGGTCCCCTTTCAACAAGGGTTTCATGCAGTTTTCTGTAAGTGATTTATGTCTCCGACATCATGTAAGCCCCAACACTCTAAGTATAAGAACATGTTTGATAATAAATGGTTCCTCACGTGGAAGGCATCCCGGAGCTTCTTCGTCTTTGAAAAGACACGAGAGGGTGTAAAAGGAGTCGCAAGACTGTTTCTTCTTTTCTTCTTTGTTTCTTCTTTTTGATCACGAGTGGCACACGCACGGTTAAACTGTTTTTAGGTTTGAACGAATTGGGAAGACAGAGCCCTCTCAGAAGAGAAAATCTTTGTGGTAGGGGGATGGGAGGGGGGCGGGGGATCACGCATATACACGACTGGATCATTATATACATTGTTTCATAGCATAACGTCTGAATCATTAATGTCATCATCACCATCATAATATTCTTCATCATCTTCATCATCATCATCACCACCACCACCACACCACCACCACCATCATAATCATGGTCATCGTCATCACTGTTATCATTATTACATTATTACCATCATCACGGTCATCTTCATCATCATCATCATCATCATCATCATCATCATCATCATCATCATAGTCGTCGTCGTCGTCGTCGTCGTCGTCACTACCACCACCACCACCACCACCATAATCATCGTCGTCTTCGTCATCATCATCATCATTGTCATCATCATCGACATCGTCGTCGTCATCATCATCATCGTCATCATCATCATCATCATCATCATCAGTAGTGACTTTCAAAAAGATTTTTTTTTTAACAGACCCAGTGTTGTCAGAAATTAATGTTGACATTAGATAAACGCTTTGAAATATAAAAGAAAACAGTTATTACTATTATCATTCTTCTTCTTCTTCTTCTTCTTCTTCTTCTTAGTAGAAGTAGTAGTAGTATCATTAGTAGTAGTCGTAGTAGTAGTAGTAGTAGCATCATTATTATATATCATCATCCTCATCGTTTGTTGTTGTCAGTATAATTGATATTGTTACTATTACTGTGTGTATTGTTTATTATTATTACTATCATTTACGGTTGTTGTTGTTGCTGCTGCCACTATTATTATTATTATTATATTGTCGTTGTTGCCGTTATTGTGGTGGTGGTGTCGGTGGTTCTAATATTTATATCATTAATATAATCATTATTATTATCAATTTCAATGTAATTATTATCAGAAGTAGCTGTAGTAATAGTGTTACTGGGAATAGAAATAGTGATAGAAGTAAGAGTAGTAGTTGCAGTCGTATTTGTGTCAATGTTATTGTTATGATTATCGTTATTCTGTGTTATCATTGTTCTTCCTGTTTTCATTACATTATCATTTGGCCTTCCGTTTTTGTAGTTTTTGTTCTTGTCTTCACCTGTAGTTGAAGTAAATTCATGTTTTTAGTTCGTTCTCATTTTGATTATCATGATTCTGACTGTTTTCTATCGTTCTTATTACCATCAGCATCATCTTTATGATGATGACGATGATGATAATTATTATTATTATTATTATTGTTGTTGTTGTTGTTGTTGTTATTATTATTATCATTATTGTTGTTGTTGTAGTTGTTATGGTGGTGTGATGATGATGATGATGATGATGATGATGATGATGATGATGATGATGATGATGATGATGAAAAAATGTCGTTGTTGGGTTGTCGCTGTTATCGTGCTGATTCCTGTGATTGTCGCCCCCTGTGACAGTATCACGGCCTGATGTTTGACCTGTCGGCCTACGGCATCGACACCAGCGACATGACGGACTCCTCGGGGTTCACCCTCAAGCTGTTCGGCAGTTCCCGGCACCGCTACATCAGCCTGGCTATCCCCAAGAGCGAGTCCGTGCTGGTCAGAAACATGAGACTCATTCTGGACCGCTCGGTGAGTAGAGAGGAGGGGGAGAGAGAAAGGAAGCGGGACATAGAGAGTGAGTGAGTGAGTGTGTGTGTGTGTGTGTGTGTGTGTGTGTGTGTGTGTGTGTGTGTGTGTGTGTGTGTGAGAGTGAGAGAGAGAGAGAGAGAGAGAGAGAGAGAGCCAGACAGACAGAAAAAAAGAATCTCTGAGAGAGAGACAGAGAGAGAGAGACAGAGAAAGGGGAGAGAGAGAATCTCAGAGATAGCGTGAGAGAAAATCTGAGAGAGAAAGATAGACCGAGACAGAGAGAAACAGACAGACAGACAGACGGAGAGAGAGAGAGAGAGTCACAGAGAAAAAGAGAGAGATTATGATGATGATGATGATGATGATGAAAAAAATCTTCATTTCAAGGGGAATGTATGCTTTTTTTTTTTGCATCCGGCCCGTGCCCCGCCGAGGGACTAAGAGTGACTAGCAACTAACTGAGCATGACTAGTTATTAAACCATACAAACACACATGATCATCTTTAAGAATACATGAAAACATGGATAAGCTCTTTCCTCCTGAGAGAGAGAGAGAGAGAGAGAGAGAGAGAGAGAGAGAGAGAGAGAGAGAGAGAGAGAAATCAAGGAGAAAGAGAGACAGGGACTTAAAACAGATTCACCGCGGAAACAGAGGGCGACCGACACGGAGACAAAGCAACAGAACAGCGTGCGATAGAAATGCAAGAGCGCCATCGACAAACGAGTACTGCCTGCTAAAAGGCTGCTTGAAAGGGGAGAGGAGCAGACACAGTTCCGCACAGAAAATGGACTGATATTGTCATCGGGACACTTTCGAGCTTTCCAGCACATTTCGTTAACATCAGCAGAGGAGTGTGGTGTTCTGTTGCTGACACGCAGACCAACCAGTGAAGCCACGGACATGGGCGAAAACATCACCTCACAGGTGGAGGTGTGTAGAACCTCACAGGTGGAGGTGTGTAGAAGCTCACAGGTGGAGATGTATAGAACCTCATAGATGGAGACGTGTAAAGCCTCACAGGCGGAGATGTATAGAACCTCACAGGTGGGGATGTATAGAACCTCACAGGTGGAGATGTATAGAACCTCATAGATGGAGATGTACAGAACCTCACAGGTGGAGATGTATAGAACCTCACAGGTGGAGATTATAGAATCTCATAGGTAATGTATAGAACCTCACAGGTGGAAATTATAGAACCTCATAGGTGAGGATGTATAGAACCTCACAGGTGGAGATGTATAGGATTTTATAGGTGGTGGTGTATAGAACTTCATATGTGGAGATGTATAGAACCTCATAAGTGGAGATGTATAGAACCTCATAGGTGGAGATGCAAAGAACCTGATAAGTGGATATGTATAGAACCTCATAGGTGATTATAGAACCTCACAGGTGGAAATGTGTAGAAGCTCATAGGAGGAGATGTAAAAAACCTCATAAGTGGAGATGTATAGAAGAACCTCATAGGTGGAGATGTAAAGAAACTCATAAGTGGAGATGTATAAAGATAGTGTCGAAAGTAAAACTGGATACGCAGTTTTATGTTGTTGTGTTAAAATGTTAGGCGTAGGATTCCATTGTAGGTTGGCGGTAAGTGTACATTACGGGTTTTTTTTTTTTTTTTTCCAAATTTATTCTAGTCCATTGAACATGGTCTGTTTTACTTACGTTTCTTACTGACTACATGTCTTTTTACATGCTGCTTAATGTTATCCAAACATGTTATTTCTTTTAGATATGAAGACAAATTATTCCCGTTTGTGCCTTATGAGTTTTGACACGAAAAGATGAAATCTTGGGAACCCTTCGTCACCATAGCAAAGTGTCTGTTGTCATTCATAGGGAAATCATTATAAAAAAAAAACAACAACAACTGAGGAATGCGCAATATCATTTTATCACTTTGTGCATGAACGTAGCCTTGTGGTAGTAAAAGTTTTGCTTTAGGATGAGAGAAGGGGAGAGGGTGGAGATATCAATGATCTTCTAATAAAAAAAAAGTGAATAAATCAGACTTTAAGAGAACCTAAGAAAAAAATACACCCGTTGGGGACCCAAAGAAGTACTGTCCTCAACTGCGGACCAAACCAGCTGGGAGCAATCCTGCACCACCCTTGGAAGACCTTAAAATCGTACAGAGTGAATAAATCAGACATTAAGAGAACCCATTTCAGTGCACGCTCGTCGTACCGCCTAAGGCTTCCATCTGCTTGCGCTTGTTGAATCTCACAGTTAAGTTGTTTTATTTGTTGTTACTGATTGTCAATTATCATTGTGTTCGTACGGTAAAGCATTGTGTAAATGCATTTGTGCTAAGAAAATGGTCAATATTTGATAGCTTGAATATTTTTTTTTCGATCGTTCCTGTGTTTAACTTGCAGTATACTGGGACCATCGTTCGCTGTCAGTCACAACGTCCAGAACTGATACTGTCGTTCATGTTATCCTGTTTTCAATGATTTAAGGGCACACAACGTTCCCTACAAATTTTGTAAAGTTCCAAGTCAGTTTAGATTTGCGTTGCTCATGGCATCTAAGCGTGAACGAATTGTTACAAATGTCTCGACATGTCTGTACAAAGCGTTTCACGTGCGTTCTGTTGTCGTTTCTTTAATGCATAACAAAAAGACATTGTTGATGATATAAGTGTGTGTATGTCAGATCAGGTGTGTGTGTATACGTGTGTGCGTGTGTGTGTGTGTGTGTGTGTGTGTGTGCGTGTGTGTGTGTGCGTGTGTGTGTGTGTGTGTGTGTGTGTGTGTGTGTGTGTGTGTATCAGGGACAGTGTCTTATGAATGAATGAAAAAACTCCTCTCTCTCTCTCTCTCTCTCTCTCTCTCTCTCTCTCTTCTCTCTCTCTCTCTCTCTCTCTCTCTCTCTCTCTCTCTCTCTCTCTCTCTCTCTCTCTCTAACTTCTCGATACTCAGATAGACCCGGTTTGGGGACTTACTGTAATAACTACATGGAAAAGGTACACATATTAATTGCCGTTAAGCGCTTCGCTGAGGTCCCATTGCATTCGTCAAATACCGTTTTCTATGGTGAATCAGGCAGGGTCCATTACATATGAAATCATTATAAAATTGTAAGATACTGGATGAAATAACCAGGTTACAATGTCGAGATTGTGTAGACAGTCATACGAAATGCTGTTGATATAAGAAGAGAGGAGGGTAAACGGAATTGGGTATTTCAAATCAAGGAAAGTTTAACCGAACTTGGATTTGGAATTGTTTGGATGTGCCAGGGAGTAGGTTGCGAATAAGGTCCTATATCTGAATTTAAAAACAGACTAATAGCGTCATGTAAACAATACTGGCATGCAAAAATGGAAAGTAATGATAATTGTAACTGGTTCTTCTCGTTTAAATCATCATTTCAAACAGAGAGATATATTTCATTTGTCATGAATAGGTGGCAAAGAATCAGTCTTGCCAGATTCAGATTAAGAACTTCAGGTCTACGTGCAAATAAAACGCGGTTTAATACAAATGTTTCCATGGTGCCTCCCTGTCCGGTGTGTGTGGTCATGCTCTGAGGAGTGCTTTAGACTAAAGAAGCAGAGAGGAATCGTTTAATCGTATACTTAACGTCAAAGAGTAATGATATTATTGTGCCTCTGGCAAAGTATGTATTGGGGGCAGGATCGATGCGGGAAAAGCAAAGGCTTAATGGGCAAAGGTATGAAATGGCATGACGTGCATTTTGCGCTTACCAGTTCATGAACCTTATGGGGAAGTAGCTGGAAAAATGAGGGCAAAATACTGATTCATGTTACATTTGGATGGTCGTGTTATTAAGTAGAAATGTAGTGGTGTGTGTATATCTGTGTGTGTGCATGCGTGTGTGTGTGTGTGTGTGTGTGTGTGTGTGTGTGTGTGTGTGTGTGTGTGTGTGTGTGTGTGTGCATACCCTGCATGCGTGCGTGTGCGTGTGTGTGTGTGTGTGTGTGCGTCTGTGTGTGTGCGTGCATGCGTGCGTGTGTGTGTGTGTGTGCGTGCATGTGTGTCATGTATATACTGTTCTCTATGCTTCTGTAACAAAATATTCAAATTCGTGTAACCAGGGCTTTCAGGCTAATCGCAGTAAAATGTGAAAGTGTCAAAGTCTCCTCTCTGTCTCTCTATTAATCTATCTATCTATCTCTGTCTCTGTCTGTCTGTCTCTCTCTCTCTCTCTCTCTCTCTCTCTCTCTCTCTCTCTCTCTCTCTCTCTCTCTCTCTTTAATTCCTTGGGAGTCAGTGGGGCACCACACAGATGAATATTTCATCAGGTTCCTCCAGTTCTGTCGGTTGTGTGCCAAGCTTCGAGTTACTGTTAATGGTTTCCCTGTCCGTTCTACTGTGCTGCCAGGTCACCATTTTTTTCTGTCTCTGCTTGCACCTTCCGCTCTCCCTCAACAGTACCTTGGAGGTGGACTGTTTTTGAGCAATGTTGTCGGATCTTACGTGGCCGCACAACGCAGTTTTCTTCACTAATGTCAGTACATTTTCGTACGCTTCTTTGTGCTGCTTGATGATTTCATACAGCAATTTTCATGTTTGTTATCCAGTATCATTGCATTATGATAGAAAAAAATATGAAAATGAATCTTCGGCAATTTTTGCACCGTAATAATTCACAGTCGGTGTCAGTCTGTCTAGTGGTTGTAAAACAAGATCCCCCAGTCTCTATGTACAAATTGTTTACCCTCTGTGTACAAACTGTACACAGAATGGCATGGGCTATAGTCAGACAGTGTCGGGGCCTTAGGTGGCGAATAGGGTAGAGCATTTTCAGGCAGGAAAGTCATGCAGTGCCATGCAGGAGGCAGCCCTAATCTAGCTTGGAAGAGACCCAGGTCGTGGAAAGATGGACGAGAGAGTTTTGCAGTCATCGCCACCATCTCTGTAACTCTCTTCAAATTTCATCAGCTACATACCATCAGGAACATGACGGCGGTGAATGATGTTTACACTGGGATTTGAGATCGTGCTGGTATTCAGGGCAATAAGGTTGCTGAACAACTTGTCAAAAATGCCACACAGAAAAGCGTGCTGGAAGACACCCCCTTCTAAGTTTCTAAGCCAAAAGTTCAACGATGTATTAGAAACCTCTTGAGAGAGGTATAGAAGTGGACAAATAGACAAAAAAAAACCTGTCAGAAAATCGATCTGCTTAATGTCCAACTTCTATGGAACTAGAAAGAGGTGTGGAAAAGGACAAAAGGCATTATAGGAACTGTTTAAAAAACGTCAATTTGCTTGATGTCCAACTTTGAATTCCTCAGAGCCTTATCATCAGCAACACATAGAAAAGTGTTGATATGAATTCCTCAGAGCCTTATCATCAGCAACACATAGAAAAGTGTTGATATGGTGTCTGATCATTCGGACATGGTGAAAATGATATATTTGGAACCTGTGGTTCGCCAAACGTGTGCAGTGGGGGGACTTGCCTTGCATGCTGTCTCCAGTGTCCTTCCTCTTGCTTGCCGGGCAGAGCCAGGATGTCTGTTGGGGAGTGTCTCCACGGGACATGAACTTTTGTTGAAAGGAAATTGACGAACACAGAATTCCATTCAGGACCGTCAGATGAAATCCTTTCTCACTTTGGGGTTGAGATAGAGGGGGGTTTGTGCTGTTTTTTGCCACAGTCTGTCTGACTGTCTTGTCTGGATGATTGGTGAGCTAATTAGTTCTCTTTTTTTTCTGCTTGTCTGTCTGTCTGCCGTCTGTCTGTGTGTCTATCTGTGTGTGTGTGTGTGTGTGTGTGTGTGTGTGTGTGTGTGTGTGTGTGTGTGTGTGTGTGTGTCTCTCTCTCTCTCTCTCTCTCTCTCTCTCTCTCTCTCTCGTTTGATATTCTTTGTTGATCTCAACCCTTTTGTTGATATTTCTTTTGATTTTTAATGATGTAAAATTTGCTACTACTCCAGCTACAAAACTATCCCCACAAAGAACTCATTTTAGCGGTGTTTCCTGTTAATAAGAATGCTGCTAAATACAGTTATATCAACATTGTTGCCGTTGCAGACAAAAGAATCTGGTTAAATAAGTTTTTTTTTTCCATTGCTTGCCATGCTGTTCCAGAAAATGGGCCTTTCTTTAAACTAATGAAAATCAATGCTGACCTTTTTTATTTAGAGGAAGTACAGGTTTTACATATAATAATATTTTGTGACGTCATTGCCACATCCACATATAAGAAATCTAAAAATTAGATAACATTGAATTGTTTTTCTAATGAAGATGATGGCGTCATTAATCATACCACATTCTGGGAAGTTGGAAAGCAAACCGAAAGAAGATTGTATGAACAACTCTGGAAAATCGTTACTGAAGTTTTGTTTTCTGCTAAAATGTGTTCCCTTTAAAAAACGTTGCTGTTACAGTGATTCTTATGGCGATACTAATATATTTCGCCATATGGCTGCAGTGTCATAGATTACGTTTTCAGTGTTGTCTCGTGATTTTTTTTCAGTGGTCCTAATAGCTTTGAGTCCAAGCATTTTCTCGTGGAAATAAACGGAAAATGCCTGCATGGAATTCGATATTGCCAGAGAACATTGTCCTGAAACTGATGCTGAAGATGGTATTGTATGACCGAAAGACTTTGTAATTCATTTCGAAGAGAAACAACAATTTGAAGTTTTCAAACTTTGATTATACTGTGTTTAAACAAAAATTTAAACCGAAGTTAACAGTTTTGCAAGAAAATCTGAAATGAGAAGGGAACAGTAAATAACAGACAAGTAGGGTAACTCAAGCTCCCATGATGAAATAAATACACGCCCAAAACTCTTAAGGAATGCTGCTTACGACACCGAATCGCCTAGCAGATATGACAACACAGAGCACACAGAACAAAGAGACATTTAGTGCCGTGCTGCTGTTTGTGTGGGAGAGGGAAAAGAAAACAATGTGATCTCAAAAATAGAAAGAAAAAACACAATCATGAATAACATCTCAACGAATAAGGTAACAGTCTCTTCAAATCATAAATGCAGAGCACGTGTGAAAGAAAGAAAATAACATTAGCAGAAAAAAAAAAAACGATTTTGGCCAAGCAAGATCTGCTAATGAAAGCGGTTGGTTAACAATCCTAAGGTCTTTCTTTTGGCAAACGGCAGGTCGTGGGGGAAAAAAAACAGCTATCTATACCATTCCGGTTGAACGGTTTCCATGTGAACGGTTTTTAGAGTATTTAATGAAACGAATGATGTAATCCATTTTGAAGACACTGACATCGCAGAAGACGCAATGACAGTAAGCCGAATAGAAATGAATGTTTCAGACTCATTTTCCAGGCTAGAATTTCTAACTAGTATTGGTATAAAAACCTAAAAGCTGCAAAAATAAAAAAAGAAAAAAGAAAAAAAGGTGCACTGCTTGACAAACTCGATTGCGAAATGTGAAGACCATGCTGATGCTGATTTCCTTCCTACAGATTGAAATTTTGGGGGGGGGGGGGGGGGGGGGGGGGGGGGGGGGGGGGGGGTGGGGGGGGGGGGGGGGGGGGGGGGGGGGGGGGGGGGGGGGGGTCCCATTCTAATTGGGCCGATACTACATTGTGCCACATTCTAATTGGGTGATGCCTACATGTGTGCCATTCATTCGAAAGGAAATGTAAACCAGTCAGATTATCACTGTGAAATGGCTGTAATAAGTGCTGACAATTAGGTTTACACTCATGTAAACAAAAACTTGCAAAATGGCAGATTGGGATTCAGCATTATTTGGGATTCAGTATTATATGCCGTATCTTTTACATTGCGTATGTTGCGTTTAGTGATTTTATACAGGCATTCGATTCTGCAAATATAGGAATGTGCTTGCGGCAACAAGAAGAAAAACGGTGTAAGAGATAAAACTGTGATCGTCAAAGAGGTATTAACGATATAGTATTGGTTTGCTTACCTAACAATTGCAAGTATTCTGATTAC
>JADBJO010001126.1:82500-85000 GCA_016801955.1 Conus betulinus
TAAGTAAGCCTATTTCATATGATTTTTTTCCATAACTTTAGCAACATGAGAAGTCAGAGTTGCGGGGGGTGGTAATGATTAATTTTTGTGGCAGACTTACCATATTTTACACTCGCAAAAATTGCCGGCTGTTTCCAAATAACAGGCATTGTAGCATCCGTCCAAATCTTTTAGAATAATTATTGAAATTATTCTTGAAGAAAAGGTCAATCCAGGTGTCTTGGGCAGGATGAAAATACCTGGGAGGATGTGGCATGGTGTGCCTCCTTGTCTTCTTCAGTTTCATCCAAAATATCCGCCAGAAATATCTCCCAAAGTCGCCGGATCTTTTTACGGAGGAGACAGCTGTCTGAAGTGCTGGTCTTAAATGTTTGTTAGTAAAAAAAAACTTTCCTCGATACGATTTCAAAGCCGTAAGACAGACTGACTCTTCCCGTTCGCTCCTTTCAGGACGGAGTCATGCAAAAGCATGACTAGAGGAACGTCTTGCGTTTCTTTCTTTTTCTTTTTTCCCTTACACTTAGTCGCAGTTTGACGTCATTTTTTTCCCCTTTTGCGTCATTGACTAGAGACTCTTTTCTTCTTTTATTTTGTTTTCGTATAATTTCTTTTTCAGTTTTGAATTTTCTGCTCCATCAACCCTGCAGCTGTTTGTTGGTGATAATTTGGGGGTACGGTCTGATGGAGAGGATCTTGTAGGATAATGCTTAATGTATATTACCACTGAGCTATCGATAAGATAACTAACCTCAACAAGACCGCTCAAAGAGAAATATACCCCTTAGTATCTGTCGAAGAAAATCAAGGCAAACGTGCCAACTCATTAATATGTTTACGTTTAGATGCCAATTCCCCATACTGACAGGTACCTGTCATCAAAGAGTCGCGCGTCTTCTTACAACGTTCATAACACCATTTGGACGGTTTTGCATGAATCGTCTTCCCTTGGCATCTATTCTGCAAGTGAAGTCTTTCAACGAATGATCGGAGAATTATTGGGAAATGTTGACGGCGTTGTTTGTCATATGGACGATGTTCTGATTCATGCTCCCGACAGTCAGTATACACATGACAGGACCACACGTCAAATTCTACACAAACTTCAAGATGCAGGTCTCGCCCTCAACAGTAGATGTGAAGTTTCCTGGTCACATCATCGATGGGTACAGGTATACATGTGGATCCTGATAACGTTCCCGCCATTGCTGATTTCCCACCACCCCAGAACACCACTGAACTTCCACGCTTCCCGGGTATGACTAATCACTTTTGCAAAAATCACGGCACCTCTCCCTCAACTACCAAAAAAAAATGATATAACTTGGATCTGGGAGATGAGCGAATGGCGGTTTTCTAGAAAACAAAAGACTTGCTTTTTGAGCGTCCTGTGCAAGCCCGCTACTCTCCTAAAAAGGAAAACAGTTGCAGCAGCTGACGCACCTATGGCAGGCGCAGTCCTGTTACAAATCCTACATGATGGCACGCACAGACCTATCAGTTTCATCTCCAGGTCTCAGACAGAGGCAGAATCCAAGTATGCTGCTATCGAAAAAGAAGCACTGGCGGCAACATGCGCTGTTGAAGGTTCCAGCGAGTAGGCTACATACTTGGTATGGCGGTTCCACCTCTCAACAACAAAGACATTGCGAAAATGTCTCCCCGCATACAGCGATTCAAACTACGCCTTTTGCGCTACAACCCTATACTCGTCCGCGTTACTGGCAAACATCAGATAGCAGCTGACGCACTTTCCAGAGCTCCAACACAAGGTCCTGTGGACAGTGACATTGAACTTTTCAATAGTGTCACATTTGCCAAACAAGCTTTGGAAGTCCGTCCTGCATCGTCATCAAAAAGGCAAGAAATCAAGAATACGCAAAAACAGGACGAAATCACAGCACAAGTCAGAACAAACTGCACTGAAGAATGGCCAGGATGTATGCTACTGAAACTGTTCTACACAAAGAAAGAACATTTTTCCATTGTAGATGACTTACTGCTTTATGACACGAGAATAGTCATTCCCAAAGATCTACGGCTGGACACACTGAACAGACACCACGACGGTCATCTGGGAATAACAAAGTGCAGAACCTTGGCAACATCATTGGTCTGGTGGCCCAGTATCTCCAGCCAAACTTCGGAGATGGTGAACAAATGTCATGTATGTCGCAAGTTTCGTCCAGACGTGAAAATGCCTCTTACGCCATGCGCCATACCAGAACGTCCTTGGTCAAGAGTAAGGATCGATCTCTTCGATTTGAAGACCAGAGAATATGCTGTGGCTGTGGACTGTCTTTCACGTTGGGCAGAGATACGGATTCTTCAAAGTGAGTCAGCAACTGCGACAATCTGTGCCATGAAAAGCATTTTCGCCTCATATGGCATCCCAGACATTTGTTGTCTTTGACAACGGCCAACAGTTTCATTTGGAGAATTCCCAGAATTTGCCAATGATTACCAATTCATACACACACACACACACACACACACACACACA
>JADBJO010001126.1:90000-167500 GCA_016801955.1 Conus betulinus
AAGATGTGGACACTGGGGTAGAATGATGAAGAGGACACTGGAAGATTTTAACACTGGGACAAAATGATGAAGAGGATGTGGGACATGTGAGGATCACAAATCTTGCGAAAAAAATGATGGAACGGATGTGGTATGATTTTGAACACTGGTGCGACATGATGGGGAAAAAAAACATGGGGGAATTTGAACAACAACAGAAAAAGATTCGGATGGATTTGGGGGGGGGGGGGGGGGGAAGATATGGGAGAATTTGAACAACGGAAAAGATTCGGATGGATTTGAACCTGGTGCAGAATGACGGAAAAGATTCAGGTGGATTTGAAAACTGATGCAAAATGACAGGAAAGATACAGGAAGATTTGATCACAGATACAGAATTATGGGAATGGTATAGAAAGATATGAACACAGGGTAACATGATGGAAAAAAAAATATGGGAGAATTTGAACAACGGAAAAGATTCGATGGATTTGAAGACTGGTGCGAAAGGATGGAAAAGATTCAGGAAGATTTGAAAATTGATGCAAAATGAAAGGAAAGATATACAGGAAGATTTGACCACCGGTACAGAATTATGGAAATGGTACATAAAGATATGAACACAGGGTAACATGATGGAAAGAATACAGGAGAATTTGAACAGTGAGTGAAAATAATGTAAAGGGTCTGGAAATGACTTTGCATTGGCTGAAGCCGGCGGAAAGCTCCCGACGGGTGTGTACGCTGGGGCCAAATGACGGATAGGTCACGGGACTGTGTGGACGTTCCCAGTCTGTCCTCACGATCCGGGAGACGTGTGGTGTTTTTTTACAAAGACCGTTGAACCTTCAAGCCCGTCCTCTAGGGCTCAAACATGACCCACTGTCGGCGATACGATGATGGTGGTCACCGGAACAGGCTGAGTACAGAAGATTGCTACTGTCGGTGGGTTTACTGTTCGTTTTGATTTTTATTTAACATAAAAAAGAGTACGTCTTGAAATAAAAAAATAGACCGCAAGTACTAAAAAAAATAGACCACAAATATAAATTTCGTGGGGTGTTAGTATTTTTCTTTGTGCTTCAGTGCAGTGTTAGCAAAAATTTATCAGTCTGACTGATTGGGAGCTGTTAGTCCGCTGGACAAAAACCAATTCATTCTGAACCAGCTGTCACGTAACAGATATGCACAGTGATGTGAATGACGATGGGCATTATTGCCTTCCAGTGAGCTGCTTCTGTCAGCCGTGCATCATGCACGTGCACTGCGGTCATCATCACTTATTTGAAAGGAAGGAGTTTATGGTTTGCCGTCGGTGCAAAAAGCAAGATAATTGCTAATATCATATAAAAATTACACCTGTAGGCTACACTTTCTTTGTGTGTGTGATTAACATTACTCTTGTTGGCTTGCCATCGGGGCAAAAGGCAAGTTAATTGCTAACATCAAAAGAAAATTACACTTTTGATTTTTGTTGTTGTGTTGTAATGAAAGTTCCTTTTTTTTTCGTGAAAACAGCTAATCTTCTGACTCAACAAATTTACCATTGATGAGACGTTTCCGGTTTGCCCTAGAGTGTGTGGGTCTTACACATTCCTTTCCCCACTTGTATATCTGAGAAACAAGCTTTATCAGGCCTGTCGCTGATGTTTGTGTGTAAATCCGGTGGACGAACTGTCCCACCTTGTCGATGTTTTGTCTTTAAAAACTGTTGGGCAGGCTTTGGACGCGCTGAACTGACTTCTCGGTGTTGTCTCATCTAGTTGCCGAATACGGCTGGTGTCTTGTAAACAGTCAAGGACAGAGAATTACGAATACGGATGTGGTTTTCTAAATGAGCCAAGGATAGTTATTTCCCTTGGCAGCCATTACCCGCATGGTGAAGGACATTTTACCGTTGAAGGCTTTTGTATTCGGGGTCATTTTTTTTGTTTGTTTTTCTTTTTGTTTTTTTTCTTCAAATCTGTCTTCAGCTGTTTGGCGCCCACCTGAAAAAGCCTTGAACAGATTCGACGTCCCCGAAAATAGCCTCGGGCAATTTTATTGGAATGAAAATGTCGCTCATTCCAGCCTTTGAGCGACGTGTGTGCTTTGTCTCCCCATGTCCTGCTCCCTTCCCTCCGTCTCCTTGTCTCTCTCCATCGTCTGCTTCTCGGATCTCAGAAGCTGGTTGGTTTTGAGGGTTTGTGTCAGACCGTCCCACGGTGCTACCTCTCAAATTCATCCTCAGTGCAAATCCTCAACAGTTGTCCTCGGTATTCTCCTCAAAGTAACGCTTCGGTGCTCGATGCAGCGAGGCATTGTGTACATCAACCCTGACTCTGTTATCCGCCTTACGTGATGGTTCGTCGGTGTCGTCATCTTCAGCTATTCTGTCTTCAATACGCCCGCCCTCAATACCCATTTCCTGGCTTCCATGCCTCGGTAATTATCCACAACCCCCGTCCTCGATACCCATTTCTCTGCCTCCATACCTCGGTAATTATCCTCAGCGCCCGCCCTCAATACCCATTTCCCTGCCTCCATACCTCGGTAATTATCCTCATCCCCCGCCCTCAATACCTATTTCCATGCCTTCTATACCTCGGTAATTATAATCAACCCCCGCCCTCAATACCTATTTCTCTGCTTCCATACCTCGGTAATTATCCTCAACCTCCGCCCTCAATACCATTTCCCTGCCTTCTATACCTCGGTAATTATCCTCAATCCCCGCCCTCAATACCTATTTCCCTGCTTCTATACCTCGGTAATTATATCCTCAACCCCCGCCTCAATACCTATTTCTCTGCTCATACCTCGGTAATTATCCTCAACCCCGCCTCAATACCTATTTTCTGTCTTCCATACCTCGGTAATTATCCTCAAACCCCGCCCTCAATACCATTTCACTGCCTCCATACCTCGGTAATTATCCTCAACCCCCGCCCTCAATACCTATTTCCACTGCTCCATACCTCGGTAATTATTCAACCCCCCGCCCTCAATATCCATTCCACTGCTCTCCATACCTCGGTAATTATCCTCAACCCCCGCCCTCAATACCTATTTCCATGCTTCTATACCTCGGTAATTATCCTCAACCCCCGCCCTCAATACCTATGTCCATGCTTCCATACCTCGGTAATCATCCTCAACCCCCGTCCTTATCAATACTCATTTCCCTGCCTCCGTACCTCGGTAATTATCCTCAAACCCCGCCCTCATATATACCCATTTCCCTGCCTCCATACCTTTGTATTTATCCTCAATCCCCGCCCTCAATACTCATTTCCCTGCCTCCATACCTCGGTAATTATCCTCAACCCCCGCCCTCAATACTCATTTCCCTGCCTCCATACCTCGGTAATTATCCTCAATCCCCGCCCTCAATACTCATTTCCCTGCTTCCATACCTCGGTAATTATCCTCAATCCCAACCTCAATACTCATTTCCCTGCTTCCATACCTCGGTAATTATTCTCAGTCCCCGCCCTCAATACTCATTTCCCTGCCTCCATCCCTCAGTAATTATCCTCAAACCCCGCCCTTAATACCTATTTCCCTGCCTCCATCCCTCAGTAATTATCCTCAACCCCCGCCCTCAATACCCATTTCCCTTTTTCTATACCTCGGTAATTATCCTCAATGCGCGGCCTCGAAAACTGTTCGTCAGTGTCGTTCCTTGCCGTCAGCTGAGTCTGTCCCGAGTGTCGCCGTCAAGGATCAGTTGCTACATGTGTGCACATGCATACACTCTCTCTCTCTCTCTCTCTCTCTCTCTCTCTCTCTCTCTCTCTCTCACACACACACACACACACACACACACACACACACACACACACACACACACACACACACACACACACACACACACACATGCGCGGAAACACATACTCACACACACACACACATGCGCGGGCACACACACACGCGCGCGCTCACACACACACACACACACACACACACACACACACACACACACACACACACACACACACACACACACACTTGCGCGGGCACACATACTCATACACACATAGACATACACATGCGCGGGCACACGCACACGCACACGCACACACACACACACACACACACACACACACACACACACACACAGAGAAACATGCGCGGGCACACACACACACACACACACACACACACATGCGCGGGCACACACACACACACACACACATGCGCGGGCACACACACACACGCGCGCGCGCACGCACACACACACACACACACACACACACACACACACACACACACACACACACACACACACACACACACATACACACACACATACATACATACATACATGCGCGCGCATATACTCACGAACGCAAACTCGTACACACATAGGCTATGTAAAATACTATCTTTCATATTTGTGTGTTGCCAGGTCTTCACTTTCCTTCGTCTTACCGCTGACACATTCCGACGGGGCTTGCACATTGTGCATCTGTGTATGTATGTTGCAGAACTGGGAAGGGACGGTGGGGGAGCAATGAGGGGGGGGGGGGTGAATTGACAGAGAAGTGATGGAGGTGGTCGTGTTGTGTTGTGTTGGTGTTGTTTTTCCATACGTGTTGATGTGTCCTTGCCTGTGTGTGTTCGTTTCACTCCGCTGACTCAAAGTTTGACACATTCAGTGTGTGTGTGTGTGCGAGCGCGCGTGCGCGCGCGTCCGTGGGTGCAGGTGCGGGATCAGATTCAAAACAACATTTACTTCACACAACACATTTTAAATTATAAACCGCCGCAGCTGCCTGAAGAATGCATGGTTGAAAGACATCTATTTCCACTTCATCTTTGCTCTTTTATCAAAACAATCGTATATACAATTCATTAGTCTATGTGTAGGTGTGTTTTCGTGTGCGTGTGCGCATTTTTGCGAGTGATGTGTTGGTGTGTGTGTGTGTGGGTGGGTGCGTGCGCATGCGTGTGTGCTTGCATATGTTCTATGCCTTCGTTCTTTGAGCAATTTTCCACTCTGAGTTCAGAGAATGGTCGTCTTCAAACATTAAAACTGATAATAGGACTGAACGTTTCCGTCAGATATCACTCTGAGCTCAGTATACCGGTTGTAGCCAACCTACATATTGCTCGATGTTTAAACATCCGTCGTTCTTTGCCGGCACCAAGCCGCCCACGCTTTCACTACAATCATCATAACTGTGGGTTTCTATTTTACTTCCACCAGATGTCATCACTTTTGTGTAGAAAGAAAGGTCAGTTCACGCTGCCCGAATGTCAGTGGGAAAACAGAGAGACAACAAGCAGCCATTTTGACAAGATCCTGCTGAGTGTTACCGCAGTAGAGGTAGGGTCAATTCGCCGCCCCCCCCCCCCCCCCCCCCCCCCCCCCCCACCCCCTTACCCTCCTCAACATTTCTCTCTACAACCATCGCATGCTTTCTTTTTTTTCTTTGCGTGGCCTTGGACAAGATCTCTTTTACTTGGTCGAGATGGAGCAGTTGTATCTTGAGACGTTGACGTGGCGTTGAATGTTTAAGGTTGTGCCTCCGACGTGGGGACAAAATGCACCGATGACTTTCTAGCAAAGACACAGTCTACACTGGGCATCGGACGGCACATCGCACTGATGAGATGCTGCGCTTACTGTTTTGCGTTTACGCTGATTTTCTGGAATCGAACTAACCATTACGGAGCCCACAGAAAAGGGAAGAAAAGCGCGTATTGTTCAAAAAAGCGTGCGCCCTGTGTTTAGACGTCGGAAAGCGCGCCTTTCATCTAGAAAGTGCTTTTTTTTTTTTGTTTTCTAAAAAATTACAGACTTTGCAAGCTCGTAAACGCGCTATTTTTATATCCCAAATCAGAAAATGCCCTTTTTTTCCTCATTGTTGTTGTTGCATTTTTCTGACCAGTCGATCCTTTTTATTGTTGTAGTCGTTGCGTGGGACTACAATGCAGCCCAGTAGTGACAGGCCTAGAATAGTCCGGGAACAGCGAGTGTCAACACTGCTTAGTGGGCCGGCCCTCTGTGACAAACAGACTGATAAACACTGTCGCTCATTCCTGGCTTTCAAACACTGATAAACACTATCGCTCATTCCTGGCTTTCAAACATAATTTCTCTTCTTTGGGGTTTTCTGTCCGTACGAAAGTGACAATGAAATTAACTAGAAAAAAGCGTCTTTAGTTCTGTGAAATAAACACGCAAAAGAAGCACGCAAATAAGCAATAAGCACGCTAAATAAGCATGCAAGTTGCGCCTCCACCAAGTTGCACCTCCCCTTTATGTGTTTTGCTTTTTTGAATTTTGTTGTTGCTGGTGTTTGTTGTTGTTGCTGTTGTTGTTGTTTTTAACAAACCCCACCTTTGATATTTGACAGAAAAAAAGCTCTCTTTCCAAGGGAACTTACCTATGGGAGTTTAGAATAGGGCCATCTCTGATGAATGACTTCCTTGATAACAGTTAGCATACACAGTTTGGCTGACTGTCCCAAAGTTGCGGTTCTCTGAAGCCCCTCAGCGCTGAGAAGGTGGCGAGGGGCAGGCCTGTCCACTCCCCATGTCCGTCTACCTGTGTGTTCTGTCTGTCTCTTCTTCTCCCTTCTGGCACTGCATCAAGCCGGTGGATTCTGAATCGTACCCAGACAATTTTCGTCTTTCTCCTTTGGACAATAGTGTAGAGGTCGTCTTCGGTCTGCATAGACTTCAATAGCTGGTCTGATTCTGTTGCAGACTTCTTCTTTTAGAATGAGTTTTCACGTCTCTCGCGGATCTCTCTCTCTCTCTCTCTCTCTCTCTCTCTCTCTCTCTCTCTCTCTCTCTCTGTGTGATTTGTTCTTCTTTATTATTTAACACAGTTATCCTGAATACTTACCCCCAACTAAACCTCCTTCAGGAGATATCCAAGCCATTGTTTTACAAAAGGCACGCAAACTTGAAGACACTCACCTCACCAGTGGACAGTTAGGTGGACAGTTTTTTATGTGTGTGTGTGTGTGTGTGTGTGTGTGTGTGTGTGTGTGTGTGTGTGTGTGTTTTACACGAGTGTGTGTGTGTGTGTGTGTGTGTGTGTGTGTGTGTGTGTGTGTGTGTGTGTGCTAACATAGGAGGGTTTTCTGTCATTCCTGTCATCTCATTGTGCACAGTTTTGGGATCACAACATGCTCCAGATCGATTTCATCACTTGAAACTTACTGAGAGAAAGTTATCTGGAAAATATAAAGCTGCCTCGGGAAAAAAAAAAAAAAGCAAAACAAAGTAAAAGAACAGAAGAGAGATAGAAATCGTCTTTTTATGGCAACTGTTTTCATCATCTTGTTATACTATCTGATGTATACTAGAACTCTTCACTTCTTAAAATACTATAGCACAGTAAACTCATTAATCCCGTAGACACTATATACCACCCCCCCCCCCCCCCCCCTCACTAATCCCATTCTCCAGCCAAGGCTTGAACCCCCAATGCTGTCTCATTGACAGTATGATGAGGTGGGTTGATCACAGGCCGAAAAGCATGTCCATCCAATGAAATCAGCGTGTCTTCACGAAACAAAGGGATCTATTGTCGACGCAGTTACATTCCAGTCGCACTGCTGTACATATCTACCAACCCTAGCTGTCAGTCAGGCCATCACGGATTGTACGCGTGGTAATACATTGTGTGTTTTTATCTCTCTCTCCCTTCTGTCCGCTGTTGTTATTAGCATTCACGCTGTGTGTGTATGCTGTCGAAAGTCATTTTTGATTGCGTCAGCGCACGCGCGCGCGTGCTTGTGTGTGAGAGAGAGAGAGAGAAGACATTTCTGTATTGTGGTCAACATCGTCAGTTTCTTTCATTCTTTCCAGTTACTCCCACTCTCCTTACCCCCCCCCCCCCCCCCCCTCCCGGCCCCCGACACTTCCCGCCCCAAAGCTCCACACACGTCTCCGTTACTGCGGGGATGGATGCCTGGGGCAGAGGCAGTGAGGAGGGAGGAGGGAGCGAGGGGTGTCTTTCAGTATGAATATTATTGTACCCGCCACCGTCAGGAAATTCTTGGCCGGGATTTCCTCTTTTCTTTTACTCTCTTTGACCCAGCCTTTTTTTTTTTTTTTTTTTTTTTTTTTTTTAATTGTCGTCCGTCGTTTGGCGTGACCGGTTCCTCAGTTGTTGTTCCAGGCAATGTTAACACCTTTTCTCTCTCTCTCTCTCTCTCTCTCTCTCTCTCTCTCTCTCTCTCTCTTGTCTCTCTCTCTCTCTCTTCTCTCTTTTTTTTTTTAACTGTTTGTGACATGTCAGCTTTTTTCTGTTGGAAGGAGACGACTACGTAGCGATCCTGCGCACTCTGAGCAGAGTGAATGCTCTGCGTCTGTGTCTGTTCCTCCATTGAGTGATACGGGAGGAAGGAGAGACAGAGGGAAAGAGAGAGAGAGTATGGATGGAAAGGGAGGGCGAGAGAGAGAGAGGGGGGGGGGGGGGGTCGGTGGAGACAGAGAGACGTGGGGAGAGAGAGTGCGCGCGCGAGGGAGAGAAAGGGGGGGGAGACAGAGAAAGGGTGGAGGAGACATAAAGAGAGAGAGAGGGAGGGGAGGGTCGTAGTGAGAGGGAAGGTAGATAGATGGGGGTGAGGGAGACAGAGGGGGGTAGAGAAAGAGGGAGAGGAGGGGGGTTGAGCGAGCGAGCAAGCGACACAGAGGTAGGCGTGTGTCTGTTGTTTTCATGGTGGGACTTTTTTTCACGGGGAGTCGGACAACCAAATGGCCCTGTGTGTGTGTGTGTGTGTGTGTGTGTGTGTGTGTGTGTGTGTGTGTGTGTGCACATTCCCATGCCTATGTTTAGGCCTATGTCTTTCTTTCACAACAGCGTTCTTTCACTCCAGGCAACAGGTTTATCACAGTTTGAAGGAGTAGCTAGATTCTCCTTTTTTTTCAATGTTTAAACCAATACAACAATCCAGAGTCCAATTCAGGGTCACAAAAATGTGTAAGTAGGAGCGACTAACTGACCTCATTTGCTGGCCTGGATGGAATGGGTTTGAGTTTTGTTTTGTTTTTGTTTTGTAATGTGTTGTTCATCAGCTTTTAATCAGTGTTTTGTCGGTGGTTTTCATGATAACATGTCAGTTATCTTTGCTGTTGTTGCTCATCTCCCCGTTATCAGGGGTCCTGCACAATCTAGACCAGAGATTCCACCATATTTGTTTGTGTGTGTGTTTGTTTTCGAAATCATAAGGGGCCTTTTGTTAATGTAAGTTTCAGAGTCTGAGCTGGCTGGCTCAGAAACTTTGAAATGTATCACTAATGCTGTAGAACTGAACATGTAAGTGAGGGCAATAGTCGTTAGAGTAGCAGAGGGAAAATGTTTGTAGTAATCGCAGGAGAGACATAGAAGCAGTAGTAGTTGTAGCAGAATAGTAGAAGTGATGGCGGTAGGAATGGGTGCTGTGGTAGCAACAGTAGCTTAGACAAATCCGTAGGTCGGAAGTGGCTTCCTATTCACATTTATGACTTGTCGCGTCGTGTTGTTCAGAATGTCAACAGCAGACCTGAGGGAAGCACACACACACACACACACACACACACACACACACACACACACACACACACACAAATGTCACATTGTACTTGAATTCATGTCACGTCCTTTGCAGATAATGTTGATTATTACACTGAAAAATTTGTCTGCGTCCATGTAAGCATGTGTCACGACATTTGGTAATTCGTTTTATATATAACAATACTTATATTATGAACATTTTACTAAGGAATATTTTGATCTGGATGTATTTCATTCCTGTCAAGATGCTGAGGGAAGTAATTCATTCCATTCTGAGGGATGCCACAAGAGGACGTCACTTGTTGTGTACACATTTTATTCATATGGTGGTACTAGGGGAGACGATTTAGTCGGTCTTCATAATCATGCCAGCAATGATGATTTCTCCTCCCGGATGTTCTTCCGTGTGTTGTGCCAGCAAGCAGCACAGCAAGCTGTTTGATGCGTTTGGACGCTCCAATACTGAACAACAAAGTTCGTAAAATTGGAGGGGAAGAGGGGGGAAGAAGGTGGGGGTAACAAGGGAGATAATTAGCCGCTACACTCACTTTCTCCCTATAATTGGAAATGCATCGGGTTATCTTATACAGACTAGGGTGTTTTTTTTCTCTCTCTACATGACAGCAGTCGAACCCCTGCAAGCGTTTGCGCAAGTTAGCCCCACTGAAACGCTGTATTAAACGGAATCCATCGATGATTTGGCTTTTAAAAGATGTTAAAGTCACTGAGAAGAATAATTTCCTTGTCAGTAATTGTTACATCTTCGGCGTGTCAGTAAATCTGTTGACTTTGTCAATTTGTTCGGCGGGTTTCTATGAATGAATGACGGTTTGTATCTTTTCAGATGACGCTCAACCCATAACCTTTCTGCGTGGTATTTTTCAGGCAATATAATATGTTCATATGTAACAGTCTGACAAATACATATAGGATTAAGCCATTTTGTGTGGGTAGAATGGGTTCGAGTCTCGCGGTCTTGGAATGGACACGTCACGTCTGCATCAGACACAATTTTCGATAAACGTGATTCAGCACAGCAAAAATACGTGAAACTGTCGGCCAGAATACAAAAGAAGATAAGTAATCTAATTTGTTGAGAACACGGTTAATTTTTTTTTTTTTTAACTACACGGAGGGGAAAAAAAGCCACGCATTTACCGTGGACATTGCGACTGAATGGTGATAGTAACTAATCGAACACACACGTTGCAGCTTCAAGGACAACTAGAGTATCTGGTTCAGCCAGCATAAAAAAGAAAACACGTGCAATATGTGCAACTAAAGCAATGAATCTTGAAAGGAATGCACGAAAAAGAAGAAAGCACTGTACACAAACTGGGCAGCGGGGATGCAAGACACAGATGAACAAAATATTGAAATGAAGATCAAATTATGAAAAAAACGAATCGTTAAGATGCAATCCCAATAATTATCGTAAAAAATAAGCCATTGTGCAGTAAGACACATACAATTGAACAGGAAAGAATAACACAGAGGTTGTTATCAAATGTTCTGAACCTGAGTACAAAACTAACCAGTACATTTGGTTAAGAAGCTAAAATATTTTGTAATCGAAAAGCTACGTTTAAATACACAGCGAGATCAGAATAGCAGCCTTCAAGTTACGATTGCAAATATAGTAGATTATGTCTATGAGTATGGCCATACCCGCAACATATACACACTAATGTTCTCACTCGTGCATACCCACTTGCACGCACCAACATGCACATGTTCTGGCATGAAGGGCTAAAACCCTGAATTGTTAAATGCAATATGATGTAGCTCACCGTAAAAATCTGGCCGTAAGTATTAGTGTAGTGTATCCTTGAATGTTCTGCTGCAGTTTTAACATATAAGAAGTCATCATGTTTAATACGTAAAGGTATTGATTCACATTGTATTGAGGAGTACCTGACTGTGCGCTCCGTAGTGTGTCTGATTCTGAAGGTACACAGAAAATCATGTGGTTCCCGTTTACAAAATGCGGGGAACTGGATTCCCTGCCCAGGTTGGAGTAAACTCACCTCTCATGAAGATGATTGGGAGGATAAGCGGGTGGTGATTGAGGGTGCTGAGTGTGGGGGTTAATCAAGGGAGGATAGGGGGTCCATAGACTGTACAGAGGGAGGAAAGGGTCTATGATCAGGACCACGACCAGAGCTGTGTCGTCGCAGAGTGAATTGAAACGAATGTTCTGTGTCGGTGCCCAGTGCTCTGTACCGCTTTAATTCATGAGGACGGGCTGCCCTGAAATCGTGTTGATAGCCTGCTTCATTATCAAACTAGGCGTAGGGAACATGGGAATTGTGATTTTGTTTTTGGGTGATTGGGTGCGTTAGTGGTTCTGGTATCATAGCCACCTGATTCAACCCATGTACAGTAAGCGCTTTGATTTTGTTGTTGGGTGATTGCAATGAAAGCCAGCGCTCAAATCCAGAGCGCACACACCAGGAGTACAAAGTCTGTACACGCTGTAAGAGCGAGGAGCTAAGTGTTTTAGGCTCCACGTGTTTTATGGTCGAGTCACTAACAGTGCCGTCGCTCGGTCCTTCACAGATACAGTACATAACGGCGAGTTCATGAGAACTGGCGGGAGGTTTCCTGTCATGCCTAACACTTTCAGCTGGTCCATGATTGTCCTCAGTTGTCTGCTCGCACAGTGTGAGGTCACTAAGAGGAGCAAGCCGATTTCTGACCGGGAGGCAACAGTTGGTAGACAGATCCTCTGAAGAGAACTGATCCTCACAGCCGTGCATTCCAGAGCTGGTTCGCCGTTTCTAAACTGCGTGCTGATATTGACAGCAGCAGGCCGTGCTTTCAAGTATTTCATTTCAGACTGTAGTTTTCCTGACTGAGATCGGAGAGACTGGTTTGCCGTTCTAGATTCAATAGATGCTGTCGTCTGAGAATTTTACGTCCAGATCTTCTATTCTGGAAGATAACAGGTTTTTACTTTTTTAGTTCTGTTTGCGACTTTTAATTCATTAAATAACAGTTTTTGTATCCACAATGACTGATACAAGCGAGTCCTTCATCTCTTGCTGCGAAGTAATCAGATCATCCATAGTTCCTTTTAGTTCCATGAATTTCAGTTTACTTGTATTTAGCTGGATTGGAGAGACTTTTGGGTGTTTGGGGTGGCCCAGAGGGTTTGTCCGAGAAAGGTTTTTTTTTTTTTCTTTCTCACTGCGGGAGTAGTGACATCAGACGTCAGTTTGAGCTCAGTTGGGGATGGAGGTGCTTCTGTGGTGAAAGGGGGGGGGGGTGCAGGACAACTTAAGAGGGGGGTGTAAACACAGAATAGAATGCCTTGGCACTCATTGGCTACAGCAGGGGTAGTTGGAATAGAACGATGATCACTGGTTGTTCCGATGACGGACTGATTGTGCAGACGTGGTTCACACTCCTCCTCTGTTTCTGCTGCTGGCACGGCGAGTGGCTCTACCATGCGTGTTGTCAGGGACAAAGTGCCTAGAGGCCTGATGAAGGTCAGTGGTACCTGAAGCAGTGTTGAAGTGAAACCATTGATGTCCCTGTCGTTGAGGAACGTTGACATGGGTCCTTGAATCCCTCGCACTCCTCCAGGTCCCAGTGACAGCAGTCTCTCTCCTGACAGAGAAGGCAAGCGGACTCTAGGACGTCTTGAGAGGTAACGATTGTCCAGAACAGAACAGGCATATGGTCATTTCGCCAGTTTCAGGCAGGAAGGAGGTCAGCAATGGACTGTAAAGCTAGGAATGTCAGGACATCATTATTTGGTCAGAGTCAGTCACATGAACATTATTTTGGTCAGAGTCAGTCACATGAACATTATTTTGGTCAGAGTCAGTCACATGAACATCATCAGCACAGTCTCAAATGGCAGACAAGCGGAAGAAAAGTGCATTCCGCCACAGAATCAGTTCACGTTCTTCGCACCAGAAACGTTTTGGAATCGTATCAGCAGTGTGTACCAATTTCTTGCTGATCACAGGGTGATTTGCTTCCTGCGCCTGTGATATATATATTCCATCGTTGTTCAGTCATTGTTGAACAAATTTCCATTGTTGTTCAGTCATTGTTGAACAAATTAAAAAGCGGAATCATTTCTACACGTTCATACGTGGGTTAGTGGTGCCGTTCTGAGGGCTTTCACGCACCCACAGTCCTCACCCAGGTGAGAACGCCATCAAAGTGTGGGGAATGCACGTGCAAGTGGCCTTTCTTACATGGAGCTAGAAGGTAGAACTGTGCTCGATTTTGCTGTCTACCTTTAAAAAAAAAAAAAATATATATATATATATATATATATATATATATATATATATATATATATATATATATTGTAACTCTTACAGTGTCATTTTTCGATCGATGATAAACAGTAATGTCACTGGATTTACTGGTCACAGACTTTTTTTTTTTTTTTTTCTTTTTTTTTTTCGTTTGCAAGGATTCACCACAATACACAATCGATACACTGCAGAAAACTTCACATACGCAAAGTATTCAAAAAACGTGACCAACCAGGCAGACAGACAAGAGAGAGAGAGAGAGAGAGAGAGAAGGGGTGGGGGCGGATAAGGGGGTGGCAACATCGACGGTTCTTTCTTTCTCTACATCAGCACTGTGGCATTTCTGCGGTGTTCCCGATCCTTCCTCCCACTTTGATCTCCCCCCTCAATGCGTCCCGCGTGCAGTGTCCAGGTCAGTATTACATTATGGGGACTGATAATGGGTGTTGAGTCATACTCAAGATAGACCACTCGTTTGTACTTCAGTGGATAGAGATGTGGTTTTGTATTTTTGTGTATATCGGTGTGTGTGTGTGTGTGTGTGTGTGTGTGTGTGTGTGTGTGTGTGTGTGTGTGTGTGTTCGGGAGGGGGTGGGTGGAGGAGGAAGGAGGGGGGAAGAGCGCGTGTGTGTGATGTAAATCGGCTAGGAGTTTGAGAGTGTACTTGCGGGACGGAAGGGGGTACTCACTTCACAGTGATGAGAAAGGGATGGGGTGAGCGGATGCATGTCTATGTTCCCCCAGCTCTATGTTCCCTCAGCTCTATGTTCCCTCAAGTCAAGTTACATGCTATGTCATGTCATGTCATAATGCCATGTCATATCATGCCGTGTACCATGACATATGCCATGCCATATTACATGACGTAAATATCTCTTGACTTGAGGGAACATAGAGCTCTGAGGGAACATAGAGCTAATTCTCCTAACAAACCGCTCTATGTTCCCTCAGCTCTATGTTCCCACAATTCAAGTTACATGATGACCAGAGGTCAACTAATGGTCAGAGTGACCAGTGGTCAAGCAATGGGCAGTGTGACAGTGTTCAAGCAATGGTCAGAATGATCATTGGTCAAGCAATGGTCGGAGTGACCAGTGGTCAAGTAATGGTCAGAATGGCCTGTGGTCAAGCAATGGTTAAACTGACCAGTGGTCAGCGCGTGAGTTTATAATGAAAATGATGTGTGAGAGAGAGAGAGAGAGAGAGAGAGAGAGAGGCCAAATATGACTAGTCGCTTGACCACTGGTCCGATTGACCATATAGCTTGACCACTTGTCAGTTAGACATTGCTTGACCACTGGTCATTCTGACCACTGCTTTACCACTGGTCACTTTGACATGACATGACATGTTACTTGACTTGAGGGAACATAGAGCTGAGGGAACATAGAGCTGACCCCGGGTGAGCGAGCGAGCGAGAGAGAGAGTTACACACGTGTTTATGCTTCAGTTCCAAATGCCTTTGTTAAAATAAACTGCCAGACTTTACCGTTGTCGTCCTTTTCTATATTCTCTGCACGATATCCTTGGGTAATTTTCCTCTTCCAAATTTTTGTCTCATATAGCATTTTTTTTTTTCCTAATTATGCGGATGAATATATTTTCACTCTTGGTATATCCACAAACATTGTTCAACATTACATGTTTCGATGGGCCCATAATTTGACTTCGGTTTTGTGGTGTTTCAAACTATTGAATAATTTCGTTGTGTTTGTGTTACATGGGAAATGGCCGATGTAATAACGTACCGCTGTTGTCTTTGTTTTCTCTTTTTAGATGTTGGTGAATAAATTCGGCAAATCGTTTTTGAGGGTTTTGTTTGCTGATATTTGTGCTGTCTGATTGTGTACATGTAAGACGTACATGTGTGTGTGTGTGTGTGTGTGTGTGTGTGTGTGTGTGTGTGTGTGTGTGTGTGTGTGTGTAAATGCGAGCTGAGTTGTTCAAGGGTACAGATTTATTACTTCCTGAATACTCATGTAGTGCACATTAATATGTGTGCAATTGAGAGTGGTGGTTTATGTGAATCTGTATGTGTATGTATGTCCGTTTATATATGCATCTGTGTGTATATGTGTGCGAGTGCGTGCGTGTGCATGCGTTGGTGCGTATGTATACAGATGGACTGGGTTAAGTAATGTTCTGAGCCTTACAAACTGTATAGTTATGACTACGAGTAAACACCTCAAACTGCACTAAAGCCAACAAACATATTCATGCCCATGCGCATTTGCATCCAGGCATGCATATGAATATCAACAGTCGTGCATATCAGATCTGAGTATCAACAGATGAAATGACCGCACATCCAGACTTAAAGGAAGAGCAAGAAACATCACCAACCAAATACTGGAATAATCAATGTACACACACATGTGCAGACGCCGGCATGCAGGAGCATGCTCACACACGCCCACAGATCACACACATGCTTACACATGCACATCTGCAACACACACACACACACACACACACACACACACACACACACACACACACACACAAGCACGCACGTACGCACGCGCGCGCACTCACACACACATACACACATGCACACACACGCATATGTGTATGCGCACTACATACACTGGCACACAGACATAGGCCCGTGCCTACACACCCATGCACACACACGTATACACTCGCCCACACACACACACACACACACACACACACACACTACTATCATAATAATGGGCGCAGCCAATGTTAGGCAGGCACCAAGGTCGAATCAGCGCGTTGAGCTAATGCGTAGGTCAGACATCTGCTGAGTCGTAGCCATGAGACCCTCTTCTTAAAAGCTCTCTCATCTCAGTCATTAATTCATGTACATCTTTAAACCATGCACAGAGTGGTCTGGAAACTTAGCGGTTGTGGTATAGCATAAATGGACTGGTCCGCATGCAGTGACGCCTTGATGAAACTGAAACTGAAACAAAAGTCAGAATCAGTCTCTGTCAAAAAAGACAAAGCAAATGCCATGTGTGCGCGTTTGCGTGTGTGTGTGTGTGTGTGTGTGTACGTGTGTGATGTTACCATTGCCAGTCACGAGAAAGAGAGAGAAAGAGAGAGAGAGAGAGAAACCACGTGAATGTACATGTAACAGCACTTCAGTTTCTTAGCTGAGAGAGAGAGAGAGAGAGAGAGAGAGAGAGAGAGAGAGAGACGTGAACCACGTGAATGTACATTTAACAGCCCTTCCAATTCTGAGCTGATACGAAATCATGAAGTACGATTGTGCTCCATCCTCGACAGCCATACACATCACCAGGCGCTGAGATCACACACACTCTTTTCAAAGTACCTTGAAGGCAAGTTGTTGTCACGGTATATATACGGGATAAGGCGCGCGGGTGTGGGGAGGGAAGGGGAGGAGGGGCGGGATGAGGGGGTGGGGGGTATGGGGAAGCGCGGAAGGGGAGGGAACGGCACGTGCTTTTTTCACAAATAATTTGGTTTGGATTTTTTTTTTTCTGATAGCCTACATCCTGTCAGTCAAAAGAATCAGCAGTGTATGATGAAGAAACACGTAAACCCACTTTCCAATTCATGAAGCCCACACATACGATATAAACACAAGTGACTATTTTTTTTTTTTTAATAGTTCATGCATGACATATACAATGGCCCTCAGACTTCATGCCATAGACCTCCGTTTCCAGTAGGCTACTGTTGTGTTATTATGTACGCGCATGCGCGCGTGTGTGTGTGTGTGTGTGTGTGAAGCTACAAAATCTACGTATGCATACGTTACATGCAGCTACTGGCACTTTTTGCTTCATTCTGATACGTCAAAGAGACCTCCAGGAATCAGTGCGCATATTTGTGCTAGCGTCATTTTGAGAAACAGACGTCACGTCAATCTTACCTCGTACTAAACGAAACACAAGCCACGTAGATCTGAAATGACAGATGATAATCGTGAGTGAAACCAAACAGATTTTAACAATGGAGCATAGCTTTTCTTCTTTTATAAAAGTATTCCCGATCTATTGTTATTACTAAAAATAGAAGTAGTAATAGAAGTAGTTCTAGTAGTTCTGATGGAAGCAGTATAGTCGTTTTTTTGTGGTAGTATTATTCTCTCTCTCTCTCTCTCTCTCTCTCTCTCTCTCTCTCTCTCTCTCTCTCTCTCTCTCTCTCACACACACACACACACACACACACACACACACACACACACACACACACACACACACACACACACACATCATCATCATCATCATCATCATCATCAAAATCTCATCATCATCATCACTCACTAACTCACTCACTCACCCACTCACTTACACAACTTGCTCACTCACTGGCCGGTCCACTCACTCACTCCCTTCTTGAGATCTTACTTCATCGGTAAGGGACGTCTGTAACTTCTACGGTGCACGTGTACCATACTTGTGTACTCCTGCGAGAGACCAAAGTACATCGTCAAGTATTGACCATGGCGGATACAGGAAAGAGCACGATAGAGGTCCGCTTTGAGAACAACGGTATTGCAGTGGTGTGCATGCGTCGAGGGGGAGAACAGAGTCACAACCAGTTTCTGCCAGTTCCACCAGTGTCTGGACATCATTGAACGGTACGAATCAGATCAATCGACTAATCTCATCCTCTCCCCCTGGTCATCCCTCCTCTCTCCTCGTCACCTACTCTCTCGGACTACTCAGTCTTCTCTACAGATCGGAGACCTTCTCCGTCCATCCATCGCTCAGTTCGATCTCGTATCGGATCGGAATCTCTCTCGCATCTCTCTAAGTCGAGTCTTCGGTCATCGAATCACATCCACTCAATCTTCTCTCTCATCCTCTCCTCTCTCTCTCTCTCTCTCTTCTCTCTCTCTTCTCATATCAGCTGGTTCATACATGATTCTCCTGTGCGACTCGGGGCTATACGATGTCTGTCTGTCAGTTGTGACCCCTCTGTCTGTCTCCCTCCCTCCTCTCTCTCCCTCTCCACAAATCTCTCCTCTCTCTCTCCACCTCAGCCTCTCCTCTCATCTCCTCCCGATCTCCTCTCCTCTCCCTCTCTCTCCCAAACATCTCCTCTCTCATCGTCTCTTCACCACTCGATCCGCTCACTCTCCTCAGCTCCGGCGGACACCAATCTCTCTCCCTCGACCTCTTCCTCCCTCCTCGGAGAATCCTCTCGTCAGTCTTCGGAAGAACCGTCGGAGTAGGTCTTCTCCGCTCGGGTACGATCTCATCATAACGGTCTCGTCTCTCATCGGTACGCTCTCTCTCTCACTCAAATCCTCTATGACCCTACCATACCAAATGGAACAGACCGCGGGAATCACCAGTGTCCAGTGTTACAATGAGCCTCATCTCTTCATGGGGGGGGCAGTCCAAAGGGAGTCTCATCTCATTCGAGTTGCTATTTCCTCATTATCGCACATCATCTGCACTGAATCTCTATGATGTAGGTCATGATTCTCCATCTCTAATCTGTCTGCTGACATCTCACATACTCTCTCTCATTAGCTAGATGGGAGGAGTCTCCTGAATCATGAGAGAAAAGAAAAATGAGCCGATGAGAGAGAGAGTGATCTGGCCATCTCGTCTGTCTCCGTCTCATCCAGGTCTCTCGGATCATCTGAGCTGCCATTCTCCATGCCTTCATCTCGTCATGCTCTGGTCAGATTTTGTCCTGTACGGCTATTGCCTGCGGGCCGCTACCTCCCTCCCTTCCTCCTTCTCGGTACCCGCGTCGCTACTGCTCTGGAACACTGGGTGAATACTCCTCCTCTCGTTAGATTCCTCCATCTCTGTCATGCTCACGCTCATCGCCCGCTCCCCTCCGTCCTCCCCCCCCCCCCCCTTTTTTTTTTTTTTTTTTTCGCCTCACTGAGCAGGAACCCAAATCGTACGCAATGACGGAAACTCTATGTACTGAAGTGGAACAAGACAAGAGGTAACATTGGCCCGTGTTATCACATTCGCGCGTGCTCTGGGCTCGCAGGAGATCATTCGATTTTCCCATGTACGGCTTTTATGCGTGAGCCCCGTTTTTCATCTCCTCTACCATTATCTCCAGAGGAACACGTGAAAGGAAAACATTCCGGTCATGGAAGCGTTGTGTTGTTAGTGAGCATAGGCGGACAAGCGCATCCCTGCCCTGAAAATTACCTCCTAGAGAAAACCAAACACCAAACACCAAACACCACGAATGAAACCTGATGGTATATCAGTGGCAGACAAATGAACAACAATGCTGTTGCTGTTCGAGCATTCATCGTGGTATACTTGTGACAGACACGTCAAAGTATTCTTTTTGTCTTGATATTCATCATGATATTTCAATGACAACACAAAACAACAATGTTGTTGCTGTGTGACCCGTTCATCATGGTATACTTGTGACGGACACATCAAAGTGCACTTTTTGTCTTAATATTCTTCATGATGTTTTCAATGACAAAAATATACAACAATGCTGTTGCTGTCGGACTGTCCATTATGTATTTCAGTGACAGACATAAAACCGACAAATTAGATGTTCTTCACGGTATTTCCTCGATGGAAACTTAAACAACACCGTGGATATTGTCTCTCCATGCACAACAGGTGTTTTCAGTGACAGACAGTGGTCAACAAAGCTGCAGCTGTCCGTGTGTCCAGCACGGCATCATGCTGACCAAGGCCCGTCTCCCGACCAACCATCCCCGTGCATGTTGGGCGTTTTCGTACTTTCGTAATCCACAAAAAAACTGGCATATCATGCGGGATCTTTTACGTGCGTGTCTGGCCATCTGCGTATGTTGCCAGTGCCCAAACCTGCACTTTTACTGTGACAGTTCATTGGGTCAGCCGGTCGGGTGTCCCTTTTTCAGAGGGGAAGGAGGGTGGTGTCCGTAGAAGAGTGCAAGTTGTCTCTCTCAGTTAGAGCCCAAGGGCTATTTTCACAGCCCCTTTACATTTGGGTGGCATGACCAAAGACAGGGCAAGTTTATATCCAAGCTAACAGGATAGCGCACGTTCTCTCGAAGTTTAACCCCAATGCAAGGGCTGTCTCCTTTCAGAATTTCTTCATAAGCGAGGGTGTAGGTTAGCTTAGAAATCAATGAAACTTTTGACGTGGCACCTGACAGGCTCTCTCTCTCTCTTCTCTCTCTCTCTCTCTCTCTCTCTCTCTCTCTCTGAGTTCGTGATTAAGCTGTTGACAAGACGCATTTTTCAAGCGCTCCCCCGATCTTTTGTTTATTTTTGTATTGTTTATTCAGTTTTGGACCCTGTGAAGTTTAGAATATGGATTCAAAGGATGCAACTGAACATGAGGAACCGAATCTACAAAGAATTTTGGAAAACCAGAAGAATAGAATACGAAAAATCTCTGGATAAAGTTTTGAATGATCGACTTAGTACAGTGACTCAGCAAGTTTCATTCGATTTGGGACAGGGTCGCGCGTGAACTCAAGACCGAGTTTCACGAGCTTCAAAGCAAAACGCATAGGCTAGAACAAACCGTTGCCACATCAGTGGATGATATCAGCAAAATAAAACACTACGTGACTCAGCTGGAAGTGAAATTGAAACAGACAATTGCAACACTGGATGAAAAGACAGAAAAATTAGAAATGTTCATCAGACGTGACAACCTGCGGTTTTTCAATGTGCCCCGGCTCTCCTCCACTGGATCACATGAAGAATGTGTCAAATCTGTTTTAAGTGTGCTAGAGGGGTCAGTGGCTGGGAAAACTTGGACCCCAGATGATATTATACGTGCGCAACGCTTGGGACGCTACAATGATTCTGATGGTCGCGCCCCCCCCCCCCCCCCCCCCCCCCCCCCCCATGATGATGGTAAAATTTGCGCGCTGGTTTGACAGAAATGTTCGTTCTGAGCGAGGGCAGGGTGGCACTTCGGAAGAGAAGTGTGACGGTAGCTGCAGACCTCACGGACCGGCAAAGAGAGACGGTGCAGCAGTATCGGCACCAGGGTTTCCATGCCTACTACCGTGGTGACAGACTGGTGGTGGAGGAGCAGAACCAACAGCGCTACCCAAGCCGCCATGGAAACGAGGCTCGGTGAGCCACGACACCCGCTACAGGAACAGCAGCTACGGTGGCAACAACTACAGCGACTACAGAAGCAGCAATTACGTTGGCGACACAGCAATGACTCCCGCTACTTCTGGAGGAATGGGACATGACAGACGCTTACACTGTGATGACACCCGCATTGAAAACCACGCCTCCAATGTCGACAGAGACAGTGAGTACATGGACATGAGACAGTGTGATGAGGTCAGTGGTTTTCAAAACTGGCAATACAACTTCCAGCCGTGCCCCTATCCAAGTTCGATGTATCATTTTCCGCCTTTGAATACAACACGGACGTCTAACAGTAATGTTCAGCAGAATATTAACAACACCTGTCACACTGTTTAAAACTCAGGGTACGACAGAGAATGACATGACAGATCGATGTGAAGACACAGACCCCACGTTGTACGATACTAACGGTGATACTTGCACAGACAAAAAGTAAACAGAGGGACTCAAGTCAAGTTGAAATCAGCACAGAGAAAGAACAGAACAATGCCGACATGGACAGTGTGACAGGAAAGAACTCAAATCTTGTTGAAATCGGTATAGAGAAAGTTCAGAATTATGTCACTTCAGACACTGGGGGTGATGAGTGATCTGCATCGTGTTGAAGACAGTACGAAAGATCTACGAAATGACTGTGAAGAAACGAACTTAACAAAGAGATGGATAAACGGAAATCTTACAGATGACAGTTCATGTGTGTTACATAGTATCGACAGTGTAGACAACATGGCGGGAGGAAAGGGACTAAACACGACTGACCTTCACACAGAGTCAGAGACTGCTGACAATGAGGGAATCAATGAATCCACATATAATCTGATCACCGATTCCACTGCATACACAGATCAAATGAAATGAAAGATTATCAAAACGGATCGAACATAATAATGTAATAAACGATTGTCAAGCAGGCTTCAGGAAAAAAATACAGCACTGTTAATCATATTTTTACGTTGTTTGCCATGGCACAGAAACAATTATTGTTACACAAAAAATTATATGTTGGTTTTATAGATTTCAGAAAAGCTTTTGATTCTGTCGCTCGCTTGAAGTTATGGGCCGTCCTGAATAAAAAAGGGTATTCGAGGGAAAATGTACCAGGCAAAAACTAGTATTTATAACATTGTAAAAGCAAAAGTTAGAGTTGAAGGTGATCTGACCGAAGCATTCACGTGTCCCATTGGTTTAAAAAAGGGAGAGAAAAATGCAGTCCTGTCCTGTTTTCTCTGTTCATAAACGAATTGGCGGAAGAAATCATCCAAAGAGGACGACATGAAATTCAGCTTATTCCTGATTTTTTTTTTTTTTTTTTAGAAATTCTTATTCTTATGTTTGCCGATGATATTATTCTAGTTTCTGATTCGGTCACAGGCTTGCAAACCCAATTTAATGTGTTGCACGACATGACAAAAAGGCTTGATTTAATCGTAAATTTAGATAAGTCAAATATTGTCGTCTTCAGATATGGCGGCTATGTCTGTGAATATGAGGTATGGTATTATGGATGGAATAAAGTATCAGTTGCCAATATGTATAAATATCTTGGTGTCATCATGTCGACTAGGCTGTCATTTACTCACTGTTTGAACGATCTATCGAGTCGAGCAAAAAAAAGGTGTCAATAACATTTTTAAGTTGCTTTGGTCATTAGGAGAAAAATCTCCAGTCATATTCTTTAAACTTTTTGATGCTCAGATCCAACCTATGCTTAGTTGGATCCGAAGTTTGGGGGGCATAATAGGAATCTTGATATAGTAGAAAAAGTGCACTTGTTCTCACTAAAAAGATTTTTGAATGTCAGCATAAGAACTCCTAATGTGATGATTTACGGTGAGTTAGGACGTTTTTCCACTATATATATAAACTTGCAAATCAAAAGTGTTCGATACTGGTTAAGAATTTTGAAGATGTCATTTCATCGTTTGCCCTCACAAGTCGTATAGAATGCTACTGCATTTTCATAATAACAAAAAGAATACATGGGCATCAGCAGTTTGTTTCTTCTTGTACAAATACGGATATGGAGAGGTTTGGGAGAATCAAGGGGTTGAGGATGAGAAGGCATTTTTAAGAGCATTAAAAGGCAGTGTTATTAATGAGCACAAGACGCAATGGTTTCATGACATGGAACAAAGTGATCGTTTCCTGTTGTATCGAACATTCAAGAGTGAATTGGTTCTGTCTCCCTATTTGATTGTACTTCATCATTTGCGAGCAAGAATCAGTTTGATTAGGTTACGGTTAGGTGTCTCACAGCTGAACTTGCACAAGCTACGCTTCCGTAAAAATATAACAGAAAACGATGTGTCATGTCCATTCTGTGTTTTTGCAGATGGAGACCGAAGTTCACTTTGTTTTATATTGTCCGCGGTATCAGGATTTAAGAGAAAAGTATATTCCTCATAAATACTATAACCAACCTTCGCAGTTCAAACTTACAATGCTTCTGGCATCTGAGAATAAATCACAGATAATTCGACTCGCTTTCTGTCTTGAAAAAGCTTTCAAACTGCGCGGTAGTTCACTGGAATGAGTAATGAAGTGGAAATGTGCATTGTACAGGTGTGTTTGCATCTATGCATTATTACAGAATGTATAAATTGTGTTTTCTGCAGTGATACAAATTGATTCTATTTGTAACCACTCCCAATGACTGGGGTCTAAAGGCCTATTCATTAAATTGTTCAGAGTTCTCTCTCTCTCTCTCTCTCTCTCTCTCTCTCTCTCTCTCTCTCTCTGTGTGGTGTGTGTGTGTGTGTGTGTGTGTGTGTGTGTGTGTGTGTGTGTGTGTGTGTGTGGTGTTCCACAGAACTCCTTCATGTGTCGGGGTAGTGACCACAGGAGAGGGCAAGTTCTTCAGCAATGGACTGGACACCGACTGGCTGGCCACACTGGACGAAGGGAGCTACGCCACCTTTAGGAAGACCTATGACCGTTTGATGGGTCGACTCCTCACCTTCCCTCTGCCCACCGCTGCGGCCATCAATGGTAGGAGGTCCACTGTACCACCAGCCCTGTCCTCTGACAATCTTGTTTAGTTTCTTATTCACCAAGCTAATGGACAGAAATAATACTCAAAATTTCCGAGCACCTGTGGCAGGTTCAGGGTCTCCCCTCCCCTTCCCCTACCCCTGAAAATCTTGTTAGTATCTTATTCATTAAACCAAGGGACATAAATAATGCTTCTAAATTCCGTGGGACCTGTGGCAGGTTCAGGACCTCCCCTCTCCTTCCCCCTCCTCCTCCTCCTAATCCTCCGATTTCTTCTTCCCTCCTTCGTCTATCGTCTTCTACAACTGCATTAACTTCAGCCTCGTCACCCGCCAGTGACCACGTGGATAAAGTTCTGAAATGTGTGTGTGTGTTTTTATATATATATATATATATATATATATATATATATATATATATATATATATATATATATATATATATATATATTTGTTAAAAATAGTATGATAAAAGGAAGTTTTAAAAAATCAACAGATCTGTTTCGAGCCAGCGCTCTCGTCAGGATCTGACGAGAGCGCTGGCTCGAAACAGATCTGTTGATTTTTTAAAACTTCCTTTTATCATACTATTTTAACAGATGTTGCTCCCCAAGGGGTTGAGCACCTTAAGATTTTTATTAGGCGTTTTAGCAGTAATTTTATATATATATATATATATATATATATATATGTGTGTGTGTGTGTGTGTGTATATATATGTGTGTGTGTGCGAGTGCGCGCGCGCGCGCGCGTGCATACCGTGTGTGCATGTGTGTGGCGCTGTGTGAAATGTAGCGACTACGTATGTGGTTGTGTGTTTGTGCCCGCGAATGCTGTTCTGACTCTTGATTCTCACCTTTTGATTTCCATTTTTCACCCTTCCCTCTTTCTGACTCAGTTCTTTCCCTTGTCTCTCCCTCTCCCTGTTGCCTTCCTGTAGCGATTGTTTGTAGGGCTGCATGTGAACGGGAAAAGAGGCTGAAGAGAACGTAAATAGGACATAGATAGGAACCTCTCACCTGTTCAGAGGTATTGTTTACTGTAGTTTTTTTTTTTTAATGTTTCGTTGTTGTTGTTGTTGTTTTGCCTCTGTCTGCGTGAAAGTGGAACAAAAGGTTCTCTTATTATCTACTTTTGGTGGCCTTTGCCGAGAATTGAACTCCCGATCTTCCCACCTGCGACCGCCCCCCACCCACACTGATATAAAGGCTGGGGTGTAAAAGGTCGCTGGGTGCTACAGCTGCCGCCATCACCACAACCTCCTACTCAGACCAACCTTCCCCCATCTCCGGACCAGTCTGTGGCTGAGGAGGACTCTCTGGTTCAAGTCAAGAAGGCGTCACTGCATTGGGGTCAGCCATTCGCCACAACACCACCTCTGCTGAACTGTGTAGCCGGCCACCACATGAGAAAGTAGAGAAGGAGACGGGCAGATGTGGGTGAAGAGAGGATGTGTGTGTGTGGAGGGGAGGCGCGGGGGGGGGGGGGGGGGGGGTAGAGGGATGTCACATGAGAGAATCGACTTATATCTGACCGACGCTTAATCGAGGGAACTCGGCAGACCTTGAGTGCTTACCTGACATGAGCATTCAAGCACTCAGTAATCTCTCTCTCTCTCTCTCTCTCTCTCTCTCTCTCTCTCTCTCTCTCTTTCAGTCCCCCAGCATATTATGCAAAGGCATAACTATGTTAAGGAGAAAAAATACAACAGCCAAAGAAATAAGTTCTGGCTTTTTAAGTCAGAGACATTTGTGATGAAGTAAATTAATACCCTTCACCATGGACGACAAGTCTGCAGTCCACTGGACTCCGAGCTTTCCTCTGTACTTCTGTCCTGCTGGTTCCCTTTCGTCGTTTAATTACCACTCCCTGTCACCGTCTCTTTCTCCAGCAGGCTCTTGGTCATCCCAGTTTCGTCTCCCACCCCCCCCCACCGACCCTCCCCCGTCTCTCACCCGCATGTGTGTGTGTGTGTGTGTGTGTGTGTGTGTGTGTGTGTGTGTGTGTGTGTGTCTTTTCTTTCTTAAGTTGGGGGTGGGTTGGGTGGATACTGGTCCTAGACAAATCATAGTGTAAAAGTATGCATACACATATGAGCAAAAGTTTTTTTTTTTTTGTCAGTGTTGTAAAATGCTCAATAGACCCCGTTGAAAAGAATTTCATGGGAATAAGACTCATAGAAAAGGATTGCTACCCGAGTACAGTTTGCAACAATGACTTGTATGTATCAGATTTCATTATTTCTATGACCAAATAAGTTTTGTTGTAGGCCTAACAGTGAAATGTGCTGAATAAGAATGCAGGATCGCCATAAAATGCCTGTTCTTTATTATTACAATGAATTGTACCGTGTCAGAATTCAGTAGTAATATTGCCCAGCTTTTCTTATTATTACTATGAACTGTACCATGTGGAAGCTCATCGCTATAATGGGGTTTCTTGCGTAAGAATTCGTTATTATAAGTAATGGTTATTGTTTTTTTTTGTTTTTTTTTTCTGTTGACAATCTCGGTAGGACATTGTTACGCGGCCGGAGTCCTGATCGCTGTTGCCCATGACCTTCGTGTCATGAATTCAGAGCGAGGCTGGCTGTGTCTCAACGAGGTGTTCATCAACAGGCGCTTCTCTGTCTCCAACCTCAAGCTGCTAAGGTGAGGCAGGTTCCATTCCTTTATTTGTAGATTGGCATGCTTGGCTGGCTCGGGTGGTTAGAGCACCAAGTTTCCAGTGAGATGTAGTGAGCGTAAATCGCGTTTGCGCCAAAGACAAACATCGATACTGTCGCTGTGTTGTGTGTGTGTGTGTGTGTGTGTGTGTGTGTTTCTTTTTCATGTTTCTTTCTTTGCCCCCCCCCCCCCCCCCCCCCCTTTTATTATCCGAGCCAGTCAAGGGACTTCACTCCCACGCCGCTCGTTCCGGTTCTCCGTCCGCAGTCCAAACTTGTCCCACAACGGCCCCGACCCCAGCAGTCCACAGGGAGCCGTCGATGTCATGTCGCCAAAGGCAAACCCGCTGGAGAAGACGCCGTGGCCGAGTCACTTCAGTCGTGTTCACAGATGCCTGTTGTGATCCCGCATATGCAGGACACCACCAGCATAGGCCCCCTGTTGACGACAATGATTGCTTTGTCGCAGAGCCGGCGTGAGTGAGCTTCCCTCCAACGACAATCATCGGGAACTTGTCGATGCCGATGATGGCCTCAGTATGAGTCACCACGGTTAAACTTTGCTGCTTATTTTACCATGTCATCATTTAAGGCGGTTTCTTGAATATACACGCACGCACGCACACACGCACACACACACACACACACACACACACACACACACACACACACACACACACACAATCTGTCTGTCTGTCCATATACATTACACAAACGAACATGGGAAGGGCAAGCCCGTATGTTACGTTAAGGCACATACGCTTCACTCACGAGGACTGCATCATTTTATGGCAGCAACTCTCTCTCTCTCTCTCAGCTCTCTCTCTCTCTCTCTCTTGGTACTCTACACACACACACACACCACACACACACACAACACACACATGGGCATACAGCCCGTATGTACATTAAGCATACACACCCACGATTTAAACACTATGGTAACACCCTGAGAAGGATATCTTTGTACTCACACACACACACACACACACACACACACACACACACGCACACACACACACACGCACGCACGCACACACACATGCATACATGCACCCACGCGCGCACACACACACACACACACACACACACACACACACACATGCGCGCGCATCTCATGCGCACGCTCTCATGCGCATTCTGATCTGTGTGCACGCATGCACGCATGCACACACACACACACACACACACACACGCACGCACGCACGTATGCGGGCACGCATGCACAAACACACACACACACGCACATTATGGCATTCTGATCCATGTTCTGGATTTTCTCTCGTGTTCCAAGATGATGTTGATCGTGTATAAATGTGATCAGTCTTTTTCATTTGTATTATCAACGAGCTGTCGACAGGAAGGCAGCTGAGATCAACAGCCTGGCTAAGAACGACAGATGCCGAGAGCTTCTCCTACCAATCACAGAAAATTACTGTTTCCGATGCTTGGGGACTCCTGTGATGGCTGACCATCATTTCGGGAGATTTCCTCTTTGACCTCTATAGTTCGTAAAGACCGAATTTCTCCTCTCTTTCTCTCTCTCTCTCTCTCTCTCTCTCTCTCTCTCTCTCTCTTATCGACGAGGAGGCAGATTTCAAAAGGAAAGAAGCTGAACAAGATTCTAGATTGCTAAACCTCCATGTTTTTTCATTGTTGAATTCTGTTTGTTATTTACAAATTCTATTGTAGGGCCTATATGCCAGGCTACCCTGGCTTTTTCTCTGGTCAGGAGAGAAAGATTTCGACGTTCACTTGTTGGGCTCTAGGGGAAAAAAAATAATAAGTGAATAAAATCAGTCAGTCAAACAATAAAAAGATACAAAAATAAATAAATGAATAGACATGGATATTGGGGAGGGGTAGGGGAGATAACCCCAGTGGGATCCAAAGACTGATGATGTTGGAGTGCTGCCTGTTGTCCAGGGCCAAGATCAATCCCACGGCCTTACACCCAGCCCTGGTGTTGGGCCAGCGCTTCACCGGCCCTGAGGCGGTGTCAGCAAACATGGTGTGAACGCAGCAGTGGCGCCCTCACTCCTCCTGCAGAAGAGTCACCACCTTCTGCAGTCCTTCATCGGCAAGACGGGCTTCCCCCGAGACCAACTTCACACCATGAAGATGGTCCTGTATGCTGATGTCATCAAGGAACTAACCCAGGCCAAAATGTAGAGAGAGAGAGAGAGGGGGGGGGGGGGGGAGGTGAGGGGAGGACGGGATGACATCAAAACAAAGAAACACTCTGCGTTGTGTTATACTGTTCTGCACTGTACTTTACTGTGCTGTGCTGATTGTACGTATAGCTATAGCTCTGTCATGCACAGTACAGGTTATGCACTGTAGAAATACTCTGCATTGTAAGGGATTGTTTTGTACCGTTCTGTACTTTATTGTACAGCACCATAACGTGACTGTTCATGATATCTGTTAATGAGAGGAGAGAGAGAGAGAGAGAGAGAGAGAGAGAGAGAGAGGAGGAGGAGGAGAGAAGGAGGGGGGGGGAGGGATTCATATATATAAGTTAACCCAGGGAAAAAGGAGCTAGCATCGTGGTACGTGTTAATGAGAGAAAGGAAAGAGCCAACATCATATGTATTCATGTGAGAAGAGAGAAGAGCTAAACCATGAGATGTATCCATGAGAGGACAGGGAAAAGCTAACATCGTGATATATGTAAATGAGAGGGGAGTCAGAAAGGGAAGCTGACATTGTGATATGTGCTATGAGAGAAGACCTAGTATCCTGATGTTGATGAGAGGAGCTGACATTATATGTGTTAGAGGAGACAGTGAAGCTAGCGTTATGACATGTGCTAATCAGAGAAGAGTTATTCAACAATGTGATATGTGTTAATTGAAAGGAGAGAAAGTATAGTTAACATTGCAATATGTGCTAACAAGGACGGGGAAGACCTAAACATGGTGATGTGTGTTAATGAGAATCAAAATGATTATGGATATAGAATGATTCATTTGAGTAAAGCACGATGTCTTTACATATTCAGTGGAAGATGTGGTCGAGGTGCCACTATTGGTACTTACACAATCAACTTCTGTGCAGTTATTGATTATGTGCTTGGTGATGTATACCCATTTCAAAAAGTATGGATTTTTATATATATTCCATTTGTGCTTTGATCATTGGTATATTCATAATTTTTTTTATCATTGGTATATTCATAATGCAGTAACCTTAAAACTTAGTGTGAGAAAACACATTGGTTGACAACACTATTTTTCATGCTCGGAACACTGACGTAAACATTGATGTGCAACCACTACTTACATACACAAACAGCGTGAACATGACAAGGATAAAAGCTTGGAATTCCAACAAGTCAGCTGAGTTTACAAGTTTCTTACAAGATACAGCTAGCATACAAGAAATTTCTTATCTTCTTGACAGTGATAACAGGGATATTAATGAGACAAATACAAAATTAGTAGATAGATTACTCAATGCTCAAAGAAAAATCTCTTGGTACAACATATCCCAGGCTATCAGTTGAATCTTACCGGAACAAGAACAATGAGCCATGGTTCAACAAAAAGAGTATAAGGAAAAGCAAAAACAATAAATCTAAAGCAAAAGTAACTAGCATATCGCAGAATTCAGAACATTCACCCTGGTATAACAGATCCTACAAAATGTTATTAAAGGCGCTGTGTGGTCTATTAAGATCAAGCACAAACCTGAGGGTATACTGGCAAGAAATATGAGGATGAAACAATATGAAGTTGGATATTATTAACATGAATATTTCGTTCAATCATTTTTGAGAAATCGATAACACAGATAAAACAGAAAATTATAAATTTAGTCACAGTATCGGTGATGCAAAAAAAATGAAAATGTATTTTGGATAGTCCGATTACTATGGATGAATTGTTAAAAGTAGTCAATTCTTTACACAGTTGAAAGGCCACTGGAGCTGATCAGATTTGAAATGAATTTATAATGCACAGCATACTAGTTTTTCGCCAATGTATATTTAAAGTTTAATGCTGTTTTGGATGATGAAAATGTACTGGCTGAATGATTAAAGGCTTAATGCTACCTGTATACAAAATAATGGGAATTTACAAAACCCAGATAATTATAGAAGCGTTACAAAGCACAGTTGTGTGAGTAAATTATTTACATGTGCTATCAACAACAAATTTCAAAATTTTCAAAAGAATAAAAACTTCTTTCAAAATGTCAAAGTGATTTTAGAAAGATCATAGCACTACAGATCACATGTTTGTACTAAAGTCACCGGTTGATCTTTTTCTCTAAGCAAAAATTTTATTGTGCTTTCATTGACTGTCACAAAGCATTTGATTCTGTATGGCGTGGTGTTTTACGGATAAAAAATTATTCATACTGTTATGCAAAGCAATTAGCAAGTTTTGCTATGATCTTGAATGCATGCACACACGTACGCACGCATACACACACACAGTGAACAGATCACTTGGATCCACTGTTTGATAAGGATCCGCATGAAGATTGTATTGTTTAATCAAAATCCTTGGGTCACACTTCCATAGTTTCTACCAAGGCTCGTTAAAACTGGTTCTATAGTTTTAGCTTAATAATTAAGAATCATGTTGACCAATCCAGGATCTGCCATTTGATCTTGATCTGTCACACAACCCATACCAAAACATAATGGATCCGTCCCTGGGCTACGCTCCATCTTTGATGACCGTTGGTTAAGACAAGTTTTTAATGGACTAATCCTACTGCCGATAGGAAAACACATAAAACAGGGAGCAGAAAAAAGCATAACTTCATGTTGGAGGTCAGCTTCGAATATAAAGATTCACTTTAGAGTTTTGTTGCTGTATTGCACAGACCTGATAAAACAAATCCAAGTCAATCCTCCACCCACACCCCAAGAATTGGTAAACTGTTTTATTTTTGTTAATGAACAACTCTTCTCTGCATGCGCTATGTGTGACTTGAACTGAAGGTGAAAGTGTATTACTTGTGTGCGCACCATTGTGTGTGCATAAATGTGTAATATTAACTGGGAGTGAAAGTGTGTATATATAATTCTGGTGCGTGCGTGCGTGCCTCTGTGTGTGTGTGTGTGTGTGTGTGTGTGTGTGCCTTCTATTTACTGTGGCATGTGCATGCTGCGTGTTATTTTCTGTTGTGTGTGGATGCAAATCTATGTGTACATGCTCAACTGTACATGCATATCATTTGTGCATGTGTGGTGTAAGTATGTATATACATTTTTTGACTCTGTGTGTGTGTGCCTGTGGGTGCACTGTAAAGTGAGTGAGTGTGTGTGTGTGTGTGTGTGTGTGTGTGTGTGTGTGTGTGTGCATGTGATGGATGGATAAGTGTGTGCATGAAGTGGCAAGTAGCATACCAAACATGCTCAAAAAAAAACACACAGCAAATTTCAGTAAGTAAAAACGTTTTATTCTCACACTTTTTATCTCCACATGTCACTTCCAAGCCCACTCAGAATCCCAGTTTTCCACCTTTCTTGATTAAATGCATTATGCTCTTTGCCACTAAGGAGATTCACATGTGCACAATAAATAGCACTACAATAAACATTACTGCACTTCACACACACTTGTTGCAGATGTGCACTTTGTTGACTATTTTCACCGATCTTGTTACATGAAACATTATTCTATTTTTTGGCATGCCAACTGTCTACTGACAAATAAAAGGATTGAGTGAGATAGCCATATGAATATGAATGCATAAATTTTCTCTGTCTGTCTCTCTTTCTCTCACTCACACACACACACACACACACACACACACACACACACACACACATCACTGTCACATGTCCAGAAAACACCATGAAAAAGCATTCATTCAAGATGTGTTTTTTTTTCTGGCTCACCTTCCATACCCCCCGGCCTCCTTGAAGCTAATTCCAGTATCACTATAGATCTGCACCTATGTTAGTCATATTGCTGCACTGGTATTCCACATGCAGCGGTCAATATTAAGCCACCACAAAGCAACCAGTCACAGGAGACACTGCATAGCTGCCAGGTCAATTCTGTCATGCTTGTTCTGATGCAACGTTTTTCTTTCTTCTTTTTTAACAACAAAACTGGAAGAGGCAAATCAACAAACAAATGAAACGAGTCAAACACTGTCCTAATGTTGAGCTCATTCTCTGACTTTCCATAAAAAACACTTTTTATTTGTGACTTATCTGATGTCAAGTCCCACTGGTGTCACTCTCACAACCCTGATTCCAGATCTTTGTCCTGTTGTCTCAGTGCCAGTAGGTCACAGGGAGCATTCGATATCAGGTCATCATAAAGCAACCCACACAGCAGACACTGCACTCTTCATAGTCATGAGTCTGCTCTGATAATAGTCAGTCCAGTGGTTTCAGTGGCGCTTGATCTAATCCAACAGACACAGAAGATCACTTACGATGTACGTTTCTGACAGCTCATTTCAGAGCCAGTAGGAGTTAGCCGTCTCCCCCCCCCAAGCACCTCCCTCTCATGATAGTCCCCTGAACTTTGATACCAAGTACTTAGACATAAACTCCTAGTGGGTACGGACATGGAAGGGAAATCAAGCCTGTGGCCACAACGAAAGCTGGGTATGAGAGGCCATCGAACTGAAACTATATTTTCTGTGATGATCATCACGAGGATATTGAAGACAGAGGTGGTTTTCTTCTCAGGCTTTGTGATTTTTTTTTTTTTTTTTTTTTTTTTTTTTTTTGATGACCAACAAGGATGAAGCTTTGTAGTTAAACTTCGATCACAGACTACAGGATAGGCTGAGTGTACTCTATGCTTCGTCATCTAATATATTCTTGCATCAACCACCACCAAGAAACACAGACATCTGCAGCGTTGGTCTGAAAATCTGAGCTATGCACTGGGAGATGCATTCACAAAGTGAACCAAGTTCGACCATCCAGTTCCCGTGTTTCCATTAACCCTGCATGTACAAGCTGGCTGGGGCCCCTGTAAGAGCCTCTTGCTCAGAACAACTCCTGCAAGAACAGTTAAAGGGTTTATTCTATCACAGTTGGAGTCAGCAGAGGAAAGGATGCGTTAGGCTTGAAGGAAGGAATGCCAAGTGCAGATCTGGAAGGAAAGTGCTTATGTTTTTCAGGAACTGGGCATGGGAATCACAGGCACCTGACTTGTGTCTTTCTGAGGATACACTACATTACAGCCCTAAAATTCTGTAAATGCCTTTTTGGATTCAAACCACGACCTTCTCCCCCAACCTATGATGATAAACACCACTGGACTATGGCAGTTAATGCTTAACACAAGTTCTGATTGTTACAGGGCACATAATACACACAAAAACTCCTCCATCAAGCACACGAACGAACAACCATCATTCAAACATAAGAATAAAGAAAAGAATCATTCAGTCGGAGGTACAAACGTGCTGGTTTTCTCATTTCGAATGATCCTCTCTTTCATTTCTTTGGCCTTTATCCTGTTTTGTCGTCGTTTCTCAATCGCTAAAAAACACAAAAGCAGTGAATTGCTTCAACGATCAAATTAAATTGATGATGACCAAAAACAAAACAATAAAAAGGAAATAAAACAAACCAACCCCATATGTTCAACAGAATGGCAGGCAATAAGTAAAACACTTTCATCATCGCTGGTAAACATGTGGACGAACAGAAGGCAGATTCTGTGTAAAATTAAAGAAAAATTCCATATTTTTACAACACTGCAGCCATTTTGTTTAAGAAACAAAAGGAGGCTTGCAGTTCAAATCTACTTACTCAATGGTTTCTCATTATACATAAAATTCTGGTATAAAAGAACTAAGAAAGTAACAAACAAACTCTCTCTCTCTCTCTCTCTCTCTCTCTCTCTCTCTCTCTCTCACACACACACACACACACACACACACACACACACACACACACACACACACACACAGAGAAAAGTACCTACTTCTTGTTTCAAGCACTTGGTCATGGCTCGTTCCAGGTCATTACAGTAGCCCATGTACATTCTGACAGGGTGCTGCCACAGAAAATAGACACCATCCATTCATCACCTCTTCTACTGTTAATGTGTTACATGCTCTGGCCTGTGTAGTTGGAAGGTGGCAAGTGCATCCAAATGTGTGTGTGTGCGTTTTGAGAGTTTGTGGCTGTATTGTAAAACGATTGCATTGTGTAAATCGGGTTTGAGGTTCAGAACTTTAAAAAAAAAAAAAAATTAGAAAGGAAAATCATGGAGATTCATAAAACATTTTTGTGTGTATGATTTTCTAGATACGTATGTATGATGGATGGTACATATTGAAAAAGAAAAAGAGTGAAGCACTTCAGGCAAGGAGATGGAGATGCGAGGAGGTCAGCTATGCGAGGAGGTCGGCTATGCGAGGAGGTCGGCTATGCGAGGAGGTCAGCTATGCGAGGAGGTCGGCTATGGGTGGGGTGGGGGAATAGTCAGAGGAGGAAAAGGAGGTCAGGAGACAGGAGAGGGAAGAGAGGGGTGCTGTGCCTTGAAGTGTAGGTTCAATGTTGAAGAGACTAAAGTGTTTCTGAGATAAATCATATGTACACATGAACAGTGCAACTCCAAGTGGCATCTTTGTGTAACTTTGCGACATAAAGATATTAGTGGCAGTCAACAAACTGAAATTAAACACCAGGTGAAGTTGTGTGTGTGTGAGACAAAGGTATGAATGGAATGCAGCAAATAAAAAGACCAGAAATAAGTCTGATCACTTGACAGACACTACTGATGGACTTCAGTGCTCCGCTGGAATTGGTAACACAGGTATGACTGTGAGTTCTTTAACTAGATTCCTTGCCTTTATCATATAACCTACATGAGTTCTTCAACTAGAATCCTTGCCTTTGTCATATGACCTACGTGAGTTCTTCAACGACAGTCCTTGCCTTTCTCATATGACCTATCATGAAAGGGTCTCCACACGATAGCTAAACATGGAGAAGAATCCAGTTGTATGGATGATGAATCCAGTTATATCAAAACCGTTTCAACTGATACCAAGTTCTAGTACCACTTTCTTTTTTTTTCTTTCTTTTTTTTTTTTAAAGTTCTAGCCATTCTTTCTTTCCCCAGGTTCACTTACAGTGAAAGTCAGTTCTACTGAATTGGTTTCACCTGCCTGTCAACCTCTGCACTGGCTTGGTTGATCTGTTACCTGTGTAATTGTTACCAGTCATTGACTGTCCAAATTCAGCACACTGTATTGTCTTGTCTCTGTACACAAACATCTGGGAGCCTCGGTGACAAAAGGCATGGTGTACAACTTTCCACCCCCATGCAAGACTGCGCGACAGCTCTCTTCATACTCCTAGAGCTCTCACATCTATTTTCATGATAAACTTGAGTTCAGAACTCCACTGACAGGCATAATCATGGAAAAGTACAGAAGATGAGGACGCAAAAAAAAACTGCTCATAATGCATACCAGAATGATTAAAACTGCCGAATGCAGCATAATGAAATACAATAAAACACAAATAAAACGTAATGAAATACTGCACAATGCCATACAAATTCAAATACATTACTAGGCATTATAACGTTATCACTGTACAAAGCATTATATTGATAGTGTGATGCAATACAAAACAATATTGAATGTAAAGGAGGCTAAAACAATGCAATAAATTAATACAGATGCTGATAATAAATACTAATACAATAAACTGATAGAAATCACACATATTTTTCAGAACAATATTTGACAAAACCATTCTAATGCAATACAAACACTTATTGCAGTTCAGACAACACACACACATAGAAACACACACACACACACACACACACACACACACACACACAGACACACACACACACGCACGCACACAGACACAGACACACACACACACATGTGGACACACACGCATAACAGCCACAGTATACATAAAAAAATAAACAAGTAGAGTAACTCTTGCTCCCATAAGAAAACCTAACACAGAGTAACCCCATTCAAGACTCGCACAGCCTTTTAAACTTGAATAAAGTCAGACAAACACAAAGACGAACAATCTAATAGCGGGGGAAAAAAACAAGAGCAGGCCAACAACTCAGTTGTCTTCATAGTAATGACTTGGCAAAGATTTGGACTTTTTGGGAGGGGGGGGGGGGGGGGGGAGGTTGTAGATGGAGAAACTGGGAGAACATGAAATTAAGAAAAATATAGATATGAAAACTCTTCTTTAGCTGCATGAGGGAACCATTGTAATCCCTTTCAAAGACAGATCTGTTTGTATTGCCTGCTCCAAGGCTTTCATCCACTGGATTGGAACTCATCAGGGAAACACGGCTGGTTGTGTCTGTGCTTCTGGCGTCAAATAGAGACACACCACAGTCCATAATACCATGGTGTTCTCACCACCAAGGGTTCAAAAAAGAATCCAACAGCACTCTCAAAGCAGCCAGGGATTACGATGGGTTCCCTCATGCAGCTAAAGAAGAGTTTTCATATCTATATTTTCTTAATTTCATGTTCCCAGTTTCTCCGTCTTCAACAACCCCCCCCCCCCCCTCCACCCCCCACCCCCAAGTCCAAATCTTCGCCAAGTCATTACTATCAAGACAATTGCATTGTTGGCCTGCGCTTCTTTTTTCCCCCCACACTATTAGATTGTTCGTCTTTGTGTCTGTCTGACTTTATTCAAGTTCAAAAGGCTGTGCCAGTCTTGAATGGGGGTTATTCTGTGTTAGGTTTTCTTATGGGAGCAAAAGTTACCCTACTTGTTTATTGTTTACTGTTCCCTGCCTCACTTCTTTCTCAATTACAAAAAAAAAAAAAACAAAGAGAATGGGGACACATTCCATCCCTGCCTATAAAACATAAGATGAACTGTGCATTACCTCCACATGGCATCTCTTCAGAGCTTCAATCATAGCAATACACTCGGGGGGTATGCAGATGATGGGCAAGGTCAGGGTGCATTGTCCACGGTCTTCGTCACTTCCTCCAGTGCTTGTTGACAGCGGGTAACTATCTGCCTGCCACAGTGACACATAAGACTTCATGGTTAGCCAGATGTCATTTATCTCTATGACAAACTTTACATTGTTGTGTCAACTGCAGCTCATGAAGAGTTAAAAAAAATTGCTTAATCATAACTCTGCTATGAGTACAAGACTCAAACCATCATACCCAATGCAGTTGCTTCACACACATCTACCCACACACACCTGTACAGACAAGATGCCTGAACACACTCATGCACAAACAGTGATGTACATATGCATACATGCATCACAACAATATGCATGTGCATAAAGTGCTCTCTCTCTCTCTCTCTCTCTCTCTCTCTCTCTCTCTCTCTCTCTCTACCAAACATCAAACACACATGCATGTGGACTCTCACACACACACACACACACACACACACACACACACACACACACACACACACACACACACATACATGCACTTGCATGCACACACATACTTGCATGCATCCATGCGAGCATACATACACACATGTACACCATATCTGCTATGCTATAAGATCCTTGTGCACCGGATTGCAGCTGATGGATAAATTGGTCAATATCTGAGATGAAATGATTTAAGACAAGGGTTTCATGGATATATCCATGAGACATACATGTCTTTGCAGACGTCTCACCTGCATATAAGGCCAAAGTGCTGGTCAGACCTAGGGTACCTACCAAACTTTCCCTGCAACGCATTATCAGTTTTATATGCATGTTTGCATTTGTGTGCACATGCATGCATGAGTATGTATATACATATATATCTGTGTGTGCATGAATTGGTGGGCCAACACATGTGCCAGTGTACAAAGTGAGCGTGCATGTGCTCATATGTGAGCACTTAAGTGCATGTGTGCATGTGATCTGCGGGCTTGTGTGAGCATGCTCCTGCATGCATATGTGTGCGTACATACATGTGCATATGCCTGTGTATGTGGGCACACACATGTTTGCGTGTGTGTGTGTGTGTGTACGTGTGTGTGTGTGTGTGTGTGTGTGTGTGTGTGTGTGTGTGTGCGTGTGTGTGTTGTGTGTGTGTGTGTGTGCATGTGTGTGTGTGTGTGTGTGTGTGTGTGTGTGTGTGTGTGTGTGTGTGTGTGTATGTGTGTGTCTGTGATTCTGTGTGTGTGTGTGTGTGTGTGTCTGTGTCTGTGATTCTGTGTGTGTGTGTGTGTGTGTGTGTGTGTGTGTGTGTGTGTGTGTGTGTGTGTGTGTGTGTGTGTGCATTTGATTATTTGTGGGAAACAGCTATTCAGAAAGTGACAATCAATAACAATAGTAACAAAATTAACATATTAACAAAACATTAACTAAAATAGTAATGATGATCGAGATGATTATCTTGATGATGATGGAGATAATAGTGAATTTTGAAATAATATATATACATAATATTAACTGGGGGCAAAAACAATAACAATAGTATTTGTAACAATAATAAATAATGATGAGATGAATGAACCCCGATTTGCTGGGTCACAGAGTTGTCTTCATCATTGTTAACACATTACTATTAACATTTTTGTTATTTTCTAGTTTTTTTTTGTTTTGTTTTGTTTGTTTTATTCTCTCACCATTATGATTATTAAACTGGTGCTCCAAATTTGCCTGCTCCACAAAATAAAAACTCACCAAAATATCGATGTTCGTCATTGAATGTGTAGGCCTAACAGGTGACACGTGGAGCCATAGCGTGTAGCACGCACTGTCCTGAGGTCGGTGGTTGGTATGGTTGGTTCGATCCAACCATGATTTAAAATAAAAAGAGAAAGGAAACCAACGAGCTGGTGTTGGGTGTTGAAGTTGGATGTGTCAACTCGCTCTCTTCCCCGTCTCCTACTCCCCTCTTCCCTCCTTATCTCCATCCAGTACTCCTTACAAAATGGCCTTCGCCGACAGGATTGAACATGCCGACCTCAGGACGCGGGCAGCCCCAACGAAGACGAGGACTCCTCAAAGGTATCTTTTTGTATTGTTTAGACACTGGGCCTGCATGGTCCAGTGCTGTTGCTGAGAGAGCAGCCCAAGGCCTCAGCGTGGAGAGTGGCCAGTTGGGCTAGGCGCCCAAGGCCCGACACACTGCTGAAAGGATGAGTGCCTCATCAGACGGTGAAGGACTCGTAGCTGAGTGGTTGGAAGTGCATCCCTTACAGGTCGAGGGAAGGGAGACTTCGCGCCGCGCAGGATGTTGCCAGATGTGTTGGACTGTAGTCACTGACTGTTGATAATAATTAGTATGATTTTCTTTTGCGTGTTGGTGTGACTGCAGTAGATTGTAGGCAGAATACCCATAATTTTGTACTGTTAAATGTGGGTGAGAATTTGTTTTTAGGCCTGCTGTTGTATTTTTGTTCAGTTTGTTATTGATATATTAATCCGGGTGGCGATTAAGATGACCCGTGCTACTATGAATGTAGCTGAATGGAAAAGATTGTTTTAATATTGAAAGAAATTACTGACAGTCTGAAATCCAGAGAGAAAATGATGGTAACGGTTTGAAGGGAAGCTGTTGTGCCTATATTCGGAGGGGGGAGTAAGGCAACTCCAGGAATTCAAAGAATGTTGGAATGTGAAGGTGTCTGGAAGTCAACACCTTGGAAAATGGCTGGAAGACCAGCTAAAGCGATTGAAGATGGCTCTTGACAGAGCGGGGGAGCATTTCCAGAAAGCTGCCTTTGTACAAGACTGGCATAAACAGCCCACTTTGATATTCGGGGTGGAGATAAAGTGGTGATATGAACCAGGTACCAGGCGGTGACAGGAAAGTTTAAAAACCTTTCTGGGAAAAGGGGTGAATTAAGTGTGTCTAGGCTGGCCCTTACACCATAAACCACGGGATGGTTTGGATGGGTAAGAATAATAATAATAATAATAAACACTTATATAGCGCCTATTCTCGGCTAGAGACCAAGCTCTAAGCGCTTTACAATCCACACTCGTTTACACACAACGGGCTGCCTACCTGGGTAGTGCCGACTGAAGAGCTGCCAGCTGGCGCGTCATTCAGTTGTTTCCCGCGTCATCCAGTCAATATCGTTCACTCAGTTTCCTTACTTCCTCCATTCTTTCAATCTCTCACGCAGGGTGCATGCCATGTGTAACGTATCATCCATACCAATGGCCAAACTGGCCTTCTCTTCCGAAAGTTGGTGATGGGATTTTACATGTGTGCAAGATGTTATGCGTGCATTTCACACATGGAACCTCCGTTTATAGTCTCATTCGAAGGACTGTATGGGGAATGGAGTCAGAACCAATATTAACTCCGAGGGGAAAAATCCCCCTGTACCGAAATTCGAACCCATAACCTCAGGATCACAAGTCCGGCGCTCTACCAACTGAGCTATTCTGGAGGAGAGAAGAGGAGACTAGGGCAGAAATCTCTGGAATTTCTTATTCATCACTTTCCCCACGCCTCCAGAGTCTCTCCACAGGTCTGCAAGGGAGACCAAAGGTGTGAGAACGTTTCTAACGTAAACATAAGAGTCCAGGACTGATCGCTCTTTGTTAGTTTGCTAATGACTGTCATGAATCATGAGAGTTTTGTTTTTTCGGTGAATTTTCTTTTTTTGACGGAAACGAGTTTCAATGATTTGTGTTTTTAATGTGTGAGGAAGATTTTTTTTTGCACTGTGGTTGAAACAAATCATATTTTATCCTTCATAGAAGTTTACTGTGTAATCGTTTGGTAAAAGGGAGAGTTAGGTCCCTTTGTTTATTGATATTCTGCTGGACATAATGTGGGTCATGTCGCGGTAGACTTTTTTGTGTGTGTTTGAAAGGTGATGGATTTGCACTATGAAGGAAAGCACTCGCTACAGAGCGATGGCATGTTACATGTGCAAATGGTCTGAGTTCATTAGCGCTATGTTCGCTGCTTTTGATGGAGCTATAACAGAGTAGTATGTGTGTTTTTTGTCATGTATAAAGCAGCTGGGAGTTTCTTTTATTTTTGGCTCGGCTATAAACATAGTGTTCACGTTTTCTGTTGGTGTTTTCTGTTTTCGTCATATCAGACAATCAGTTTGCAAGGCAGTACCCTGAATTTGCTCCATTTGGATTCCCGGAACAAAATCTATCCTGTTTCCTCATCACATTGCTTTTTTTTTCACTGAGCAGAGTGGGGTGAAGGCAGTGACGCTGGTTCAGGTGTTTGTGAATGTGTAAGGGCTGAAAAGCAACTGCCATTGTTTGGGCCGGGGTGTAGCCTAGCAGGTGACATGTGGAGCCATAGCGTGTAGCACACACTGTCCTGAGGTCGGTGGCTAGTATGGTTGGTTCCATCCAACCATGATTTAAAATAAAAAGAGAGAGGAAACCAACGAGCTGGTGTTGGGTGTTGAAGTTGGATGTGTCAACTCGCTCTCTTCCCCATCTCCTACTTCCCTCTTCCCTCCTTATCTCCATCCAGTACCCCTTACAAATGGAAGAAGAAGATGAAGAAGAAAGAAATAGAATTTGATTTGATGCTCTTTCTTTGATATAGTAGTAATTGTAGTCTTTCTTTGATATAGTAGTAATTGTAGTAGGGACTGAGCTCTGTTAGCCTGAGCTTGCGGCCTGTAAAACATCTCTTTCATATTATTGACTTAGAATTGGGGTCTAGCCACATGAATAATTTGAATCAATCATCATTAGTTAAAATAAATAATTACATCTTAAAAATGGCACATTGTTCAAAACACGCGTTGAAACTGGTAACAGTGTTGAAACTGTTAACATCTTGTGCAAATTTGATATCTGCACAGTTATTCCCATAGTTAGCAACTGTGAGACCAAAGAAAATTTTCTTTTGTTTGACTGTGTTTTATGTGAACCTTACTTTTGAAATTCTTATAGTATTCAAGCGCAAAACTGAAAACTTTTCAGTCCAAATAATTTATTAATATGATCTTCTCTGATCCACCTGACGCATTTACTTCAATCTGTCTGGATGTGACAAATATTTGCATTCCACCAACATTCATCAATGGTGTGGGTCTTGCTGGTTTTGCTTATGATGTTGGAGATACTGATGTCTCATTTGAGCTACTGGGAGAGTTGTTGTTGAGACTGGTATTTGTTTAGAATATCTTGGGATGAAAGACGATCTTTCATCTCGACTCCCACTACTGTCAATAGTAAAACTGTGTCTGTGTCTAGAGAGATCATCTTTAGATCTACTGTCGTCGATTCTAGTCTTTTGCAGTCTGCACGTCAAAGCACTGTCACTGTAACTATTTGGAAATGCTGAACTTTTGAACCAAGTTACACAACTCAAAAGAGAAAGTCAACAGAAAGTCAAAGTATTTGACCTTTTCTTATCGAGATGAACATTAATTACTAGGTTCTAAAGTGTTTCATGTGCGTAATGCACAATGAAATACGGATCATAAGTTTCTTTACCTTTGTAATCAAACAATCATAATATACTGTGCCTTGTCAATCGACGTGCGTGGTCTCCTGGTGAACTGCACATTCAAGCAGACGACTTCTTCCGGAACAGGAAAGAGTCTCCTTTCCGATAGGCCTACACTGATGTAGTGTAACATTTACGACATTAATGGTGGCTATGTGAGCGCCAAGTTCGAGCTTCACAACAAGAAATGGAAGAATCTATCATCAAGAGTGTTATCTCAAGGTGTCGTTCTCGAGATATCGAGACGCTTATCAAGAAGTGGGGCTGGTTTTCCGATGAGGATTTGCAGCAGATTAATTTTGGAGCAACTAAAAGGGCAGTAGCCCTAAAGATTTTTCAAGTTTGTCAGGTGAGGCAGCTGTTGCCGAATTGAAACTAAAAGTAAAACACAACCGCTAATGGGAGAAGGAGGTGGAGCGAATGAAGTAGGGTCGGGGGATGGGGGTGATATATTGTTTTGATTGCTAAAGATTAAACTGATCAAGACATTGCTTTTAAGATGCAGTCCAGAGAGTTTGAGAGCAATCCGTTTTCCATAGTTAGATCACAGCGTGACGGCTTTGATTGCTCAGGATCTGGATAACTACGTCGCGCAGGAGCCAATCAACGACTAAGCACGACGGAACAGGGAGAGCGCAAAAATACTCACTTTGTCCTAGCAATCTTCCACTGGGTTCAGGTCTCGGTACTGGTATCTACAGGTTTAGAAAAAAAAAAAAAAAAAAAAAACAGGCACAACAGGTATCTACAGGTTTTAAAAAAAAAAAAAACCAGGTACAACAGGTATCTACAGGTTTAGGAAAAAAAAAAAACAGGTACAACAGGTATCTACAGGTTTAGAAAAAAAACAGGTACAAGAGGTATCTACAGGTTTAGAAAAAAAAAAAAAAAAAAGCTGGCTAAAAACTCTACTGCTGTCAAGATGCTAGTAGGCACGCGAAGCTGATCTGCCAAGTGCTGATGTAAATGCACTGGCAGAGCCGACACTTACGATATCCTCCTCTAGATGATTCCAGTCCATCACTGTCCCATAGTGTCCGCATGAAGGAGTGAGTGTACTGTCTTGTATTACAGACAGGTAGTTTGAAGCTGTGAGTGTTTCTGACCACATGGTGTTCGGTGATATTGGAGAGACTTCGAAGTCTTCATACTTGGGTGGTCGTGTCCGTCTGCGGCCAGCACTCAAAGGGGTCAGGAAGTTTTGAGGGGGAATGGCGGGGATGAGATTTCCCGCTATCTTGAACATCAGGCCTAGTCGTGCCTGTCTGCGATGATCAGCCAGCAGGGGGAGATTCAAATCCTGCAGCATTCGGCTTACGCAACCTGGTTCCTTGGACCTATAATCCTTTGTGATAAAATGTGCTGCCTGTCTAGTGTCTCTGTACCTTCTCCAACTTCTCAATGTCCTGTTGGTAATATGGGTCCCACACTGTAGCTGCATACTCTAGTCTGGATCTCACCAGTGCGATGTATGCCAGGCGCCTGCACTCCTTTGGGCAATTCCTCAGATTCCGGCGTAGGAAGCCCACTGTTGATCCGGCTTTTCGAGCAATATTGGCAATGTGTTGACCCCATTTCAAGTCATCTGAGATGAGCACTGCTATTACTTAAGTATAGGTTTTGCTGAAGCTGTTTCAAAAAGACTCCATTGAGGCTGTACATGTAGGTAGACTTGCTCCGGGAGGACAGGATATAACATTTCTGTGCTTTGAAGCGCATCCCCCATCCTTCGCCCAGTCCTCAAGGTGTCTCAGGTCTTCTTGCAGGGTGTGATGTGGTCCTGAAGGGTGTTGATGTTGTGGTACAGTAGGCAGCCATCAGCGAAAAGTCGTACTTTTGACTTCACTGCTTCCGGTAAGTCACTGATGTGGCACAGAAAGAGTAGTGGCCCCAACACTGTTCCCTGAGGGACACCAGAGAGTCGACAGCTACCTCGCCTGATGATGCCTCTTCCTCCAGTACCACTCACATCCTCCTTTTCGTCAAAAAGTCAGTGAGCCATTTTAGAATAGGTCCTTGTACTCCATAATGATCAAGTTGTGGAGTAAACTTTTTGTGAGGTACTGTGTCAAAGGCTTTACTGAAGTCCAGTATCACCACATCCGTTTGCTTCCCGACATCGTAGGACTCAAAGAGATCGTGCACTGTGGTAATCAGCTGTGTCTCACAGAAGTAGCCGGATCTGAAGCCGTGGTTTCTGTCTGTCAGTATGTTGTGCCTCTCCATATATGGTTCCGAAGGTGACGACAGATGATATGTTCCAGGAGTTTGCACACCACTGAAGTTAGACTAGAGTAACTGGCCTGTAATTCTCTGCCTTGTTTCTGTCTCCTTTCTTGAAAACCGCAGATATGTTTGCTGACAGCCAATCCTCTGGTAACTGGCCCATATGTATGGAACGCCTGTAGATGTAGGTCAAGGCAGGAGCGATGGCATCAGCGCAGGTCTTAAGGACCCTGTTTGGTATTCCATCCGGTCCACCTGCTTTTGCTGTATTCAAGTTCTTCAGCAGCTTGGCTACACTGTGTGTATCGATGATGAGTTCATTCAAAGTTGGAAAGGGTGTCCCACTCATCTTAGGAAGTGTTGTGCCATCATCTGGTGTGAAGACGGATTTGAACTGATCCAACAAGATCTGTGCCTTGGTCGCGCCATCAATCTAGAGGGTCGTGCCTTTCTTCAGTGGTGCCACACCAGTACTGTTTTGGCATCTAGACTTGACGTAGTTCCAGAAGGTCTTTGCGTTGTTATTCCGGAGTCCATCATCTATTGTGTTGTTTATGTACTCCCACTCTTTTGCTCTTATCCGTCTCCTGCAATCTTTTTGGAAAAATTGGTAGTAGTTCTCCCATCTTCAAGTCCTCTTTGCCTGCTTATACGGTCTTTTCTTCTTTCTGAACAGGCGTTTGACCTCTTTGTTGATCGATGGGTGGAGGTGGTTTCTCCGTTGTATGTATGAGGGGACATTTTTCTTCCATGGTTGAGAGCAGCAACGTCTTGAAGTCAGTCCACATGTCGTCTATGCTGGCTCCTTCCTCGTTCATTTTTTTCAATCCTCTCTGTGATACATTTTCCAAAAATTTGCTGTAGAGTACAAGTAGCAACGTTTAGGTTTGTTCTTCACTCGCTGTGGCTTGGTATCAAAATCTGTCACTACTGTCTCATGGTCTGACATTCCTGGGACTGAACAGTGCTCTTCAGGAGGGATGGGTTCGTCGTGAAGACAAGGTCCAATGTTTTTTTTCCGCGTGGGCTTGTCATGTACTTGTGTGAGCTGTGCTGCTGCCGTCAAGTCTATCAGGTCCTGTTGGATCTGGCAATCTGGGGCTCCTGGGTTCGCAGTAGCTCTGTGTTCCAATCGATGTCCGGACAATTCAAAGTCACCTGCAAGCAGGATCTGCTTCTAGAGTTCTATTTGGAGTTTCCAGCAACCTTCTGTAATGTCCGATCTAGTTCCATCAAGTCACTGCTTGATTGCTAAAAAAAAAAGAAAAGGTAATAGTGATATAATGTGTTTTTTAAAACACAGACCCTAAAGTTTAGGAGCTCACCGTTATGTATGGTTAGATCACTTATCAGGAAGTAATCGGTTTTTGTTAGTTTGTCACAATAATTGTGACAAATGAATTATGTTGATTCCTGGATCTGAATCTTGTTAAGTGTGTTGTGGTAGCCGAAAATGACTATAAATAAGTGTAGGGGAAGGGGGGGGGGGGGGGGGGGGGGGAATGCATGCAACAGGAATTGAGTATGGACATGGTTGTTCAAGAGCCTTGTCACAAATATCGTATGTCTGACTTGTTCTGTTCTGGCCACTCAGACAGACTAAGAGGGCTTAGATTTTACTCATGGCTGATCTTTGCACTAATTTTACAGCAAAACAGTCTGTAAGTGTAAAATGTTTTGACTGGATGTCAGCCCTCAGTTTGTGGCAGGGTCCCTTTACCACTGAATTAGGTAGGAGAGTCGTTAGTATCTGGTTTCATAAACTCTTTCAGGTGCAGATTTTCAACCATGTTGGAAACACAACATAATTTCTTTGAACTGTAGTTCCCAGTCTTGAAACTTGTGGCCTGATGTAGGTTGTGCCGTAACTTCTTGATGCCGTCATGGTGAAAGGGATTGTATGTGATTTCAGCAAACTCTAGGATGGATCATACAAAGGCCATGTTTACTGTTCTCTGGACAGATGGAGTCCAGACAATGTTGTAAATTTCAAGTGTCACAGGGTGGTGTTCCACAGATGATGTTCACTTTGTTTTTCTTGGGCAAGTTTGTAACATGGGAGTGGAATTTGCATGGGTGGCAAGTAACTTGCTGATTTCTTAAGGAACTCGGGACTGAGGGTGTACTTGAAGGCAGTCATCTTGATCATGTTGATGGTATAGTCATATCATGTATATAATGTATTATGTAGTGAACTTGGAGCACATGCCCCAGTACTGAGCCCTCTTGTAGTCTTTTCACTGTGCTTGGGATATGTGGAGAGCAATTTGGTCACTGAAGATTTTGATCTAGAAGGCATCATTTTGTTCTGCTATCAGTATCATTGATCTCTCAAGATAGGGGAAAAAATCAACATATTTTCAATTTAATGAAATAAGAATTGGCAAGATTTCTTGTTTTTACAGTCATAAGTGTTTAGGTTATTGCTTTTGAAACTTAGATAAGCAGGCTGTAAGTGATCAGTGGGCTATATTTAACAGTTGACACAATGTTTAGAACTTTTTTTTTTTAAATGTGATAAGAAGTGAAATATTAGAGGAATATTATTTGAGAGTTCTCATAATGTGTTATTTGCCAAGTGACATTTTGTTCACTTCTTGACATCATTGAATATTTAAATTCAATAAACACACAAAACACCGTCTTTTTTCAGCAAGCTTTCGAGCCACTGCTCTTCTTCAGGCCGCATGACAACAAGTGACGCAATAGAGAAAATGACGTCCATTGGTGACATTATCTGTGACATCATCTCTCTCTCTCTCTCTCTCTCTCTCTCTCTCGTGCACAACTCCATCATCCTCCGTTTTCTGTTCAGTCCCATACATTGAGCCCTTGTGGATAGTTCGTCTTCAGCTTGTATAGCTCCAGAACCTCTCCCTCTCTCTTCGTTTATTGATGACCCAGACTTTTCATGAGTTCGATGACTGTGCAGCGGAGGTCGGTCAACTGGTGACCGGGGCCATTGAAGTGTTTGGCAACCAAAGTGTCCTTCTTGTGCCTGATGTCGTACCTGTGGGTGTAGAAGCGCTCCGCCAGGGTGTTGCCAGTCTCCCCAACATACTGCACATCATGACACGCTGCACAGTCAATCAAGTACACCAGATTGTTGGAAGTGCAGCAGACCACATCTCTGATGTTAAAAGATTGACCCGTCCTGACACTGGTGAAGTTAGGTGATTCCTGCAGATGTTCTTTGCAGATGATACTAATTATTGATACACCGTCGTTTGTCACATTTTGTGGCAACCTGTTGCATCTTCATGTGCATCTTCACCTCGATCGCCAATACCAGTCTGAGGTACATCAGGGGGCAAACATGAAGGCATCAGCAGTTTGCGGAGGTTGGTACAGTTTCTTTCCCCCACGATTGGAGGAAATGGAACAGCCATGGTCATCCTCCTGCTTGTATGGAGGACCTTCATGTATGTCTTGAGCACTGGCCAAGTGGGAGGATTCGAAGGGTTATGGGATGAGGAGGGAAGAGGAGCAATGCACTAATATCTTTTTCATCACTTTTATTTTCCCCATTTTCGCTTGAAATATTGACAAAATTCTTTAGTGTCCAGTTCTGCAGTAATTTCCTCGCTAAACCAGTTACCAAGATCGTTTGCAGACATGTTGACCACATGTGGTTTTCATTGCTTGAGTTAAAGAAAACAGTTGCTCGGCAAAGAGTGTCCCACTTATTTATAATGATCATTTTTCAAGCGAAAATGGGAAAATAAAAAGTGATGAAAAAGATATTAGTGCATTGCTCCTCTTCCCTCCTCATCCCAAACTTTTTAAACTCCTGGTAAGTCATTTTGAATGATTTTCATAATAACTGAGGACTTGTTTACATGTATGATGTATGCTCTTGTTTTTTTCCCCAGCTGTAATTAGTTACTTCCTTGTTTGTTTGTTTGTTTGTTTCTTGTCCCGCCAGAAAAAGACCAAGATAGGTATAGGCTTACTGCTTTAGTGTTTGTTAATGTTATTTGGTAGCGGATTGATTCAACTTTTATTTTGAGGTTTGCCTGCAGTTATTGTACTCTGAAATCTTCTTATCAGATGTTTGTTATTTTCAGGAACTGGGCTACAAACAAGAAGTTGGTGACTTGGATCTTTTGTGTAAGTACAGGGGCCATAATAAGTTCCTGTCAGTAATATTATTTGTGGTGATTTTTTTTTTTTTTTTTTTTTGTGTCATTTGTCATTCCGCTGATGGAGTGACTGAATCCAAGAAGGCAGCAGTTTGTTAAATCAGTACTTAGGACAAAGTCTTGGAAATGAGGCACAGTTACAGATATCAACAAACCACATATTTTTATGGGGTGTATTGAAGTAGAAGTTCACATTACTTCCACAAAACATTGACAGAGTATTCATGAACATGTACCAAAAAAAAAAAGTAGTTGAAGGGTGTAACAGAGACTAGGGGAAGGTACTGCAGTTGCCGCAGATTAAGTGAAATATAGAACTAAAAGTATTTTATCTTCAAGCCCTCAGGACTTGACTGGCAGGCTGGGCTAATGTGTGAGCCTGGCTTCTGCTAAGTCTTGATAGTGAGCCACCTATCCAGTACCCATGAGCTTTCCTGATTTACATGTTTAAGTGTAAATTTCTTTCGTTTTCATTGGTACGCTTCATGGTTTAGCAGATATGGAATTGCCTTCTTCATGTTTTAGAGTTGTCTGCTTTCAGCTACAGTGACACCTCATTGACGAAACTGGGAAGCATGGTCAAAGGTACTTAGTGATGTCGCATGAGAAAGAAACCTTGCTGACAGATTTTGGCTTCAAGCAGCGTGGATACCTTCACCTACATTACTTACCTTTTTATTCCCTCATGAACTTATTGGTGAATTTCCATCAATGGTAAACTTCTATTAATTGAAATATTAATTCCTGAGCCATTTGAATTTTTAAAATCTAGTTTGTTGAAAACCAATTGAGATGTCTTTGCTGTCATTCTTTATCAAAAATCAAATCGCTCTCTTTGCTGCACTTTTCCTCATTCTCATTCTCCTTTTCCCCACCCTCATCTGTTCCTACCCAACCCCAACCCCTTTTCTTTTTTCATCCATCCTTTTGCCAAAATTGTATTTTTCTGATGAAAACCCTTTTTTTTTTCTTCATTAAATAGGTGCCTCAGTTTTGTAATTTTTATGGGTTTATTATTGTATAAAAAAGGTAAGAAATAATATGAGGGATCGCCTAGTTGTATGTATACTCTCAGTGAAATCAACTGATAAAGGTCTCAGTTTCATCAAGGAGGTGTCACTGCATGTGGACTAGTCCATATTGCTATACCACATCCACTAAGTTTTGAGACCACACTGCGCATGATTTAAATCTAATCGAAATAAAGCCTAAAATAAGAGAATGTAAGAAGAGGGTCTCATGGCTACGACTTTGCAGATGTCTGACCTACTTATTAGCTCAATAGGTTGGTCAGATCTTGGGTACCTACCTGACATTGACTGTGCCATTATCATCATTGAATGTGTGTAGGACGAGTATATATGTGTATGTGTGTGTATTGCTGTGTTAAGTGCATGGATGTGTGGGCATGGCCCATAGATGAGTGCCATTGTATGCGGTGCATACATGTATATGTGTGAGTGTGTATGTGTGTGCACATGCACATCTGTGTGTGTGTGTGTTTGTGTGCACGTGAAGATGTGAATGTGTATGCATGCTTTTGGATAGTATTGTAAGCCCGATCAACAATCCATCATACTAAGTGCAACTGGGTGATACAGAGATGGTGCTGTTCAAAACCTTTAGCTGCCATTGCTTTAACGGCAGACAGACCCTTTTTTCATTTAAGAACAATATTCTCAACATGCTTTCTAAAGGTTAGCATTCTGTCAAAACCTATACCTAGTTGATTCAAGTGGTATTTCTTTGAAGGAAAATGGTGACGGTAATTATTCTGTCCTGTTTTTTGAGATTGTAGAGAGTGCAGACCAGTGTCTGGGCTTTTGTACAGTTGATGGATGATCCAGCTTCTCGACATCACTGAGCAATGTTCTTCAGTTGATGCTGAACTGCTTTCATTCTTTCTTGAGCATTCTTTGATGTTTTACAGATCACATCGTCATCTGCTAGTGTCAACACTAGAGCAATTCCAGTTCTATTGATGTGTGGAAGGCCTTTAGTGCGAACATTGTATAAAACAGGTGAGAGAGGAGAACCTTGAGATAATCCCACAGAGAGTGTATGAAGTCCAGATATCCAGTCTCCAAATTGTAGGATGACAGTTTGCTCTTGAAGCGCTGCTGCAGTCCATCATGTAAGTGCCCTGCTGACTCCATAGTCAAGCAGCAGCTCCATTGGAAGTGAGAACTGGACTTTGTTGTATGCATCTTCCAGGTCTGTTGGTAGTATTGCAGTTGCCAATGTTTTTTTTTTTTTTTTTACCCTTCTTTGGAAACCTTTGTTTACTTCATAAGCAAAAGCTGTGGCATTTCTCCTATGTACTGTTACTTGTTCTCTAGCCTCCTTGATTTTGTGGGAGGATTTTGTCTTCTTTCAGGGTCTCTTGCAAGTTAATAAAGGAAACAGATAGATAAATCTTTAAGAGAAGGTTGGCCAAAACAACAAAATATCAGACTCTGCAGAGAGGAATTTATCCAACAGTGAAATTCTCCATGATGCTTTCAATTACACGATGAACTTTTCAGCTAAAGGTAAAGATTTCTTCATAGGTGGCATGAAGCTGCATATAGTCAGCACTTTCTGAAAGACAAAAGGAAAGAAAAAAAAAAAAAAGGGGGGGGGGGGGGGGGGGGGGGGGGAGTTGGAGAGATAAGAAGTCATCTGAAAGAGCATATTATGAAGTTGTCAGTAACAAGAAACATCTGTAGATCTATACCACTCCTGAGCTCTAGTCTTCACCTCTTCTTACCACTGCTCTTTCTCCCCTTTCTCTCCTCCCCTTTCCCTTCTCCACCAGTTCCCAGCCACCAAAACACACACCCATGCACATCATTTTGACAACTTTTGCTGAGTTATTTGCAACTTGCTATTGTAGAGCTTACTCCATATCTACCCATCTGCTGCCTGACAACAAAGTGTAATTTGATTGTCATCATGTCTCAGTCCCTCTGTACTGCGATTGATTTGATTATACACGCACCATGAAAGTATTGAATATTCAAAGCCCCCCAAAACAGGTTAAAGACTAATCTACAATGTGGCACAACACTTTTAAAAAATATGAATGAAAATGAAATTTGAGAAAGAGCTTCCTCCATTTAGAATAAGACTACGTAATTTGTGTTGTTTTCATTTCAGGTACTCAGATGCATTCATCTTCACGAAAATGGACGGTTTTAAAAATGAAAGGTAGTATCAATAATAAAGGCTGGTATTATATGTCATAGTATATGATTTTTTTTTTTTTTATGTTTTCCTGTCACAATGGATTACTCACTGTATGGTGTTCTTTGGGGTTCAGTATGAGGACCCACCTTCTTTGTGCTGAGTGTTTCTGTGGTGTTGATTTTTATTAGTAGTGACCATGCATTGTCAATAGAGGGCCCATAATCCAATGGTTAGAGAGATATATGCCTGCTGAGCTGACAGTCATGAGTTGAACCACAAGTGGTTTCCAGCTTGAAAACCTTCCTGTGTCCACCCAGCAGTAAATGGGTACCTGATTATTGTGGTTGCTGCAAGTGAATTCAGTTTACAGCATGGACTCAAATATTAACTGCTGGGTCTAGATACTTACGTGGAAATACTTAGGAAACTAGATCCGAGAAATGGTAACTTCATGATGAGTTAATTCTGCTTTGATCAGTCAAAGTGTATATCTGTTACCCTGAAATATGATTAGTTAAATCTGCTTTGATAAATCAAAGTGTATATCTGTTGCTGTTAAATGAAATAAGTTGTACACAATTTTTAGTAGTAGTGTGACCTATAAGCAGTCTTTGGAACATATTTAGTTGGGAAATTTAGTCCAGCTGGATGTTGAAAGTATGTTTAAAGGTTTGTAAATTATGTGCCCACATTAAGTAGGAACCCTGACTCGCTGCCCTGATGCTTTGTCCCAATAACAGGCAGCCAGATGAGAACCAACCTGGAACCACAAGAGCTGCAGGAAAGACTGGCCACTGTTCTGGAAGCGGAGTGTACGGGACAGGTGGTAAGGTCAACAGATTTTGTACATCATGAGAAAAAAAGACGCTTATGAGGCCAGATGTTGAGCAGCTTGGAGATAAGAAATTTACATCCATCTTTGAATATGTGATGATTCTTTGCTAGCACTGCATCCTCTATGTAATGAAGAGAGGGGAAAGTCATTTTTTCAGGCTCAGGTGGAAATCCAGCCAGTGAAAAGTCTGAAAATTGACTCTGAGGTCGAAGAAAAAACTTTGTGCTGTTCAGTTCACTTTCTTCAAGCTTTTCTGGCTCTAGGAATGCTTAATTTCAGGCTCATATATCTGGCCTTTGAAAGACAGAAATTTGCCTCTAAGTGGAGTCACTGACAGTTGGCAAACTGCTTTCAATACGATCTTTTAAGAGCCCCCTCTCCCCTCTCTCCCTCCCTCCCCCCCCCACCTCTCCCTTTGTTTTCAGCTTTGTGAGGATTTTCTCTCAAAAACTTTGGAGAATGGATTGACTTGAGCGCAACAAAAAGTGATCCACTGCACAGATTGATCAAAACCCAATTTCAGCATCAGTGCGATGATCAAGACATCAAGAAACATTTTTGATCAAGAAGATCAAGCAAATTATTGCCTTTAACACTTTTTCCCTTTCCCCCTCCTCCCCTCCAGCAAATATTTTGGAAGATCGAAAGCGAAAGCCCCCCCCCCCCCCCCCCCCCCCCCCCCTCCACTTACACTTTCTGGCCTGGAAAATTTTGAGAGTTAGTTTTAAGGCCAAGAAAATTCTGAGACTGGCCAGGAAGATTCAGAGAATTAGTTTCAGGCCTAGAAAATGTTAAGAACCAGTGTTCATCAGTTTTCTGTCCTGGTCACCTGGGTTATTTGGCACCTGAGCTGTTGTCAGTGTATCATGGGTGTGTATTAGATGTCTGCGTCATGACTTCCTTATGAGCGCTGATAAATACTTATCATCACTACAATATAATATTATTCATTGGTCACATATTTCCTATACTCTGGCTTTCAGTGTCAGTACATCCACACACATCAAAGAATTGCTTGTGCTTACTCCGCAGCAGGAATACAACCCTATAGCGCAATTTTTTCAAGGGGGGGAAAAAATCTGAAATTGTGTTTTGTGATCGCTTGTAAACTTTTACTGAAACCTGTTTACATAGTTCTGAACACACATGTACAACATGTTGCCTGTAGACCTCCATCTCCACACTCTGAATGTTTGTGTACATGTTTATTTGACACGGGGTACATTTATTTACAGCATTTAAATGTGAAGAGCTTCAGCGGGGCTACCTGGATACGTGTGTATGTACAAGAGGCTTCTCCTTTCCGACCAACGGACGTGGTGTACGTGTTATTCTATCCACACTCTCCTATTCTGATCGTTTGCAGGATGAAAGTCAAGATGCAGGATTTGTTGTATTCTGTAAGTATTTTACCTTTATCGTTTTCCTTCAAAGTAATGTTTCCGTTGTCATATAAGTAGATTTCAGTGTCACTAGTGTCGGAATTAATTATGACAAGCTCGATCTCCTCTCGAAATGAGGAGTATCTTCATTCATTCCACCATCTTCTGTGGGGAAAGAGTAATGTTTAACCTGTCTCAAAATGGCACTGTCAGAGAGAAAACTACACCAGTTTTTTTGTTCTTCAAAAAAAAAAAAAAAAAACTGGATGTGGTTCAATGGCCAAGATAATAGACTGTCATTTCCCTGGGTTTGAGCCTCTCATTGCATAAAAAAGAAATGACTGTTAAAATTACAAACTTGGTCTAATTGTATATAAATTATTATTCTTATTTTCTTTCTCCACAAGAATGTAAAATTTTACGACTTGCTCCATTGGTGATTCTCTTCAATGTCAATTGAAATTGCCCATTATTGTTATGACCAGAACAGAGCGTGCAGCTAGATCATTCATAAAATCATCAATAGACATTATTCTCGTTGTAACGTTAAATAACGTAGTTGTTAGTCAACCTGAAGTAAATGAAGAGCAAGATCAAAAGAAAATGCTGATTTGATTATGGAAAACCAGGTGAGAGAAACAGAAAGGGGGCTTGGCCAGTCATCAGTTCAGCTGTAAGTGTAGCCCTTCCTGTGTACAGTTGTACTGCAGGGGGGGAAAAGGAAAACTTCACCATCAATCTTTCATCGTAATCAGGAGAGAGACATTTCTCTCACTTCCAGATCAGCCAGCGCTCCATCTTGGCCAAGCTGTGTGTAATCATTCATGTCATGCTCCTTCTTCCCTGCTCAACATTTCCATTTCAGAATGTATGATGGAAACCTTATCCAGTAAACTCTGCCATCCATCCAAATCACTGGAAGTATTGTTATCATCAGAATCAATACTGGTATCTGAACCCAATGTTTGAATCAAGTTCAACTGCTCCATTTGAATTACCTGGAGAATTTTTGTTTGTTTACTCACTGAATCCGTTGGTGCCATTTTTTCATACATGCAGCAGAAGTTAGGACTGCTTCAAACACTCTAGGCTGAAGTCTACAACACCAGTCAGACATCCATCTGAGAATGAAAGTGTACTATACATTAATCAGACAAGCCCTGCAAACCCTTTTGGTTTTACAAGCCAAAGGTTGGAAATCATGTGTGCCTTTCTTTTATTGAAAACCGCAAGTGGAATATTCAGTATGCCAGCATTGTGCATAGCAGTACCAATTGTAGTATGTATATAATGTTTTGCCTGGTTTTCTTTGAAAAGGGAGTTTTAATTCAATTTTGACATTTATTACATAGTTACTGTTGATCACGAAATAAACAATAACACAGGCTGTTCATGTGTAACAAAGACTTATTGAATAGGTCAGTTCCCTGTGTCCTTGCGCTTGGTCTACCACATATGAGCATTTCGTCTGATGGAGTGGTATGTTAATGCAGTAAGTTTGTTTTGCAGGCTCTGCAGGAAGTGTTTGAGACTGAGGAGATTGATGAACTGCAGCTAACTGGTTATCACCTGTCCTCACTGGCTGATCTGGCGTTGCAGCCGACAGCACAGGTACACTGTGTTCTTGTGGGAGTCAGTGTTGTGTTTTGTGGGAACTGATGTTGATTTTAATATCAATGTTATTAATATCACTACTAATGCAACTGCACATGGGAGCAGCCCCTTGACTGCCAGGGAGTGAGTACCGTTTTGAACTCCCACATGTCAGAGCAAAAGCTGAATTTCTGTTCAACCCCTCTGCTGTAAGGACAGCTGACAGACAGTGAAGAACAAGCCAGTCCTTATGTTGTGTAGACGTCACTTAGACAAAACCAACTAATCCACTATTTTGCCTTCCATGTGGCCACTGATTGAACAAAATTGAAATGAACACCATGTAGGTGTAATGACTCTTATTTTGGGCTAGTTCGAGACAAACACCCACTGACCTTGTCAGTAAACTGTCAACAGATTTGGCTCTATGGGGGAAAGAAACAACGTTAGAACTACCACTTTGTGCGTTCATGTTTTTTTTTATCACCTTACCCCTCCTGGGGCACAGGCCGCCGACCGAGGACCTCCAGGCGTGTCTGTCCTGGGCTCTTTTCTCCAGCTGGTTCCATGTCATCCCCATGTTCCTGATGTCTGCTTCCAGGTCCCTGTGCCAGGTGTTCCGTGGCCAACCTCTTTTTTTTCGTTTTCTTTGGGGGTTCCATGTTGGGGCTTGTCTGGTGATGTTGCTTGCAGGCTTCCGCAGTGTATGTCCAGACCCAACATCGCTGATTTGTTCTCTCCCAGAGCTCGGATGTTGTTGATGGTGTCTAGCCATCGGATGCTGAGAATCTTGTACAGGCAGTTGATGATTGAACACCTGCACTTTCTTGGTGGTGGGGACTGTAGTTCTCCAGGTCTCCGCTCCGTACAATAGAACTGCCTTGATGTTGGTGTTGAAGAGCCTGACTTTGGCATTGATTGACAGTTCTTTGGAGCTTCAGGTGCTCCGTAGCTGTAAGAACACTGTCCTGGTCTTTCAGAGCCTTGCTCTGATGTCGGCCTCTGTGCCCCCCTGTTTGTTGATGATATGCCCAGGTAGGTAGAGGCTTCTCTACCTCCTCCAGCACCTCACTGTCCACCATGATCGAATTGGTGCCAACTGTGTTGGCCCTGAGAATTTGCTCTTGCTCTTGCCTTTATGGATGTTGAGGCTTACTTGTCAGGAGGTGGCTGCTACATTGCTTGTCATCTCTTGCATCTGCTGTTGGGTATGCGAGAGTAGTGTGTCGGGTTGTTGGCGAAGTCCAGATCGTCGAACTGCATCCTGGATGTCCACTGGATCCCATGTCTTCTCTGAGCTGTTGAGGTCTTTATGATCCAGTCGATTGCCAGTAGAAAAAGAAATGGTGAAAATAGGCAACCTTATCTGATGCCAGTCCTCACTTCCAATGCCTTTGTGAACTGCATATATAGAAGTGTTGTTGAATGATGGGAGTTTGTTGTGGGAGAGAAGGGGGGGGGGGGATTGTAGGGGAGTGATGTAAGAGGGATAGAGAAGTGTTGTAGGAGGGATATGGGAAGTGTTGTAGGAGGGATATGAGGAGTGTTGTAGGAGGGATATGGGGAATGTTGTAGGAGGGATATGGGGAGTGTTTGTAGGGGGATATGGGGAGTGTTATAGGAGATATGTGGGGAGTGTTTGTAGGAGGATATGGGGAGTGCTAAAGGAGGGATATGGCGAATGTTGTAGGAGGGATATGGGGAATATTGTAGGAGGATATGGGGAGTGTTGTAGGAGGGATATGAGGAGTGTTGTAGGAGATAAATGGGGAGTATTGTAGGAGAGATATGTGGAGTGTTCAAGGAGGGATATGGAGAATGTTGTAGGAGGGATATGGGGAATGTTGTAGGAGGGATATGGGGAGTGTTGTAGGAGGGATATGAGGAGTGTTGTAGGAGATAAATGGGGAGTTGTAGGAGGGATATGGGGAGTGTTGTAGGTGATGTAAGGCGAGTGTTGTAGGAGAGATATGGGGAGTGTTCAAGGAGGGATATGGGGAGTGTTGTAGGAGGGATATGGGGAATGATGTAAGAGAGATATTAGGAGTGTTGTAGGAGTGATTTGGGGAATAATTAGGAGGGATATGGGGAATGTTGTGGACAGGATATGGGGAATGTTGTGGACAGGATATGGGGAATGTTGTAGGAGGGATATGGAGAGTGTTGTAGAAGGGATACGGGGAGTGTTGAAGGAGGGATATGGGGAGTGTTGTAGGAGGGAGATGGGAATGTTGTAGGAGGGAGATGGTGAATGTTGAAGGAGGGATATGGGAATGTTGTAGGAGGGATATGGGGATGTTGTAGGAGGGATGTGGGGGGAGTGCTGTAGGAAGAAAGAGAAATGTGGAAGGAATGTGGGGGAGTGTTGATTGTTGCAGGATGGATGGATGGAATGTTAAAGGAGGGATAGGGGAGTGTTGCAAGAGGAAGGAGTGGAGATGTTAATGTAGGTATGAGATAGTAATGTAGGACGGAATATGTCGTGTTGTATGAGAGATGGGCGGAGATTGTTGTAGGAAGAATGGGGAAGTGTTGTACAAAGCATTTTGTAGGAGGGATACATGTACTATCCTAACTGGAAGGAATGGTTACTCTCTGTCCCCTGTCTAGGCTGTCATTGTCCATAAGAGGCAGAATTGCAGGTGTCCTGTATGTATGGAGTCAAAGCAGGTATCACTGAACATGCTGAATTTGTTCTAGATTGGTCTTAGTAGTTTCAGGAATTGGAGTTGGAATTTTAAGCTGAGGATTTCAGTTTATACATATTTCTGATTTTTAGCTTTCTGATATGGCCTGCAGGGTCGCCTGGGCTGTACACACATGTTTTGAGACCACTGGGGATCTCCTCCAGTGGGTAACCTCTTGGTGGTCAGATTTCTTTTCCTGTACTGCCAGCATTTGGGCCTGCATTCAGAAGTAGTAGCTAGAAAGTGTGTAATTATAATTGCAGCTGAGAGAGTGTAGAAGGTAAGGCATAACAAAAAAAATATATGATTGATAAAGTCGAGTTAGCTGACTGTAAACAGCAGTGGATGAAGTTCTATACATGATCTGCAGTTTTGAAATTGCTGACAAACATCATTGGGGATTGTATATTTGTGTGGCAGGAATGGTGTGGGGAGATTCACGTGTGTGTATTGAGTTAAAGATGGTAACATGCATTGTTTTTTTAATTGTATTCACCATTTAGTTCTGCATGAATGAGAAACCTTTCATTAAACTCTTTGCATGTATCTACATTTATGTTGTGCCACTGACATGGACCAGTAATGCTTAAATAGAAATCCTATGGTTCAGTGACGATAACAAATTCAGTTACCGTCACTGTCTAGTTACATTTTGGTTATCTCTCAACTGTGCTGTGTTTGAATCTACCTTGTGCTGAAAAAATTGATGTGACTGAAATCACTACATGTTAACATTATCCATCCTATCACATGCTATGATGGGATGAATTGTGAAGAGTATGCTAAACTTTTTCTTTAGGTGTTCAATGTGTATGTGCGCAGGGACCTTTCCACAAATACAGAGACTTGGAAGAGGCCGAGAATCCACTGATCCGAAGCAAGACCTCCGAAAGAAAAGGTCAGTCATCAAATTAGTTCTCTATCGGTGGTACAAGCTCGCTTTGGTTTGTTGTCACAGTTTTCTCATTTCTCTATCTCCATCCAGGATATTATGTGCTTGACCAAGTCTGTTGGCTTGGTTGTTTGTTTGTCAGTAAGATTATGTAAAAACCCTCACCTGATGTTAACAAGACAGATAGAAAGATGCCATGGGGCTCAAGGAGGATCCCACTGCCTTCTGGTACAGATGTGGATCAGAAGCAGGATCCAGGGTAGGCAAAGTTGCCAGCGCTACACTTTTGGCCAAGCATGCTACAATTTTGCAAGTCCCGAAGTTCATGTGCTCTATATTTTTAGCCCATTTTTGTTGTTGGGTTCTTAATTCCCATCCTTATTCTATCCAGTTGGTTTTGGGGAGTCTGTTTGACCTTACTGGCTCTGACCTTTTCCTTTTCCTGATCCTGGGGACTTTTTTTTTCACCTGGATGCAGTGCTTTGAAACACTTGAGGGAGAGTGGGTTCAAGGTGTGATCATCCAGATGTGGATTGAGACCTTGAGGATCTTTTCTGGCCTTTGGAAGCCCAGTTCTTGGTGGAGTCACAATCAGCCATGTCACTGTTGGTGCAAACTGTTTAGATCTCAGGTTAGCTTGTTCCCACCATCCCTTTTCAATGTTCGGGCATTTTGTTTAGACAGTTAAGCATGAAGAAAAGGAATGTTACAACACAAAATTCTAGATACACTTACATGTCAGAACACGATTACACCCTTCCCCCTCCCTGCTTGGCGGAAAAGGTGTGAAAGCTGAATTCAGTCGATCAGATCGCAATGGTGTGAGTTCACTAAGGGTTATCACTTGTGCTGTCTTGGTAGTTGAGCAGAGTTAGCTTCCCCTCTCCATTTTCAGTAGGAATCCTGATCTATGCTGATGTTCCTTGCCAAGTGGGCAGAAGGCATTTGTTTGGATTGGTATGTATGTCATAAAAACTACTTTAAGTAGTACAGTTTCTTTCTTGATGATGTCACACACTGACGCTGCAGTTTTGAGTGAGTTCAGACGCATTCTTACAATCTTAGGAGCTTCCTGATCCATCAGATTTGCTGATTCAGTAATAATCTGGCCTTCCATTGTCCACAATCACATTGAACAGACAATCACCCACAATCACTTTGAACAGACAATCACCTGCAAGTGCCAGTCTTCAACAATATGAGCTGAAAAATACTTTGAAACAAAGTTCAATCAGTGCAGTTTGCAGATGGTGGCCACTTCTGCTACAGTAGTCAGTTCTCAAAGCTTCCCAAATCACCTGTACAGGAAGGAAACGGTGGGTCAGCTGCAACACAGGTGGAACAACAGTTACCTAGTCATGGCAGACTATCAGGATGAGGCAGAATGATGATCAGAAGGGTATAATATATCGCAGTTTATATGTAGATGTATAGTTGTAACTTGTTGTGCCTTACAAAGTGCAAATTATTTCAGTGCCTGTTAAAGAGGACAGACAGATGGATGAGCGGCTGAGGGACATGAACAGACGCCACAAGCAGCAGAGACAGGAGAAACTAGACAACACCTTTGGCACACACACCCCACCACAGCTGGAGAAAGTGGAGTACAAAGTAAACCTTCTATCCACGCGTGCTATCTGTTGGATTGTATTCATGGCAGTGCAGCAGGATCTTCCAGTATAAGTAGTGTTCCCCATGCTGTGCTTTTAGTTTCCACTTTTCTGATATGATTCTGCTTTTTTCGTTTCCTTCCTCTCCCTGTTTTCTGTTGGGTAACTGTTTTACCCCCTGTGTGATCCCAACACCGGCCCTTTTTCCACAGTCTCAGTTCAATCGAGTCATGTGAGAAACGATATTCTGATACTTCAGCTTGCCATTGAGAGCATGTCAGATGTATTCATGTGGCTAGATACCATTTTCTAATCAGATACCTAGAAAAGTTTGTATCTTCTGACCTCAGGTCAGATTAAATTTAATCTTCTTTTTTTTTTTTTCCCTATCCACTGATGTTTATTTCATACCTATGCATACAGTTGTTGATATTGTCTTTTGTTTTTTTTTGTTTTTTAGATTTTCAAGTGGGCAAATGTTGTGTGACTTGAGGGAGAAGTACAGCCTCTTGTACTGTGACTTGATTGAATGAAGTTTCTTTATCTCTTGTTTCAGTCTATAATTGTCAGCTTTTTTTGTTGTGGCCTTGTGACAAGATTGTGAGACTGTTCAGAGTTGATACAAACTGTTTATTCTGCAAAGTCTGTCAATATGGCCTTTTTGTGCTTTCTTTCTGCCATCATGATTTTGTATGATTTTTTGTAATCAGGAGGCTGAAAATCAAGCACAATAGCTGACACCATTGGCATGATTTAATTTTATATAAGCCTTAAAGATGTCAATAGTTTAGGTATTATATTATGAATTGGTGTATATAACTTGTGTAGATATATGTTGCGGGAGGGTTTTTAGCTTTCTTTTTTGTCACAGGGATTTATTTTATGTGGTGGCAGATCTGAAAGGAGATATGTAGCTGACTGGTATATAATTATATTAAAACTAAACATCCATCTATATATTCTCTCTCTCTCTCTCTCTCTCTCTCTCTCTCTCTCTCTCTCTCTCTCTCTCTCTCTCTCTCTCTCTCTCTCTCTCTCTCTCTCTCTCTCTCTCTCTCTCTCTCTCTCTCTCTTCTCTCCCCTCATTATGTCTCTTGCCCTCTTTCCTCTCTTTCTCTAGTGATTTTTTGTTTTTGTGTGAATGCTTTCTCTTTCTCTCTCTGAGTTTTTGTTTTGTGTGTGTGTGTATTCTCTCTCTGTGTCTCTCCCTTTTCCTCTCGCTGTGTTTCTGTCTTTCGTTGCCACTACTGCTGCTGCTTCCCCACCCCCATCTCCTTTTCACTTCCTTGCTGTTGGTTTTCTTTAGGTGCATGTGTAGCCTCCCTTTATCTGTTTGCTTTTTATTTTGTGCATGTGTGTTTTCACTCTTTTCTTTTCTCCATTTTTTCTTTCTCTGCCTCTTTTTTCCCTCTTTCTTTCTCTCTTGCCTTTCATTTTGTGTGCATTATGTGCTTGCTGTATCTCTCTTTCTCTCTCTTTTTCTCTTTTATTTTATGATCATGTACTCTTTCTGTTTTTGTGTGATGCATTTGCCCTCTGTCTTTCTGTTTTTGTGTGGTGCATGTCTCTCTCTCTCTCTCTCTCTCTCTCTCTCTCTCTCTCTCTCTCTCTCTCTCTCTCCTTGTCTGTATCCCTGTCTCCCTCTCCCTCTCTCTCTCTTTTTTTTTTTTTTTTTTTTTTGGTGTGTGTATGTTCTGTCTGTCACCTTCACACTCTGTTTCTTTGTTTATTATTCACGGCACAGTCATGTTTCTGTTGGTGTAGATGGACGTTCGTTTCCGTGGAACAACCTTTGCTCCAGGAATGAAAGAACGACCAGACTTGTTCCGATGCCGAGTGAAGTTTGAGGGACCCTCCATCCTGGAAGGGATCAAGAACATGGGTAGAACAGGGCGGGCCACTCTCCCACTGCCTCGACATCTGGCCCGAATTCAGTCCCTTGCCAAGAACACCTTCACCATCACGGAAATGGATCGTGCCAAGAAATTTGCACCATCTCAGGCAAGCCAGAACTGAGTTGATGTCTGTGACAGTGGTGGCTAGTTATCCAGCTTTCACACTGGCACTTCGAAGACTGTTGACAATTCATGGACCATTACTTAACATGACTTAAGTCAAAGACATGGATGATCCTATGTTTACTTCTTAGCAGGGCTCAACAATCCACCAACTTGTTCATGCAGTGTTTTTGTTTGTTTTTTTTTTGTAACTATTGACACACTTTGTACTTGTTTAGTGGTCTTTTCTCAAGGAAGAGAACACACTGGTATACCTACAATTGCAATGCTCACTAGTGCGTTACTGAGGCAGATCATTAGATCTACAGAATTCAGAATTGTTTCAAACAGGGTGAGAGTGTGATATCTACTTATTCTGAAATGTTCTTATTTGCCTTTGTATAGTTACCCCCTTTTGTGCAAATCTGAAGATAACAGGCAAGCAGCGTGTGTTGCTGAACATGTGTTGTGGTGGTGTCTTTGGTGGGAACCCTGGCAACCGTTAACCTGTGATCTTAATAAGCTGATAAAGGTATCCAAGTATGAAAGGACCATCGTTGCTGTAAAAGTACGAAATCTGTTTTTTAGAAAACTGTGTGGTCTGTGTCTATTTTAAGGTGGAGTTTTTACTTGCTGGGATATCACCGCATTTACTGTCATTGAGAGATAGAAAAAAAATAAATAAAGTGAGAAGAAAATTGTTTGACAGTGTTATTTCAAAGCAGATTTTTTTTCCACCATCATTCTGCCTTACACCACATGTCTGCCAACTTCCAGCCCTTCTCCATACCTATGTTGAGGAGGACTGCATCACCTGGTAGTGGTTATGGGAAAGGCTTGATGCCATGATATGACTGTACTACTGCTGCTTCTGTTGTCTTTTGAAGTGTTGATCATCCACTGGTCGATGGTCAGGATCCCTAGAGCAGGATGAAAGCTGGGATGGCAGCATTGTCAGCAGTGTGCATAGTGTCCTACCTAAGGCCAACTCTGCCAGACTAATACCCAGGTCAGGCTTCAGAGCTGATTGATTCAACAGCAGGATAGGACGTATGCCCTCTTGCTTCAGGATCTCTTTAAATGTCTTGACAACGCGCACAGGAGTGCCGTTGCTCTAGGAGACGTGCAGGCTTCATTTAATGTGAGGAAAGTTCTTCAATTCAGAACAGAAACAAAATTCTGCTAAAAATGACTGACTGCCATTATCTGACCCGACGATTTCAGGGATTCTCTCTGCTGGGCAGAAAAGTTTTTCGTCTTCCCTGTGATTGATACTTATGACGGACTTTGCTTAAAGGCTACTTCAATGTATCTTGAGTAGTAATACACATGTGCAAGGCAATTCTGATTCTTATACTGACAGATCTTGACCCTCACTTTCAAAAGGCTCTGCCTAAAAAGCTGAAAGGTAAGAAAGGCTCACAGATCTGTCAAGGTTGTTTTTTAAGGCAGTGTCTGCTGTTGGCTTCTTGACTGTTGATGATTTTGCCCATCTGTGGCTGCTGAACAGACCAGCAGCCTGTCTAGACACTTAAACGTGGCCTTCACTATTCTGTCCAGGACTCCTGAATTCAGGCTGAAAGCAATGAGGATTCTATCTTCTTGCAACTGAAGGCCATCATATGCTCTGAATTTACCCCTAAAATCAAAAAGATCTCTCGCAGCCCAGGAAAGATTCTCTTTGTGTGTCCAGTGATTGTGTAGTCAATAGCAGACTTGAGATTTACGTCTTTCATGGTCTTTTCTCTGATCTTGGTGAGGCATTTGCCTGATACTGGCCATGAGGACTGAACCACATTCACATGGGCTTCTCTTTCCCTTTCACCTCATGGGTTTCTTGAAAGTGCATCCTCTGCCATCATTTCCTTGTCAGGTCTGTAGGCTGCTGTCAGATTGAAGCGCATGAGGCTCCTTAACATGAGTTGAAAAAACACCATGGTCTTTACGACAAGTCTTTAGAATTCAGCAGAGGCACCAAAGGATCAGTCACTACTTCAAATGACTGAAGTTTTACTAGATATCCATCAAACATGTTGAATGCTGTTGTTGAAGTTAAGCATTCCTATTTGTTACTACTTTCTTTCTGCTTTTGTCATCATTCTGGATACAACATGTTTTTGCCACAAAACTGCTCCAACTCCAAAGATGCTTGCATCTGCAGACTGCTATAGCTTTCCCTGGTCAAAGATGGCCATAGTCGAGGCACTGGTCAATATTCTTTAAAAATTGCTGCCCTCTATGATGGTGCCCAGGGCCATGTTACATCCTTTTCCAGGTGTGCATTGACAGGATGACATGTTTTCAGGTCTACTGGATTGGGCATGTCTCTTACTGCATCAGCTTTGCACTACTGTGATTGATGATGAAGCCCAGGAGTTCAATCTCGCTCAGTCAGAATTCACACAGGTTCTTTTTCAGCGTCACCCCCCTGCCTGCCTCAACTCTCCGGGTGGACTTAAAGGTGTTTTTCATTGCTGCTGAACACTAGGATGTTGTCGGGGAAAAAAAAAAAAAGTGATATGCTGTACGTCTTTCCAGGATGGATTCCATTGTCCCGTAGATTATCTCCAGTGCTGATGAGATGCCTGAGGGGAGGCAGAGGTAGAAAGAGGGCTATCTGGTGTGCTGAGGGTTGTCAGTTTTTGCTGTCCAAGTGTTGAGCGGGATTCACTAACATCCTGAAGCTGCACTGAGTTTGCAGCTTTTCCACTGCAGACCTTCTCAGCCTGTGCTTGATGTCCTCCATGGACGGCAAAATATCAGGCTCACGCTTGACTGCCCCATTAATTTCTTAAAATCTGTACAAATTTTGACTTCCCCCCACTTTTAGCACAGGTTACATCGGTGCACCCACCACTCTCTTGCCTCCTCATTTGATCAGTGATGCCTGTTTCTTCAAGCAAGACAGCTCTGCTTTGACTTTAGTGAGCAGAGGGATGGACACTCTTCGTGGTGCTGACAAGCTTTAGGGCTGGCTGTTGTCAGTGAGTTTGATTTTCACCTGGTCTCATTTGAGGGACTGGTGACCCAGTTCGGTCTTTTCTGTTTGGGAGTTTAGTATATAATGTGCAGTGTCTGTCACTTCAGTTTTGCTGTTACTTCATTCCTTCCCTTGCAGTTAAAAGCTCCTCTTGGGCTAAGGGGAATGCTTTTTATTTTCTTAAATGCGAGGTCTGGGTGTCAGGTTGTTACAGACTGACATTAGGATGATGGACACATCGGTTCTAGTGTCTGTCTAAATGAAGTGACGTTAAGGTTAATGCTTAAATCCCTCTTTCTGTTTTTCTGCTGTCAGTTTAATGACTGCCTTTTCTTTGGTTCACTTTGTTGACCTTGTTAGATAGTTGGTCTACCCACTGTTTCCCATAGGCTGGGCATTGTCATTGGGGGTGTGCACGTCCACAAAACTTTCAGTTTCTTTCACTGGTTGAGTGAACTTATCCTTACCATTGGTTCTTCTGCTGTTGCCATTTACCCACCACAACTAATGGTATGTTCAGGATGCTGCCGGTCTTTCATGTATTTTTCAATGAGTTCATGCTGTCGGGCAGTTTTTAAAATTCAATGGTTTCGTCCAGTCTCAGGTCTAGATCTCAAAAGCAACTTTTCAGAGACTGCTGGTTCTTGGATGCCTGATGTGAGACTGTGTCATATTGCTTCATCTCAGTTTGAAAAATCAGCATGCTCTGGAAGTTCATAGAGAGATACATGCTCCTCCACACTTTCATCATCTACCTGGATACTTTTGAACAAGTTGGTTCTTTCATGTGCATTTTTTTCTGGGGAGAAAACATGCACGTAATCAAGCCACTGCAGTGCTAGGGTTGTTGGCTTCTTCACAGAGTTTGAACTGATCCAAAGTTTTCTCAGAGTCGGTGCCAATGGTAGAAATCAAGAATGAAATTTGCACCTGCATTTTTGTTCAGCTCACTGGCAGCCCTGAGTCTCTTAAAACTTCCCCTCCAAACCAGGGGGGTAGGGGAGCAGGGGGTGGAGGCAGCCCATGGCGAATATGAACAGTAGAATACAAATACGGAGCTGCCAAGTGCTACACTTTTGGCATGATGGACAGTGCCATGCTGCCACACATTGTGACGAAATGCTCATCCAAGGAACAAAAATGAATGCCATTCTAAAGAACGACGAAAAAGAAGCTTCACAGACAGACTTACCAGTGGCTTAAACAGAACCAGGACAATACAGATCTTCAGACTGTAGACTGGTTTTGTCAAAAAATGACCAAGTTCTGTAATGATAGGAAGAAAAAGCACAAGAAAAATCACTAAAGACCATCACCATTTTGCTGCCCTTAGCAGTAATTGGCTTCATAGTCGACCATTTTGATTTCTTGTAGGTGAATTCAAAACTACCCGATAACAAGGGAGATTTCTGTCTCCAAAGTCCACCAGCTGGTGATGCGCAAAGCTAAGTGTGACTGAACGTGGTTGAGTCTAACGTGTTGGACAAGGAGGATGCCACAGAGAGGGTTTTCAGGAAGAAATCTGGCGAAAAAAAAAATCCCCATCACAGCTTCTGTGACACTGCATGAGCACGCTGTGCTTGAATTGGATTGCTACATTTAAAACGTCAAAATGCTACACTTTGTTCTATTGTGGCCTTGGCAACTCTGCTAATAGATGAGGCTAGTTAGTTTTGATACTAGCTGTGTAGAGGATGGCTCAGATAGACTTTCGTATGAATCAAAGAAACATACCGTGATGCAAAGGACAGTAGACTTTCTTACAAGTAAAAGAAAGAACAAATCTTAAATAAATGTCAGCGAAACGCCCAGAGAAACGTGGATAAATGAGTCACAAGACAAAACACAACGCATTTCGACCTCATAGGTCTTCTTCAGGTGAAACAAAAATGAAACAATTAACGAAAATGCACTTAGCTTTGATCGCTTCAGATTGCTTCTGTGTTCAGCGCAAGGAAGAAGGCGTTGAAATGCAACTAAAGAAAGAACAGTCCACACGTTGCAAGTGGTAGAAGCAGAGCAAGCTCTCTCCTCCTTGTTTCAGGTGAATGTCACTACAACCTGCATGCTAATAAGTATCTTAGTACCTGGGGAGTGAACGAGAGGGTGAGACAATATGGAGATGAGTGGGGTGGGTGGGTGGACAGGGGAGGGTGATGAGTGGTAGGGGTTTCATAGAGAAAAATGTCCTGAGTTGGATTGGTCACTGTTGTTTTTGACTGACTGTCTGTTTATCTTACTTTATTATTTTTCTTTCCTACATTAATGGTGCTGTATTCATTCAAATAGCGCTGTTTATGAACAACATACAGTGAATACTGTGTTATTTGTTGCTCTTTTATTTCTTTTCTCATATTGGTTGTGACTTATATAACGTATGTTGTAATGATTCTATACATGTCTTGGTGATTGTAAAACGTTTTGTTCCAAAGAGAAGAATCTTCTCAGCAAGGAGAAAGAAAAAGTATCTGAGTACCTGATTCAAGCACAGGATTGTGTACCTTAAGCTGTATGTAACCTTGCAGATTGGATGTAGGTTGCAAATTTTGCTGTCACACCCACATGTGTGTATATAGATAGAAGACTGAACATAGCATCATATAATATGATGTAAATACTTACTGTACAGTTGTAATTAAATGTAAGAAATGAATTGTGAGTGGGGGTTTTGTTTTTGTGAGCATTGGTTGCATGGGGTGAGTGCTGAGATAGAATTCTGCATCACAGGGGACACACACACACACACTCACACATGCACACACACGCACGCACACATGCACGCATGCACACACACACACATACACATGCACACACACACACACACACACACACACACACACACCACCTGCACACTGTTATTGTTGAGCAAGTATCCAACGCACATGAAACATACCATGACAAAATATATGTTCTTAAACCAAAGGGTGGAGGGGGGACGCAAGAATGGGGTAGGGTCACTGGTAGGATGAGGGGCAGGGACGAGAGAAACAGCGTGGTGGGTGTGGTGGGAGGCTAACTCGGGACCTGGGAGAGGAAGAGTGGGGGCGAGTATACAGAAAAGGACAATGGGGGGGGATAGATTGAAAAGAAAGGTATATATCACACTGAACATATGAATGTACATTGTATGGCCAGTATATAATATGTATTAGATGATTACATAGGGATTGGAGGGGTAGGGCCAAGTAATACAAAGAAAGGGAAGTGTGGAGGAGGGAGAGATAGGGGGGAAGGATGAGGGGAGGGGAGATGAAATGAATGATGGGTTCTCAATCTTAGAGGGAATAGTGAGGAAGAGGGGTGTAACATAAATGGAACAAAGAAGGAAAGAGAAAAGGGAGAGGGGTTTCAAAGAGAGGTGGATGGAGAGAGGAGAGGGGGGGAGATACAGAGAGTAGGATTAAGACATAGAGGTGATGGGGGATGAGAGGTAAGCTATGGGTATAAAAGGGGGATAACTAAGGGTGGGGGGAGTGTACAGACTATACACTGTCTACAAAGTACACAAAACCCGTACACCAAGAGGACATTTCACCAACATAAAGATGCATTTCACATGTTTTAAAATCTCTATTTTAGATCTCTATGCTCAAGTATGCTTCATCACATGGCAGTCTGAAATTCAACAGATCTTACGACATCATGAAACTAACAAAGTGCAGTATACATTTTATAAATTGCCTCAATCCCCACCCCTCCCACATCCATTACAAACCCTTCAGCATTATACACACAGGTGCTCTTTCAGTTCTGTTCTTACAAGTACACCCCGCCTCACACCAAAATCCTTCACACACACACACGCCCCCTTCCTTTCCTTCCCCCATCCCTCTGTCTTCAACTGCCAAATACCTTTCTCTGTATAAGTATGTGTGTGTGTGTGTTTAATTATTGTTATTAAACAAATACACAACAGACAAGTGAAATAAGGTAACTCGTGTTACAGGCCTGCGTAAGTTTTGAGAGGTAATCCTCAATGATGCATACCTGGAGCAATCCTCTTTACTATGTTCATGAACCTGACTGCATACTGAGCTCCTGTAAACTTTTTGCTGGTGGCGCAAAGATCTCTGCCAATGTTTTTCCGTGTTCATTCTGCAATGCTGTGACTCCAGCATGTGTGTGTTTGTGTGTGTGTGTGTGTGTGTGTGTGTGCGCGTGCGCAAGCGCGTGCGTGCATGCGTGTGTGTGTGTGTGTGTGCGTGCGTGCGTGTGTGTGTGTCTTTCTTCTCCATCTTCGTCCTTCAACAGTTTCCAGGAGCACTGATTTAGCAAGGCCATTGGATGTCGTTACGTGGCCATACCAAACAAGTTTCTTTTCTGCATCAGTTGTCAATAGGTCTTCATATGGTCCCAGGTGCTGCTTGATGATCTGACGCACTTGCTCATTTGTGACATGATCAGTATATGTAGTATCCGTTGTTTAATATCTTGCGGTAATACTTAATTTCTCTGGCTCGGATTCTTTTTCCCAAATCGGCCGTGAGTGTCTATATCTCCCTAGCGCACAGGAAGATGGAAAATAATTTGTGCATTTGGAACCCTGATCTTGTTTTTCATGAATGTTATTGTACATCCGTACTTTTCATTTATTTTTTTTTCTTGTGTGTGTGTGTGTGTGTGTGTGTGTGCGTGTGTGTGTGTGTGTGTGCATGTGTGTGTGTGTGTGGACAATGCTGATATTATCATTGGTGCCTGTGGTAGGATTTCTGATTTGGATCCTTCACTGCTTTCATGGTTCCAAGGTTAATGAGAGTTATGGGGACTATAAAGTCTATGAAAGTTTTTTAAAACGGGCACTGACTTTTTTTCACTACCACTACTGCTGCTTTACTAATGTCAGAAGATTCACATTTTGTTGTCAACTGATTGAATTACTGAATAAAGTCATAGAATTCACTGACCATGCACCCAGTGCTAAAATTTCCACCAAAAAATTCTGTCGTCTATAGAAATTTTTTTTTAATTCTGAGATATTTTCTTTGAATATGATAATTAGTGCACCCAACATCAACTTGAAAATCCTGAGGACACCAGACTCGATTTTGTATTGAAATTGCCAGACATTTGGTACGAAAGAGAGAGACGTACGTTTTATAGCCTTTCAGACTACGATTATCTCGCAGTCGCCCATAGCTTCTGAACCGGAACCACACCGAGCAACATCAAAAAAAAAAAAAAAAAAGCCTAACCGTCCAAATTCACTGAATGATAAAGATGTAAAAATCTTGAGCCAGACTGCAGTGGTCTACCATGAGATCAGCTTCTAACAGCTAGTTAAACAGCACCAGAGAAACATCTCTTGACCTTAAAAAACTAAGGTTAGGGTCACAGTGGGTATGCAATTACTTTCATTGTTATTTATCTGAATTTTTTTTTCAGTGTAGGCAACATCAAGGTCAGTCCAAACACGAGAAACCTTTTAACAGTTAGCGCACGAAGGACCACCACTGCAGGTAGCGTAACCTTCACCTCTACCCCAGATCGATCGGAAGCAAACAGAGCCTGTGTCAGCCCCTACCCCCACCCCCCACACCCGCCCTAACCTTTTTTCTTCTTCTTCTTCTTCTTCTTTTTGCTTTTCATCTTAAGGTATTTTTATTCACTCACACACCCACCCACCCACACCCACACAAACACAGAGAGGGAGGGAGAAAGAGAGAGGGGTACAAACGCTCGTAGGTATTGTTTGAAACAACTGTTGTATATTGATCATCGACATCACCCCAAAAACTTTCTCTAGGTGAGGGGGGGGGGGGGGGGGGGGGAGACCTTGACAACACAGTCTACAATGTACATTATCCCTGTTGTGATATCGGAGGAGAGAAGGTGACAACATTGTATCGATAGTAATAACAGTATTAACATTAGACCATCTTTCAGTATACAACAAATCATCGTGTACCGCGGAATCTTGGACAAATAACGGTGTTGAGAGTATGGTGTTTTTCAGCAGTGTCTGTGGAATACTCGGCAACGGTGAACCTGGTTCTTTTACTCTTACAGCCATGAAGCAAACATGAACACGACTACTATAGATTTTTGACATTCCTGCTGAACGAATGCGGTCTGATTTCGGCTGAGCAGTGCTTTTTTACATGTTGTATTATCTGCCGCATACTCGCAGAAACGTGCACAAACACATGTTCAGGCACATATCTTACCCCCCTCTCGCACAGGGAGCGAGAAATATAAAAGAAAGTGGGCACACTGAGCACGACTCCGCCAGAAAACAAACAAAACAAACACTTTGTTGTTTTCTGAGTTTCCTTTTCCTCCCCTCTCTCCCCCCTCTCTCTCTCTCTCTCTCTCTCTCTCTCTCTCTCTCTCTCTCTCTCTCTCTCACACACACACACACACACACACACACACACACACACACACACACACACGTATGCCCTATCTCTGTACACGATCCGACCCCACACCTTATTCGTCTCCACCTTTCTCAGTAAACAGTCTGCTTGATCAATTCGATCAGTCACCTCAAAGAAATTCTCTTGGTGTGACGCGTCAAGGAGATGAAGTGGGTGGGTGGGGAGTGTCGAGGTGGGCGGAGGGTTGGGGGGTGGGGGAGGGAAGGCAGGGGTGGAAGTGGGTGGGGATACGTGTTGGCGTCTGTCTGTCATGTGTTTGTGATAATTGATGTTTATTTTGCAGACCCTGAAATGCGATACACTGTGGTGTGGTTTAAAGCACGCTATCTACGCATTATGAGTCGACAGTGCATAAACTCTCTCTCTCTCTGTCTCTCTCTCTCTCTCTCTCTCTCTCTCTCTCTCTCTCTTTCTCTCTGTCTCTCTCTCGGACATACTTCTCTCTCTCTCTTTTCACAGACACACACACACACACACACACACACACACACACACACACACACACACACACACCTCTCTCTCTCTCTCTCTCTCTCTCTCTCTCTCTCTCTCTCTCTGTCTCTCTCTCTCTCTCTCTCTCTCTCGGACATACTTCTCTCTCTCTCTTTTCACAGAGAGAGAGAGAGAGAGAGAGAGAGAGAGTGTGTGTGTGTGTGTGTGTGTGTGTGTGTGTGTGTGTGTGTGTGTGTGTGTGCGTGCGTGCGTGCGCGCGTGCGTTTGTGCACGCGTGCGAAAAAGAACGTCGTGCAGCTTTAGTTGGAATGTACACCCGCTGTGTTTACCCAAGCTACGGGCACTGGCATCCAGTTTCGCAACACGGTTCACTACTTCGCTCAAACTATTCCGGGAAGAGGACTTTATAGCTGGCCTCGATCCTTGACAATGACAGTGGTTCACATAATAACGCGTATCACACATACACATTTCACACACACACACACACACACACACACACACACACACACACACACACACACACATGCACGCGCGCGCACGCACGCACGCACACACACACACACACGCACACACACACACACACACACACACACGCACGCACGCACGCACGCACACATACACTCACGCACACACACATACACAGATACACACACTCACACACTCTCTCTCTCTCACGCACGCACGCAGACACACATACACTCACGTGCACGCATACACGCGCGCGCGCGCAAGAGAGAGAGAGAGAGAAAGAGAGAGAGAGTGTGTGTGTGTGTGTGTGTGTGTGTGTGTGAGAGACAGAGAGACAGAGAGAGAGAGAGAGAGAGAGAGAGAGACGCTGAAACAGGGCTACTGTGCCCAAACCAGGTATGTAAGAATGTGTAAGAAACTAAATACGAAAACTGAAAAACTGCAGTGTCAACGAAGAAAAAAAATGCAGAAGTGCAAATAAAGACACGATACAGAGAACAACATAACGCTTGTTTAGTTCGCAATGCAGAACTGACAAAAGAATTGCTTCTGTCAGACTTCACAATAACAGCCTACGCTTACGGCGATCTGGGCAGCATTGTTTTTGTGCATTTTTTAACCTTCACCATACGTCCCCTAAATGTTGTGCGCCGTACGTTCGTACGCCGTGGGTCTCCAGAGACCCCATACTTTTCTGAAGGAATAAAAAGCTTTCACGGACGCCGTGGGTCTCCAGAGACCCATGTTTTTTCTGAAGGAAAAAGCCTTGACGTACGTCATGGGTCTCTAGAGACCCATACTTTTCTGAAGGAATAAAGCCTTCACGGACGCCGTGGGTCTCAGAGACCCATACCTTTCTGAAGGAATAAAGCCTTGACGTACGCCGTGGGTCTCCAGAGACCCATACTTTTCTGAAGGAATGAATCCATGAGTCCAAGAATCCATACATTTTACCGTCAGCTGAAGATGCGAAGCCTAAACCTTTTTTTTTTTTTTTTTTTTTTTTTTTTTTTTTTCAATTTCCTTTTTGACAAAAAACAAACAACAACAAAGAAACAAGCAAAAAATGGACCAGATGTGGGGCCCAACTTACACTTGAGTCCAATAACTCAGTTGCTTACCATATAGTTGGGGTGTGAATAATCAGTCTGAAACCAAACCGACTGAAAAGGAACGTTAACAAAGAAGCATGCTAGAAAGGGACCTCGATCGATTTACTGAAATCAGATATTTGACACAGAGGCAATACTGAACACGAAAGCGCGCATTTTTCTGCTCGGATTTAGTCCCTTGCTTCACGTAGTGTATTATATAAACGTGCCGTCCCCGACTGAGAGATCCAGGACCCGGCGGAGAACATAGTAGTACAGTGCAAACAATTGTTGTAACGCTCGCCACAGGACATCTGGCAAAGGGATATCGTGTGTGTGTGTGTGTGTGTGTGTGTGAGAGAGAGAGAGAGAGAGAGAGAGAGAGAGAGAGAGAGAGAGAGAGAGCATATATTCCCAAAGAATCAGCTGATGTGTGTGCTTCGATTACTTCTGCGTGTTTCAACTCTTAGACATGATCTGGTGGAAGTCATGAGAAACTCGGTCGGTTTGATCATCATAAACATTAGTCATAAAAAGTTGTGTACACGTTGTACTATTGCAGGCCAACATATACCTCATTCGGAGTTCTTTAACTTTGGATGGTGTTTGAGAAAAAAAACAAAAAAAAAAAACCAGTTCAGATTAGTTAAAAGTACAACCTAAACAAAAAAAATACGACAAATTCTTCTGTCGACTGGAGTGGAGAGTGCATTGACATTTCGACACAAAGAACGTCAATCAAAGTCACAGGGAATGACGGGACATTTAGTCTGAGGAAACGTTACACTGAAGCACTATGACGGAAAGGGCTTCAATGACAGAAAGTTAGACGACAGACCAAAGGAGCAGGGAGGTGGAGGCGGAGAGATGAACAGGGGTGGGGGGGGGGGGGGGGGGGTGTCAAGGGGAAAAGGGTGTGTGACGTGAGGAAAGAAACAAACAAAAGGAAGGAAGTTTATAGAAGAATGAATAAACAAATTGTAAAAATGTTTTAAAACAACACTAAAAAAAAACAAAACAAAAAACTAAGAAAACAGGGGAGGGGGGGGGGGGGGGCGTGGGGGTGGTGGGCAAGAGAGAATACGGAGACGCGAAAGGGAAAGAGGTGTGTGTGTGTGTGTGTGTGTGTAAAATTCTGTACTAGCAGGGAAGAGAGAAATTACAGAGAGGGAGTGAGAAAGAGGAAAATGGAGGAATAAACAACCAAACAACAACAATAACAATACTATGTTTGGCATTTTATAACAAGATGACGTGATATGTGCTGCCCGGAACAACTCTGATTGCTGCCCCATCTTCTGTATTACATCCAAGCCAGTCTCAGTCAGGATATGTGCAGTAATGTACAGAATGAAGATAAAGTGTATTTATCATGCGAATATGTATGTCATTATCACCGTAACTCACAACTTACTGTTTACGATGTAAGAATAACAGTGAGAGATCTCCTGAACTGTTTGGCAATGATGAGATGACGTTAGCAGTAACATACGAGTTCGAATAGTCAATAGATTTTATGTTTTGAATCACATTAATGCACATTAGTGTGAATAGGGGTGCGTGTGTGTGTGTACAAAAAAAAAGAAAAAAAAAAAAAAAAAAAGAAAAAAAAAGAAAAGAGAAAAAAAAAAAAAAAAGAAAAAAAAACGCGGTGATCTAACAACTGCTTAGTCTCAAGAGAATTTAAAAGGTCAAGTCAAGTCAGTCAACATTCAGGCTTGTAGCAAACCACACACAACAGAAGGCCTGTTCTTATTTTAAAGGCTT
>JADBJO010001126.1:172500-180000 GCA_016801955.1 Conus betulinus
CCTCCCCCCACCGCCCAAATCTCTCTCTCTCTCTCTCTCTCTCTCTCTCTCTCTCTCTCTCTCAAGAACTTGTTCTAAAAAAAAAAAAAAAAAAAAAAAAAAAAAATGAAAAACAGACATACAAACAAATTAATGCAGGATATAGTGTGTTATACGAATCTAATTGCATTCGTTTATGCGAATCTGCTGCCACTTTGATATTTCGATCTTTTTACATCCCCAGCTTTCAGACATTTCTAGCGTTTTACTTAGATTTTGAAGATGAAAAAAAAAAAATCCATTGATAACACTGATTATCAAATCAAACTCTCCAACATAAAATTAAGCACGTCAAGCAATACAATTTCAAAGCTTTTTAAACGTGAATTTTTTCTGTGCATCTGTCCCTGTTATTTACATACATAGATAGATAGATAGATAGATAGATAGGTGGGTGGGTGGATAGACAGGTAGATAGATAAATAGATAGATAGATAGATAGACAGGCAGACATAATTTGACAGATAGATAGATGGATGGATGAATAGATCAACTGACTGATTGACTGGTTCATAGAAAGAGAGATAGACGGAAAGGTAGATGTGTGTGCGTGGAAATGTGTGCGTGTGTGTGCGCGCGCGCGCGCGAGAGAGAGAGAGAGTGTGTGTGTGTGTGTGTGTGATTTCTGTAAAATGTCTGGAGAGAAAACAAGTTTCTTGAAGCTTGCAAAGTTTCCTGAAAATGATCAGGTTGTCGGAAAGTCGCATAACTTTCCGCCTTTTTTATTCTTCAGGAGTATCACTTTTGTACGTGTACATATAATGCATTCAACACAAATCAGCATTCAGATCAATCCTTCCAACAACAACAACAAAAGTCAATAGCCCCGTGGGACAAAAATCATACACTTCACATTCTTCCCCTCAAGCCGCAAACTAGACTACAACAAGGGACTCATTATGCACAACATTATGACAGAAATTTTCTAAAAATTGTCAGTCACTCTCCATGGGAACAGGATCCCAAAGTTTTGTTGCATTTAGCACCAGTCTTGTTCGATCAAGATTGACTTACGGACAGGAGGTATTCTTTTCAGCTCCGCGATCGCATTTAAAGAAACTTCAAAGAATTGACAGTAAAGCTGTAAAGTTGGCCCTGGGTGTACCTGTGCACACTAAGTCCTCTGAAGTTTATAAGATAGCAGGCCTTTTGCCACTTGATGAAGAAAGGAAAATAAGTTCTGTAAAATATGTAGTGAGATGGATTGCCGTGGACGACCTTGAAGAGTTAAATACACGATCCGACATTGATTTCTCGAAAAATGCACAGAAAAATTCAAATTTAGAGACGCTTCGTTCATATGTTTCGGACGTTTTTAATTCATCAAAGATTAACCCACACGAGGTAGCGCCTCGCGTACTGGTTCCGCCGGTACCCCCCTTGGAACTAACGGAAGTAAAAGTTAACATTTTTTCTTCTGATCTAAATAAAGCGATGTCGCCGCATGTGTTAGCAGCATCTGTCAAAATTGACATGGAAGAAAAAGTTTACTAACTATTTGAAAGTATACACTGACGGCTCAGTTCTTGATGATGGTAGTGCGGGATCTGGCTTTGTAATTCCAGATTACAAAGCTGAAAAATCATATTATTTAGGTAAGGGTCATTCCATATTTACAGCTGAACTTGTTGCTGTCCTGATGGCATTAAATTATTTAATTTCCTTGCCAGTCTCAATATTTAATATCCTGTTTTGTGTTGATTCACAGTCAGTATTAAAAGTTTGCATTGTTTTGAAAATACACAGAGAGAGGAATTATTATTTGAGATTAAGTACATGTTGCACTGTCTTTACATGAAAGGTACTAATGTTGTATTTTCGTGGGTCCCATCGCACACCTCCTTCATTTTTAACGATCAAGCAGATAGAGCAGCAAAAAGGGGAGCAAAGAATATATTAGGTAGTATTAAGGTTGACTGTCCTTTGTCACACAAGGAAATTAGTCATATCATCGAAAGGGATTTCTGGAGTCAATACAGATCCTCATCAAAACCTCGTCAGCAAACTCTGTCAAACTTTGTGTCGATTAGCCGACCGGTTTCAAGCCTGGTTTTTAGACTTTTTATGTAATTCCCTACGAAACAAGTATTGCCAGACTGTTTAAGTGTGTATGTCGTGGGGATCTTTCAGTTCAACATGTGATTTTTGATTTTGTGAACTATCGAAACCCTTTTTGAATGGTGTTATACCAAGCGCTGACACTGGGCATGTTAATGTGTTTGACTTTTTAGATTCGTTGCCAGTTATTTCTCTTGTTAAATTAACGAGACACCTTTTGGAAAGTCCATTATTAAGGAACATTTTATAATCATAATCGTAAGTTAGATTACTTTAGTTATTTTTCTCTAATTTTTCATAGTTACTGTCCTATAATTCATACCTATATGTGTGACGAGACGTAAAACAGAATTCCTTCCATTATGACAGAAAAAACACTGCCTCGACGTTAATTCCACTGATTGTCGAATAATCTTCCAAATCTATGTCGTAAGTACGGCTTGTTCTCATCTAGCTTAATCATGCTCGGGCTCCACTCAAGGGAACTCACTCCTTGAGTCGATCTGACGACACTGATGGCTATCAACCCTCAAATTTCACCACCGCCACCACTTGTTAAGCTGATGATAATTATACGCCAATATTAGTTAATCATGTTTGACGACTCTCTTCTTCCCCTTCCCCCCCCTCCCCCCTTCCCCCCCCCCCCCTGCCCTCATCCCAGCGTAAGAGAACTGAAAATTACACATGCGTTTTGTACAAAGAACAAAGAACAAACATTCATATTATTCTCTCTCTCTCTCTCTCTCTCTCTCTCTCTCTCTCTCACATCAATCTCTTGGTTAAATGGACACGATTTAATCACATGGCTCTCCATCCTCATAAAACTAAATTCATGATGATAACTACTAGACAGTCTTTCACTCTTACATTCAGCCTTTTTATTGACTATGCCTCAACGCTTTGGGACTCAGCGAGCAATAATTCACTCAAACCACTAATTAGCCTTCACAAAAGAGCTGTCAAAGTAACGTTAGGTCGACCATCCTCGCTGGCAGACTCAGACTATAAGCAATCAGGCATTCTCCCATTCAAAGCCAAACTTCTATACAATAAAGGGCTCTTTATGCATAAGGTACTCCATGGAAATGCTCCACTTTCTCTGACAAATATGTTCACTTTTAACGACTATCGACATTCACATAAATAAACCTCCGTTTGCAATGATTAATCTATACAAGTCTAGTTTGGCGTATCTGGAGGTTGGCTATGGAACCATATTCCTCAAGAACTAAAAAATCAATCAAACTTTAAAAAATTCAAGTCTAATTTTCAAAAATATCTTATGAATGTCTCAGATTTGACTGCACTATACCCTAAAATGTATTGAAAACTCTCAATTCAGATTTAATTCAACAAATATGTGATGTTCGAAGTTGACTCAATTCTATGCAAATTGCACTGATCATCCCATACCATTCATGTGTTTTTTTTCAAAGCAAAGTTTTTTGTGGGGTGTTTCTCCATGTCTGCTTCATTGTCCTTCTCTTCCTTTATCTCTGACTATCTATTGCAGTCAGTCGGTCGGTCGGGTCGGTCGGTCGTCGGTCTCTCTCTCTCTCTCTCTCTCTCTCTCTCTCTCTCTCTCTCTCTCTCTCTCTCTCCCTCTCCCCCCCCCCCCCCCCCCTTGCCCTGATTATTGTGTTTTCTTCTTGTTGTTCTTGGTAGTCGTGGTGGTGGTGGTGTGTTTATTGGTTTCTTTTTCTTCTTTCTTTTTTGTGTCAAAGGTTCTCATGCAAGCAATTGTTCCATTTTTTTCATGTGTGTTTTGTATTATTTGCTTTTTACTATATATCGATTTTTTTCTTGCCCAGAATCACTTCAAAACCAGGTACGCAAACCATAAACAGTCATTCAACAAAGAAAATACAAAAACCAAACAGAACTGAGCAAATATATTTGGAGACTTAAAGACAAAAAAATAAACTATAACATATCCTGGAAAATCATAAAAAGGGCATCACCATACAACAACATTTCTAAAAGATGCAACCTATGTTCAACATAAAAATGGTTAATACTATGCAAACCACACTTAGCAACTCTAAATACTAAAGTAGAAATAGTAAACAACTGCAGGCACAAATGGAAATCGTTGTCAGCAAACGCACCCTGAACTGTAAACAACCTGAAAACCGAACAACACGTGCAGCCAATCCGCACGTGTAAACAGTGACATTGGGCCATATAACACCGGCAGTAGACAACCCAAAACCATCCTGAGGAGAGCCAGCGCTCGAAACAGAGCTGTCGATTTTAAAACTCCTTTTACTATCCTATTTTTAACAGAATATATATATATATATATATATATATATATAAAAGAAAAAAGCTAATTAACTTACATATAGTTAAGGATATGTACATACAAAGAGAGAGACATATTATTTCAGGTGGGATTACGGTGGTTCCCACATGCTGTTAATGAAGGATTTTACGGTTATGATATACTTTCCTAATTTTATGTTCTCATTTCTTCCAGTTCCTCTCCTTCCAGTCTCCCCCCCCTCCCCCCCCCCCCCCCCCCCCCCCCCTCTCCCCCCTTCTTTTTTTCCCTATCTTTAAAATTTAAATCTTTGCCATGTCATTAATATGACGACGGATGATTTTTTTTTTGCTTGTTTTGCTTGTTTGTTTGTTTTTCCTCCACATATTTTATTCAGGTAGTATAAGAGCTTACATATGCGCAGAAGGAAGACATTGCGCAGAGATTTTTACACATATCTATGGATGACATACATAAACATTCTTTTTTTTCATATTTCACATACGCAATGCAACTGTGTTAACCAACATACATAAGGCCATACATTAATGCATGGTAGCACATTTTTTTTCCAATCTAGATTTTTAAAAAATCTTTTAAATAGGCACACATAACGAATAAATTCCAATGTAACTGGCATTAATGATTACACAAACATGATATAAGGTTATAAAACGCGTGACATAAATTGTTACCTCAACTCTATCGAATCATGGCATTCAAAGAAAGTAAATTATACAGACACACTTTAATTTCGCATTATTTCATCGAGGCTCCAAGGTCGTGGACGATGTTAAATAGAAAACAAAGAGAGTATACAGTACTTATCATTAACACATACATATATACAGCTGGAGGGTGGTGTTTTTCGCGGTGAGCTCAGCAGTCATGAAATACGGGCTGGTACACCCATGGGGATGCTACTTTAAGGCTGTTATGAGTTGCATTCTGTAGTCTGATATACCTCTGTTCAGGACAGTTATGTCCCTTGATATCTTAAATGGAGTGTCCTGCGCGTGCCTGTACCCATCGTCAACACAGCGCAGGCCTCCAAGGGTGGTACAGGACTGCTCTAAAGGCAGGTGAAGACAGTGCTTCCCTGGGTCCTCCCCAGCAACGTCGGGTGTTTTCTTTTCCTTCCCATATATATCATGAACAATATAAAAATGTCCTTAAAAAAATCTAAAAGCGCTCGACCAACGAGGGAGCAACATCTGTTAAAAATACTGTTTAAAAATGAAGCATAAAAATCGACAAGCTTGTTTCGAGCCTCTTTCCTCTTGCTCTCATCAGGATATCCTCCCAGTGCACGCTGTCGCTCTTGGTAGCTTGGTATACAATGTTGTTGTAAAGACATTTGTTGCTTAAGGGGCACTGTTCTTTTTTCGTACAGTTGCAAGATGTCCTTTCAAAAAAACAGTGCCATACACATGCATACACACACGCGCCACACACACACACACACACACACACACACACACACACACACACACACACACACACACACACGTAGATACACATACATACATTACATAACATGACCATCAATCCTCTAGTAGTTTAACATATGGTAACCATTTTGTTAGGTAGGTAGCATGTTTTCATTCTCCATTTCATACCTACAGTCACAGTCCAGCTCCTTCAAAAACATGTTTAGATTAGGTTTGGTGTTGTTAATTTAACATTCATGAAATCTTTTCCCATTAAAATTATCAGGTCCAGCATATTATCGTTTTTGTTTTCTCATCCGTTCCAAATAATACAATCTCCTCATTAAGAGATAATCTTTCACAATGTGAGCAGTTAACTTTCAGAACTCCTTCAAGGTCTTTCCAGAAAAGACGGGTAAACTCACATCCCCATAGGTAATGATTAATCGAGTCTTTCTCTCTTTTACAAAAATTACATTTGTCACTATCAATAATTTGTATGCTTTTCAGCACACTATTTGTTACCAAAATTCTGTGGCATATAGATTCGCCAACAAATACACAAATATAACAGATTCTGAGATGGAATTATTTTCCACACCAAGAAAACCCTCCTCCATAGCAACAATGAAACTTGGATTAAAAAAAAAAAAAACAGCAAAAACTCCACATTCGATGTCACGATGGGATCTTATGATGGAGCTGAAACCTGTGAATTGGTTGGACTCTTCATGTTGTCTCATATACAGAAAATACTTTAGTAAACAGGTTGGCCTATACAGAGATGATGGCCTTGCCATGCTAAACAATAAACCCAAAAACCATTGAAAAAACAAGAAGAAAGAACTTTGTAAAATTTTCCAAAGCCATAACTAAAAAATTACAGTAGAAGCTAACAAAAAAATAGTAAATTACTTAGACATAACATAACATTAGACCTCAAGGATCATACATACAAACCATACAAAAAAAAAACCTAATGACACACCTGTCTACGTAGACATCAAAAGTAACCATCCACCCTCCATTCTAAAAACCATACCTAATGGTATAAACAAAAGACTGTCTAAACTGTCATGCAATGAGAAAGCATTTAACAGTGCAGCAGCCGAATACCAAGAGGCGCTGTATAAAAGTGGTTACAACTACAAATTACAATACAACCCAGATAACAACACGAACAGCAATAAGAAAAACAGGAAAAGAAAGATTATATGGTATAAAACCCTCCATATGATGGAAGAACAAAAACTAACGTAGGAAAAGAGTTCTTAAGAGAATCCTTACAACATCATTCCAAAAGAACATGTACTATCTAAAATATTCAATAAAAACACCATCAAGCTATCGTACTCGTGTATGCCTAACCTTAAAAATATAATTGATTCTTCCAATAAAACCAAAAGCAATACAACCAAAGAGGGTGACGAAAGGACATCTTGTAATTGCACAAAAAAGGACCAGTGCCCTCTGAATAATAAATGTCTCTACAATAATATTGTGTACCAAGCTACAGTAACAACGGACAGTGATAAAGAAACATACATAGGGATCACGGCTAACCGTTTTTTAAAACCAGATATGCAAACCACAAACAGTCTTTCAAGCAGGAAAAATATAAAAACCAAACAGAATTAAGCAAATATATTTGGAAGCTTAAAGATAAGAAAATAGATTATAACATAGCATGGAAAATTATAAAAAGAG
>JADBJO010001126.1:190000-200000 GCA_016801955.1 Conus betulinus
CCAAATACCACCAACCTATTATTTCAACCAAATACTCCCAACTTTCATTTGAGCCAAATACCACCAACTTTTATTTTACCCCAATACCCCCAACTTTTATTTGATCCAAGTTTCACCAAATTTTATTTTAACTGAATACCACCAAATTTTTTCTTTCAGCCAAATACCACCAACATTTGTTTTGGCCAAATACCACCAACTTTTATTTTACCCAGATACCACCAACTTTTATTTCACCCAAATACCACCAACTTTATTTTTACCCAAATACCACCAACTCTTACTATTAGGCTCTCGTTTGGGGATACCGAAGGTTAAATCGAGAGCACAGAAAACTGTTATCCCCAAATAAATTCACATGTTACATTTTTTTTATACTGCTAAGCCATTTCTCCGATGAAACCTGGTTTGTGTGTGAATTTGAGAAGGCTTTAAACTGGCTGGAATGTCACTTTTGTGGGGAGGGAGGAGGGGGAGGGGGGTTAGGGGAGGGTGGGCCGTGTGTGCTTGAGTGCGAAAGTGTATATATGGGGGAGGGGGGGGGCGTTTCTGATTCCATTTTTATCATTTTTTTTCTTTTTTTATTTTTATCATCAACTTTGATTTTCATTCTTAAAAGCAATAAATTTTGCATATCAAAGGAACCGTGAAAAAATATGTGTACACACACACACGCGTGCGCGCTACATATGTGCATACATGCGTACATACTTGGTCACGTACTTACGTACACACACGCACACACACACACACACACACACACACACACACACACACACACACACACACACACACACACACACACATACACACACACACACACTCATACACACACATACACATACATGCATACATTCATACATACATACATACATGCACACATACATACATACATACATGCATACTTTACTTAGTTACTCACTACTTACTTATTTACTTACTTACTCACTTACGTAACATACATGACATACACAACACGTATACATACATACATACATACATACATACATACATACGTACATACGTACATACGTACGTACGTCGTCGTACATACGTACATACTTACATACGTACATACATACGTACATACATACATACATACATTGACACAGACAGACAGACAAAATGGGATTCACAAAGATCTAAGACACCTACATTTGACTCGTACACGGCACTGTGTCGACATTGAAAAACCTGTCTGAAGCATGTGCACTTCACAATTCCAGCGACTCTCGAAAAGAGGTTTAGTTTGATGATCAGCTTGGTGTTGTCCAGTCGATGGTCCTCGTCTTTTCTTGGTGACGTTCCTGTGCAATTACCGTCCCGGAATATACAGAAACCAGCTGGTCAAAGTCCTGCCCATCGAAGCTCCAGAACCAGACTATCCACCCACTACTAGTTGTCACCCCGCAGCTTAAAGTCAACGGGTCGTCTTCTTCAGCCAGAAACTCCTGATCACCCGTGCAGACGTGGCCTGCAAAATGGGACGACAGGCAGACCGAGAATGAGGGGTGAATGAGCGCGCGCTGAAAGTTAGTCAGTCCTTCTCTTTCACTTCTTTAACTCCAAACAAAAATTTAGAAAGAGAGTTGAAACGGGGAGAGAGAGAGAGAGAGAGAGAGAGAGAGAGAGAGAGAGAGAGATCAGGGCCACGCGGCAGATCAGCGACGTGCATAGCCTTACAAATGCAAGCGCAGGTACTTAAACCCATTGACAGTACGCACACGTTGACGAAATATTACATGAAAAGAAAGGTTTGCACTTTAATGTTTCCTGGTTTCGTTTTATTTTTTTTTTTTGCCTTTGAGAGAGAGAGAGAGAGAGAGAGAGAGAGAGAGAGAGAGAGAGAGAGAGAGAGAGAGAGAGAACCGGAAGCGGAAGTTTATTAAGTAGAGAGAGAAGCGGAAGCAGAGATTTATTCAGTACAGGCGATGGCCCCTTCTGAAGGGGTTACAATACATGGACAATACACTTTTGAATAAACAATGTATAATCAGACAATTGTATAACATGACATGACAGTTGAGCATTAATCTTTCTCGACTGTGTAATCCAGGACTACTGTAACTGTGTAGTACAGTACGTCTTTTAAATGCTGTATACAAATATATGCAAACATTCTTCAATATCATTTCATTTCGATTTACCATGAGTAATACAACATTAAACGGACATGGGCTGTTTAGATATATAGGGGGGAGCAAAAATCATTTCGCAAAGCTTGGAAGGCTGGACAGCACATAAAAAAAATTGGTCATCATCTTTGGCATTCTTACACAACGGGCACATAATAGCATCTTCATCAACATTAATGTACCGATTGCTTCTGTGCGAATACATCGGCTATGCCAAATCTAATTCTTGTCATATAATTCTTCAAATGTCTGTCAATGTTAAACAAAAGGTATGCTTCACAATTCCTAGACTATTTAAATGTTCTATAAAAAGCGTACCTCTCATTGCTTTGAACGTTTTCCTCCCATTTTTTTGCCATCGGTTATCAATCAACCTTTGACAAAGTTCCTCGAAAAATTATTGAATTTTCCACCTCTTGATTAATCCAGATGAACTCAAACCTATTTTGATACAAACAAATATGAATGTCAGATGCCCAATATTTTTTTTTTACCTCTTACTTCTAAACTAAGCAAATATTTTATATGTCTTATACGGGAATGTTTTCTCATCCAAACCCAAAATTTTCGACCTGGAACTAATGTATCGCCAGTAAGAGTTGATGAACGTAGGATATCGACCTGTATCCCTATAAACAAGATCATTTGCCGTTCCAGGTTGCACTTCCAAGAATCTTTGTAAAGTAAGCAAGTCAATTTTTTTGCTGTTTCAGCAACAGCTTTAACCATACTCCATAACTCTGTTCCATTCTGAACAATTGGCTGGACTTGGCGCATCAAACAGTTTAAGTAACACAAGCAAAGAGTTATTATTAAGCATACACAATTTTCTCAATATACATAGTAACGCATGTTTTGCTCTACTTGCAAGGTCCTGACAGGCAGCTGAAAAACTAAGACAGGCAGTGAAATAAATGCCAAGATATTATAACACAAACGGAATTGGGGTTGTGAGGGTCGTAGAACTATTATACAAAAGGATTCGAGCTCAGATGTATTAGGGGATGTTGCTCAGAAGTGTTGGGGATGTTGGGGATCTTCCTCGGGTAATTGTGGGACGTTAACCAATCAACACTGCAGCTGACTAATGACTAAGATTTCTAAGTACCGTTACCATTAGAGAGAGAGAGAGAGAGAGAGAGAGAGAGAGAGAGAGAGAGAGAGAGAGAGAGAGAGAGAGAGAGAATCATTCACTCAGAGATACGAGGCTGAAAGTAAATTAGTGTGAGGTTGATAGGACAGTGTGAGATGTCAGAGAAGCTTCTTCATACACGTTCAGAAACATACCAGACAGAGGATAAGACCAAGCAGAATATAGCATAACATTCTTTCAATAAACAGGCTCCTAGAATTTACAAATGTATTGATTTTGACTACAAATTATAAAAGACATTCTCAGGAATTCTAACTTTCAGCTAAGACCTTCTCTATCTAGACTAATAAAAATAGATACACAAAAACACAGAAGTCACATACCTTAACATCATGATCACTGTGGCCAGGCCCGAAGGCCGAGAGGCCCAGCAACACCTTGACTGAACCAGAGGATGCCAGAGAGAGAGAGAGAGAGAGAGAGAGAGAGAGAGAGAGCGGAAGTTGATATCTTTAGTTTATATAGCTTTTGCCAGAGTCTGAATTGAATAATCGTGGCGTGGCGTGGCGCGGCACTGACACTTATTGCCTCGGCAGTGAGACAACGCCAGGCACTGGACATTATCAAGGTCTGATTTATTAGTCACCAACTGCTCGGGGGAGGAGGGAGGGGGAGGGGGGCGTGGAAATGTGAGGGAAATGTGAGGAGTGGGGCGAGTGGGGGTGAGAAGGGGAGCACGGGAATGCTAAGAACGTTCGCCCATCATGCAGCCCATCGTGAGACCTTTGAAGGTTTTACCATCTTCAAGCATTCCTGACGCTTGGCATCACGCTTTAGAACAAGGCGATCGCTTAGAACAAGGCGATCACTTTAGATCGCTTTAGAACAAGGCGATCGCTTTAGAACAAGGCGATCGCTTTAGAACAAGGCGATCACTTTAGAACAATGCGATCACTTTAGAACAATGCGATCGCTTTAGAACAAGGCGATCGCTGTACCTTAAGACTGACCCCATTGAAATCGCTCTTGTCCTTGTAATTGGCTGTTTGGTGTGTGTGTGTGTGTGTGTGTGTGTGTGTGTGTGTGTGTGTGTGTGTGCGCGCGCGCGCGCGCGCGCGTGTGTGTGTGTGTGTGTAGCTCCTATGCATATCACTCTGTGATAATATTTGTAACAATATCACAACACCCATTGCTTTGCTATTCAAAAAACATCTCTCCCTTGCTGCTAGATATTCTCCTTCTTGAACAAACACGATGCGACTCTTTTCTTTTCTTTTTTTTTTTTTTATCTTAAGTTGAAGCCTTGCAGATATGGAGGTTATTTAACTGGGTTTGGAGTCCAACCGGAGTTTCCGATAGCAAAGCAATATCGCCAGCTACTAACAAGATGAATAATTCGAGAATCTTAGGTGACAATGTGCCTCATGACGCCTTTTTTTTTTCATTTCTGAGGCGAGTTCATTTATGAATAAAGAAAACAACACAAGACTATAGGCATCTCCCTGTTCCACACCCTGTGTGCAAAAGGCAGAGTCTGTGAATTCATTGCCAGATCTTACTTTTGCTTTCACATTAGAATACATACTTTTAATACACCAAAAGAGCTTCCCTTTAACACCATTCTTTTGAATGACTGGCCACAGAAGTTTCTTTGGAATGAAATCAAAGATTTCAAAATCAATAAAAGCAACGTAGAATTTAAAATTTAATAAAAATTACTTTTGTATAATTGGGAATAATGTAAACATGTGGTCCACTGTAGAGTATCATTTCTTAAAACCAGCCTGATATTCGCCGGTAATATTGTACTGTTCTACCCACATCTGTAATCCGTAGTTTATAAAAAGAACAATATAGCTTGCCGCGCCAGTGTCACAAAGTGACACTCCTAGTAGTTGCCAGGATCGTTAACATTTCCTTTTTTTCCATAAGCAACGGTACTACGTTTGATTCCATCCAGCCTTCAGACTATTTATTCCTGTGTCAAAAAGAGGATTGAAAATTTCAACAAGGATCTCGATAATTACTTTGCCATCACATTTCTTTAAATAAGCCATCTGGAGCAGCAGATTTGCCATTTCTCAAATCTTGATAGCTACTAAACTTTCTCTTTGAAGATTGAGTCAACTAGAAAACTGATTTCATATGTGTTTTCCGATTAATCTACCGTTTCCGTTTCGATTGTACTGTCAACATCTTTTTCAAAGAGGTTTTTGAAATGCTTATGCCAATCGTTAATAGAAATCCATTATGCGCGGAAACACCTTGAATGACACCCTATGTACGGTCATCCACCGAATTCATGAGACTTTTTATTAAACAAGTGCTGTACTGACAGCAGGAAAGACGTATCACTGATTGAAAACCAAACCGGATGACCATTTTAAGAGAGAGAGAGAGAGAGAGAGAGAGACAGACAGACAGACAGACAGACAGACGGACGGACGGACGGACGGACGGACGGGACAGACAGGCAGACAGACTGACAGCAGGCAGGCAGGCAGGCAGACAGACAGACAGACAGACAGACAGACAGAGAGACGGACGGACGGACAGACAGACAGGCAGACAGACTGACAGGCAGGCAGGCAATCAGGCAGACAGACAGACAGGCAGAGAGACAGAGAGGGATAGAAGGAGAGACAGACAGACAAACAGACCGACAGACAGAGGTATGAGAGACACACACAGAGGGAGAGGTAGACAGAGAGACAGACAGAGAGACAGACAGACAGACGGGCAGACGGACGGACAGATAGAGATGTAAACAACATTTAAAAGAGGGGAAATGAGGAGGAAGACGAAAAATGAAGCAAAGGTGAAATGAAAGAAAGACAAATAACCAGAGAGAAAAACAAAGAGAACGAAAAACAAAAGTATCCCCTCACCCCCCCCCCCACCCCCACCCCACCCACCCACACTCGCCCGAAAGAAAGGGAATGCAAATACAAAAAGAAAGAAAAGAAAGAAAGACTAGACGGAAGCATGTAAATTGTCATCAGACTTACCTGAACACACTTGTGACAGAGCAAAACAGACCGAGGAATCCTATGGCTGTTTTCAGAGTCATTTTGCCCAAAAGTTGTCCTCCAACAGATCGTTGGAAAAGTACTGCTACCGCTGCTGCTGCTGCTGCTGCTGCTGCTGCTGCTGCTGCTGCTTCTACTGCTGCTGCAGTGAATACTCTGTCGCTTATGTCGTGGGCAGACATATCCTGCAATGTGACAGGAAATTGTAAACACACACACACACACACACACACACACACAACACACACACACACACACACACACACACACACACACATTGTGCACACACACACACACACACACACACACACACACACACACACACACACACACACACAGAGAGAGAGAGAGAGAGAGAGAGAGAGAGAGAGAGAGAGAGAGAGAGAGAGAGAGAGAGAGAGAGAGAGAGAGAGAGAGAGAGAGAGAGAGAGACGCTTTCAGTCTTATCAAGTAAGAACACACTCTCCAACCGATACTTATTTCGTAACGAGGCACGTCGCGTCTATCCTGCACTCAAAAAACAAAAAAACAAAAAAACAAAAAAAAAAGCACAGGGGTTTAGAGATTAGAAGAGGGAGAGGGAGGAGGGAGATGGTGGAAGGGAAAAGGAGAGGGGGACAAACTAGGAGCGGCGGGGGGTGGGGGTGGGGGGGGGAGTGTTAAATAATGGATGGAAAGAGGCAGCCAAAGCGAGGAAACAAGATCATCAATCCTGTCACTGACGAAACGTGGAGATCAGTGAATTAATTCTCTCTGGTAGAAAAAACCATGTCACGGTGACGCTCGCCTGTTACCGCCTTTCGGCTTCAGGATAGCGCTCATCAGCATCCGCGGCATGAGTCGAGATCTATGGCATTCCATTCGGGAGGAAAAGTATATTTGCCTGATGTGTATAGGAAAACTGTTTGCCTTTCGGGCTTTTTAACCATTATTCAAAGAAGCCTCGTAAATTCAGATAGATAGCGTTATCTGTAGGCCCTACGTAATTTTTTTTTTTATTGTGTATTTGTATAACGGCCAGTTAGTTTCCTCCGCAGAAACACTTCATTATCTGTGTAAATCATGTATTGTTTAGAGAAATAAACATTATATGTGTAAAGAATGCATCATTATACATCACCAATATATGCGTAGCTAAAGACATATAAGCACATACAAGCGATTATTTATGTTCATGATGATTATTTGTGTAAATAAATACATTATTTAGATATTTGTTATGTGTGTAAATGATTCCTTATTTACGTATAGAATTATCTATGTAAAATAATGAGCTATTTTGCACATCCAATAATTACTTACGTAAATAGGTCATTACAGGACGATCATGAACTCTCTTAAGCTTACACACACATACACATACACACACACGCGCGCGCACGCACGCACGCACGCACGCACGCACGCACACACACACACACACACACACACACACACACACACACACACACACACAAAGCACAATATGAATAAGGAAGATTCTCTGTAGTATTTAGGACAAATAAAAATGTCACGAATGGTATTGAGAGCTGGACAACAAAGAGAGAGAGAGAGAGAGAGAGAGAGAGAGAGAGAGAGAGAGAGAGAGAGAGAGAGAGAGAGTTTACGTTTGATCAGAAACGATAATTGTCGTCCTTGATTAACTACTTGTGTACATCAGCTAAAAATATCGAAGTTCACATGATATTTCCATTCCGTAGTAAATACCAGAGCTGACTGTGTCGTCTGGAAAAAAAATAAATAAAAAGGGAAAGAGGTATTCTCTGTGTGCACGTGTGTGTATCTGAGGGTACTTACAAGCTCGGAGCGAGGCGGATGTGTGTGTGTGTGTGTGTGTGTGTGTGTGTGTGTGTGTGTGTGTGTGTGTGTGTGTGTGGTGTTGGGGGGGAGAGGGAGGGGGCCGGGGGTGGTTGTTTCAGACAGAGGGAGAGACTTCATAACCATCCAGCTGCCTCGTTCTGCAAATTAGTGACCTACTTCTGTAAATAATCATTACATGTGTAAATGAAAAAAAATGACCCTTACATACGTAAATGATTCAAGCATGAACGCAAACAACCAGTCTTTCACACGAAGATGCAATTACGTGAATAAATAAAACATAATTCACATAGATAATGGTTATCTCTACAGAGTATGTATAGTTTTACAGATGTGATGAACGATTTATACAAATATCCATGATAGGCCTATATACATATTAGGAACTGTTTCCGATGACCCGCACTAAACGATTACTTGCATATAAAACAAATGATTATCGCATGTATTGAATCCCATACGTACATACGTCATTAACTACGAAGTTGTTGTTGTTGTTGTTGCTGTTGTTGTTGTTGTTGTTGTTTTTAGATAATGGTTATAAGCACAAACACCACTCTGTTTCCCTCTAAAAGATCAGGCAAATGGATATTTTACAACTGAGAGGAACGGTGTAGGGTTATCCAACAGGAAATAAGAACAGATACAGACTGGCTGTTTCAAAGTGGTGTTCCTATCAGGAAGAGACAGCTTGGTAATGGTACGGCTGCGTCCGCTTCGCCACCAAAGTTATGCATGGTGTTATGAAATAGGCAGGATATCTTTCTTTAAGTATATGTGAGCGCTCGCGCAAGCCCCAGCACACGCCCCCCCGCGCGCGCACACACACACGAACACACACGCAAAAGCAAGCAAGCGAGCACGCGCGCACGCACACACACACACACACACACACACACACACACACACACACACACACACACACACACACACACACACACACACACACACACACAAACACACTCTCTCTCTCTCTCTCTCTCTCTCTCACACACACACACACACACACACACACACACACACACACACACACACACACACACACACACACACACACTCAGTCACTCACTCTCATACACATACACACGCACAGACACACATATACACGCGCGCGCGCGCGCACATGCACGCCGCTTATATGCATAAACGCACACGCGTAAGTATTCACACACAAACGCAAGTATAGACATACGGAAAGGGATGGGTTGGGACTGTATGGTGGGACTGAGAGTTGTTGTTTTTTTTTTTTTTTTTTTTTTGACGAAAAATCAAGACAAGGCCACAGTGGTGGAGCGGACATCGAAACTGAGGTCACCATGAGAGCAGGGCATGAAGGGCCACAGAATTTGAGACATTTTTTTTTTAACGCTGATCGATGAGAATGAGGATGATTAAGATGATGATGCTACGGATTTCCATTTCGGTCTGAGACTACATGACAGGGCTGTACTCTACGCTTCCTTTCATAATATATCCCGGCGTCAACCAGGCCCGAGAGATACAGGCACCTGCAGTGTTGGTCAGGAAATTTGAGCAACACTCTCAGAAACGCATCCATTAATCATCCATGGATGAAAACTCGACTGTGTGGTCCCAGTCTTCCCAACTGAGTCCGCAGCAAACTCAACTCTGGGTAGGAGCCGGTCGGGGCAGAAAAACCCACATGACTCTGATGGGATTCGAACCCACGACCTCCCAGCCGGGAGTCCGCGACGCTAACCACTTCGCCACGGCGGCTGGTGGGACTGAGAGTTAATGGTGAGGGAGGATGGTGGGAGAAGTGAGAGATAAGACAGTTCAGGTTCTAACTGAATGTAATGTGAATGCATACAGCAGTACCATTTGGATGTGAAAATCATGAAATGTATTTTTCATCACCTTATTGAAACAAAAGATGCATTTGAAATGATGATGGAGGAAGG
>JADBJO010001126.1:205000-297500 GCA_016801955.1 Conus betulinus
TTTTTTTTTTTTTCCCAAAATGAAGCCCAGACCACGAAGACACATGGGAACACCAGATTTCCGGGTGGTGTCAGAAGTGTCTTTTTTCCCCAAAGTCTATAAATATGGTTTCAACTTGTGGTCTGTTGATTTATTTATTGATAAAAGTGCTGCCTACAACTATTTCAAGACAGACTAAATGGCTCACTGTGGAAAGTAGTCCTACTTTTGGAAACAGACTGTTCAGTAGCCAAAGGGCCATCCGAGTCCAGCTTTCACATGGGTTAATAGTCACCTTTTTCTTTTCTTTTAAAGCATCTGATTACAAAGGCTTTTGAACGACTGTTATAGGGACTGTTCACATCGTTTCGGGGTTTGACATCGAAATCATTAGGACTTTTGGTCAGAAGTGCGAAAGAAAAATCCTTGATCAGATATGATCGTAGATTAAAAAAAAATAATAATAACATGGAAACAGCTTCAAGGAATGTTTTAAAAGTGGGTTATAAATTTCATGTGTGCAAAGAACAGAATAAGAATACGTGTGAAGAGTTTATTTTAAGTTCGTTGGGAGAAATAAGCAGCAGAACGTCAGAATAAACGTTGCAGGGAATTTCTTCTTCTGGTGTTTATTGTTCAAAAAGGCAACAGAATCGTATGTTCATGAAGAGTGTATTTCGATGGTTGAGGTTGACAGACTGGCAACAGTTTGTTTGTATGTAATCAGGGGTGTCTGCAAGTAGATGGTGGATAAATTAATTTGTGTCTGTCTCTCTTCTTTTAAACAAAGAAAAAACGTTTTTCCAGACCTCTGTCTTATGAGTTTTCCCACTAATCTTGGAGCAGAAATTCCTGTAAGACTGACATTTGCCTAATCTTTAACATTTCTTTCCATTTTTTTTGTCGGAGACAGCGAAGCCTCGAACATTTCTGCTGATGGTCTGCATTAGATACGACGTCTAGTTTTTTTTTTAAAATGAATTTTTATTTGTTGGCTGTCCGAATGAAACTAGGATGTTAGGGGCCTTTGAGGTTTGTTCGAATTTGTGTGAATGGTGGTGTTATCACGGTTGACCTTTACCCGACGTCGCTTTTGACTTCACTTTCCAACGATGCGTGTTGCACACGACCCAGACAGGTTACATTAGCTTTTTCTGGGTGTTTTGTATGTTTATCCCTTTTTCGTGCAAGACCCATATTCGTCCAGGTAATGGTTGAGTTTTACGTCCTCATAGCGAAAGCTTTTCGGGACATGTGTTTCTTTCACAGTAGTCTCTAATATTCGTCCAAGAGTCCTCAAGAGTTAACCTTAACCGGCGAGCTGGTCGTCCAAGACCCATTGTCAGTGAATTGCCATGTCCGATTGCCGCCCTTTAAAGTATGGGTCTTCCAAAAGCTGCATCATCTGAAGTGTACAGTTCAAATAATGCAAGTGGTCATTTTTTTCCCTTTCAGATGCACATGCACCAAAATCGGCCGACAGAAAGCTTATTCGGTTTTTGACTAAAAAGAAATTTAACTTGAAAATGTTTACACAGTTCAATGAAGATAAATGACGATTTTATGTTTCTGGGTAATGGGTGAAGTCAGTATTTCCACACATTCAGAACCTGTGTGAGCTGCTTTTGAATGTTCATAGTTAAAAGATCCAAGTTTGCTTGATTGACATTGGGGTGTTCTGATATGGTGATGCTCAATGCAGATTTGAGCTGTAAAATAATAGGGAAAGGGTCGTGACTTCCATACAAATTGTCGTGATCAGACCACTCACTGTCCAGGACCAGAGACAGGCTGCACATCGGTAAGTTCATACATAAAAATGTACCTGTGGTATCTAAACTACCACAAAGAAGAGAGTGGACAGAAGAGTCGCCCCAAAGCAAAAAAAAAAAAAAAAAAAAAAAATCGCAGAAGTTCTACATTCCGGCTGATCAGTTTTGTGGACAATTCTTACAGCTAAAGTTCAGAGAGGTATTGAGATTGATAGTGCGAATAACAAAACACTTGTGGACATGTAAACAAGCTGACGTGACCATTTCTGGAATGGTATGCTGGCCTTCTTCACAGCAAACACCGCTACAGATTGGCACGACGTCCCTATGACACACGGACCACTATGGGTCCATTGGAGCATGTTTAAGAGGGGCTGGCTAGCTTTAGCCTACAGGTTAGATGTATTGTGATTGGGAACACAAACAGTGCGGTTCCCGATCAAGCGTGATCTTTGGGAGTTCAGTGGGGCATGTCTAACTGGTTTCTACAGGACGGTCAGAGCCAAATTCCATTCGTTCTGGGGTCTGGACTTGGCAGAGAAAGGTATATACACCAGCTTACCCGTGTAAGACGCTTACATCACGCTCTCCAATCATGTCTTTTACATCTACTGCGCTCGCGTACACACACACACACACACACACACACACACACGCACACACACACACACACACACACACACACACACACACACACACACACACACACACACACACACACACACACACACACACAAATGCCAAATGTTAAAACGGTATCTTTTTTTCTTTTTTTTAATTCATTCATTTTATGTACATATATCATAACAAGGTCTCATCAATGTACAACCATATCAGCGGGGCACTTGAATCATGCAAATGACTGTGTACCAAAGATTCAACAAATGCAATTATACGCACGTTTAAAAAACAAACAAACGATAAGATATTCAACAGATGGCAGGATTTAAAATGTTAGTAGTAGAATGAAAAGTCTTTCTGTTGCAACAAAATTAAAATTAAATCTGTGCTAAAGTACAGCCGTGTACTCCATAAAGGATTCTTGCACCAATGGAGACAAGTCTGCCTTGATATATTTGACAAATGGCCTAGCGGCCTGGTGAGCAAAACAGTCTTTCAGGAAAACATTATATCTGATTTAAGGGTCAAATCTCGTTCACCCACCCAACACACATGCACATACACACGCATGCATCTTAAAGGATGACTGGAGAACGGGGAAGGGGAAACGCGGGGGGGGGTAATCTTTCAGAAAAGAAAAAAAAAAACAAAAAAAACAACTTAACAACTTATTCAATTTAAACTTGTCGGACATACAGCCCGATGTGTTTTAATAGTAAAATGTCCTACATCAATCAAATGAGACAAAGATGAGAGAGAGAGAGAGAGAGAGAGAGAGAGAGAGAGAGAGAGAGAGGAGAGAGAGAGAGAGAGAGAGGGAGAGAGAAAGACGGGGTGAGAAAGGGATGGGGCGAGAGGCGAAAGGAGGGTATTTTTGTTCTTTGTGCGAGGATACCAACACTTGAGCTGTGTACAGCAGTTACTAATTTCATTTTGGGGGGCTTTTTTTCCAGTCAATTCATTTCCACACGGCAGTTCACCTGAGAAAACTGTAGATAGCTACACATAAAGATGCAAGAATTCAATGGAGCTTCCTTCCCCCCCCCCCCCCCCCCCCCCCCATCCGGAGTAGGTGGAACGACTTAAGAATATAGACTTTAAATAATATTAAATTTAAAGCCACGTTCTCCAATAAGTGAAATAAAGCAAACTATATACAAATATTTTGATTAAAGCCACGCAAAATATACTGGAAATTTGTTTTTCATAAGCGGTTTACATTGAGATAGGCTGGGCACGAGCGGAATAATTGGAGAAGTGGGAAGGGGGGGGGGGGGGGGGGGGGGCTGAAACGTGCCAATAATAGCAACGAGCGGAATAATTGGAGAAGTGGGAAGGGGGGGGAGGGGGGGGGGGGCTGAAACGTGCCAATAATAGCAACAATGAACAACCTGCTTATCTACTTCACAAAACGACCTTGACTGGGAACCAAAAGAAGAAGACCGCCAAACCAGGCGCGCGCTGTCACACTGTTAACTGAAGCCAGACACCGGCTTCTTTGTCCTGGCAGGACAACGGAGTTCCTGCCGTTCCATTGATTTTACTTGGTCTACCTGATCAGACACACGGTTCCCCACCACTTCCTTGTGCAACCGAGCTGGCGCTGCCCCCCCCCCCCCCCCCCCCCCCCCCCCCCCCCCCCCCCCCCCCTGCTTGGTCAGAAGGTCGATCGTGAGTAAGCTACTCTCAGAACAATCGCTTACTTTGGTGCAGCCACACACCGGACATAACCCTTGGACCAAACGTGAAGCACACGTTAGCTTTCGGCCTTTCTTTTCTCTCTCTCACCTCCTGATCTGACCTGGCCGAAAAGACCCAGACAGAACCGACACATGGCAAGTCCTGTTCGAACGTCACTGATCGACTATGCTTGGGGCACAACTCTACCAAAGATGTACGAGCATTTCATGACTCCATTTCTCATTATCAATCAATAAATCACGGCCAAGGTGAAGTATTATACCTGTTGTCATGATCTTGGGAAAAAAAAAAAAAAAAAAGGTGAGGAGAGGGGAGGGAGGTAGAACACAAAAAGGAAAAGACATGCTCGCCTGCCGCAGCAATCTGAACCAGTTTTTACCCAAACATTTCTAGACAGAGAACACACACACACACACACACACACACACACACACACACACACACACACACACACATGCACACACACACAAAACTCAATCTAGACATACAAATATATCCATTCTCTCTTCTCTCTCTCTCTCTCTCTCTCTCTCTCTCTCTCTCTCTCTCTCTCTCTCTCTCTCTCTCTCAAATCAATGTTGGACGATAACTTCTACTGATAGTAACAGTACTTTTGCATCATACGAAAAAAAAAATTGCAACATGCCACTGATATATTTTACACGCAATATTAATTATTAGTCTTTTCATTACTTATACAAAACAAATTTCAAGTTATATACAGAAGAACAGCCAGTAAACACTGTATACAAGAACAGCCAGTAAACACTGTACACAAGAACAGCCAGTAAACACTGTATACAAGAACAGCCAGTAAACACTGTATACAAGAACAGCCAGTAAACACTGTACAAAGAAAAGTGTTGTGCATACACTTTCAATAATGAGCAGTCCAGCATATGCAGTCTATCAAGTACCAATGGCACACACACGCACACACACACACACACACACACACACACACACACACACACACGCACGCACGCACGCACACACACACACACATACGCGTGAGATAATTAGATATGCTGACGATCATTGCTTTGGTTTTATTACCTGGTTTATACAGAACTTTTTAGTTTCATGTGTCAGGTTAAATTGAAGGGTCCTATGTGGTCGACCAGGCCAAATAAAATGGAAGTAAAAGTACAAATGAACCAATAGTGTGTACTTATGAACAATGAGACAAACCATACCTTTTTTCTGTCCATGAACAAAGTAACTTTCAACAGACTCAGTGACCAAGAACGATGATCTGACAACACACATATTGACCGTGATTCACAATGGCAAAGGAAGATCTCTTTACACAGCGGATTGCGAGAACACTCATTTCAACGTCTGTTGAGCGAATTTGTATAACTGACAGCAAGACACTAATGCACTGATACCTCAGTCTGTTGAGCTCATCCGCAGATATTGCTAACCACACAAAATGTGCAGATCCAATACATGTTGAACTGTTTCCGCAAGTAATGCACAAAGGTCTGATACCAAAGACGTTCCTGAGACACATTGCAGGCTTCATTTTGATTCATTACACGTGTTCTGAAGATCAGATTTACATTTCACACCAACATGGCACCATCAATGAAAAAAAAAGAGAGAGAGAGAAGGAAGAGTGGGGGTGGAGGGTGGGGGCTTTCTAAGATACAAATGAAAATGAAGTAATAAACATAATCTCACAGGGGAGATGTGCGGGCCTCCTCCCAAACAGAGCCACCCCACCTCTGATGATCTGTTAGAGCCAAACTGTTGAAGCGGGTATGGTCCGTTTGCCGCCACAAGGGGATATCACTCTTCAAAACTGGGCAGACTTGAGCGGCGAGAGGAAACATTTGGCATTTACTGTCTTGGCAGGTTCTCGTGTTTGTTCTGACTGATGATGTACATGATCCGGGGAAAAACCCATGGACTGTACTGATCTGCTTTGATTTTCTTTCCAGCTGAAATATACAACCATTTCCTTACGTCTCAAAAGGTACTTCTTGAACCCATCTTCGTCAATTTGCATACGGTATCAGTTTACTTTGGATATCCATTTTTATTATATTGGGGCAGTGGAATACAGCCCATCATTGGAATATAGGTAGCGCCCTGTAAAGGGAATGATTTATCTGTCGATTTTGACTGAATAACTGATCGATTCCAGAAAACACTGAAGCCTCCTGGGGGTGGGATCCTTCATATTTCTATCTCGGGTGGGACTGAGCAGGGGTGGGGACGTTAGAGATCGAGTTTGTCCCGTCGGACATGCGATTCTTTGAGGACAAGGGTGTTGTTGAATGTGTGTGTGTGTGTGTGTGTGTGTGTGTGTGTGTGTGTGTGTGTGTGTGTGTGTGTGTGTGTGTTCTTAATAGCAACTATTTCATGGAGATGAGTGAAAGTTGGTTTATGCATGTTTACTGGTAACTTCCTTGAACGAGTTCGAAAATTGTTCCAAAATACTTGTTGTGGGCCAGTTAAAGATACAGACCATGTATGTCATACTCAAAAAAGAGATACAAGAACAAAAGAGCGTCAATGAAATACTGACGTAGATGAAATGGCCAACACTGCAGGAAGGAAGACAGATAAACCTGCCTGTCGAATCTGCACCAAGTACTCCATCAACAGGCAGAAGCAAGTTGCCAGCACCTGAAACCTCTCCTAACGAGATCCAAGAACTGCCATGATCTCAACCTCTTAAGATTAAAAAGCGACACTGGAACAATGCTTCCTAAGAGATAGTAAAAGCACCTTCAACAGATGCTTTCACAGCAACAGCGTTGAACCACCTGTAACCTGATCCCCTTCTGTTTTTTTTTTTTTTTTACCCCGTTCTTCGCCTCCATATCGTAACAAGAATTGTCAAGGTTTTGTTGTTTTCAGTAATGAAAACAAAAACCGAACATTCTCGGCTGATTTAAAACACTTTTTTTTCACTATTCTAGTCAAATGACTTCAATTTATTTTCTCTAGGCCGATTTAATGCCTTTTTTTTTTTTTTTTTTTCCCATTTCTCTACCAAGCCCATCAAAGCACACATTACGCAGCATATTTCATCCCATTCTAACCATAGGTTATTTCTTCTTCCTTGTGTAAATGCAAGTATACTTCGGTGATTTATTGGTCTGACAGTCCGATTCTGTGTTTCCTACACGAGTTTGTGTATGTTTCTTTTTTCTCGCTCTCTCTCTCTCTCTCTCTCTCTCTCTTTTTTTTTTTTTTTTTTTTTTTTTTTTTTCTTTTCTTTCTTTCTTTTTTTTTTGCTACGTTTTCCGAGAGTCGTTTGTCCTGAATGTTTTCTCTTTGTGTACTAAAAAAAAACAATCGGACTAACTATAACAAAGGTGTGCTTAATATTTGCGGAGGTGTCCCTAAATATGGGAAGAGTCTTTCAATACTGGACCACTTTTGCTGTTGTTGTTGTTGTTGTAGAAAAATCGATTTTACTCAATTAAAAACATAAAGACCAGCATCAATAACAGTTGGTTTGTGCAAAACACTTCACAATAGTGTGTAAAAATCGCCTGACATCTGGGGGGGGGGGAGGGGGGGGGGGGGGGGGGGGGGGGGCAATACTGGCACATCTCCCTGGGAAAATAGTCATTCAGCGCCAGATCCCAAACACCTGCCTGCCACTTAACAGAATAATAAAGGGGGAAAGATCAACATACCCAGCGTACATTCACACGTACAGTAACTAAATACCAAAAAAAAATCCATTGACATAAATAAATACGAATACATGCATCCATTTCTTTAAATCAGCAAAATCACAACAAGCGAAGAAGAAAAACAACAGCAAATCACCAAAGCATGTTGACAGAAGGAAAATTGTGTGGCCCGGTTTTATGGCAACGCTTCTCCTGGGAGAATTTCACACAGACTTGTGTTAAGAAAAGAAAAGCAATATTTTTCGGTTTCCGTTCTCTCTCTCTCTCTCTCTCTCTCTCTCTCTCTCTCTCTCTGATTCATTCTTCAAAACTCATGCCAGTCAGCATCACAGAGGCACAAAAAAAAGTTCAAGTGAAATCTGTGAACACAATACAGAAGTGCAATTCATGACTGGACAAAGGCATCACCGCACATAAACCAAGACGCTATGGGTGAACAATGAAACACACTGTTCAATAGGCCTATGCTTTGAAAAATCTGTTTACACGGCGTAAGCTTACAAATGCATCAATGAAAATCTTCATAAAATTTGGATCAACATGCTTGTAATTGGTTGGGGCAACTTGAGCATTATTCAGTTGATCAGATTTACAGGCAAGGAATGAAAACAAAGCAACGACAATAAAGACAAAAAAAAAAGAAAGAAAAAGGAGCCTACAATATCATCATCAGTCACTTTCAAATATGAATTGCAGTCACATCACACCGATTAAAAAAAAAAAAATAAAATAAAAAATAAATAAACAAACGAAAGAAAGAACAAACATTGCTGGAATTCTCTAACACCACTAAACGTGTATAGACGGGATGTTAAACTGGAGACACAACAACAACGTTCCGTTGCTAGCAGATGATACACAGAATAAACTCTAAAGAGGAAACACGTAACTGGAAAAGGGTTTTCAAAAAAAAAAAAAACAAGGGAAAAAGAACAATGATATTAAAAAAAAAAAAAAAAAGATTACGCAGTTAAATGTTCCATCCCCTCCTACTCCTCGGTCAAACTTGGCTCTCCTCCTCGGTGCTCCCTCTCCTCCCATCCCAAGCACTATACCAACCCCCTCTCTTTGCGCTAAACAGCTTTTGGAGTTGGCTCCGTCGCTCCCTATATTCCGCTCCACTCTTTCCAATTAGGCCCTACCCCCCCCCTTTTTTTTTTTTTTTTTTTTTTTTCCATTTCCTTTTTTGTTTATCACAGCACTTCCGTTTGGAAAACGCAAATGTCTAGAATTCACTCTCCCAAAATGTTGATTCTTATCCTCCCCGTGTCCTTTTTTTTTCTCCAAACAGACGCGACCCGCCCTGTGCGATAAAACACAATGCAAATTTGCAAAGCACCCTCGACAAACGTAACAATCCTCCCGCGCACTTTGTTAGGCCTAGGTCATCCCCATCCACGATGGAACCCGCGTTCCCTCTCCGCTTACACCCACTGTGTTCTTCTTGTCGCCATGTGCTTAGACATGCATTTTGTTGGCGCGTCATCAAGCTAACTGTTATTCTTTTAGCAATGTGACAGGTGCACACTACACAAGAAAACACAGAAAATAACTTTTAGAAAGAATACCTTAATTTCTTATTGGTTGCTAACTTCTGTTGAAGTTTGCTGGTATTGGCGGTAGAAACGATCGTGGACATCTGTAGCCTATATGAACAATTCACCACAGAGAGAGAGAGAGAGAGAGAGAGAGAGAGAGAGAGAGAAGGGGCCGGGGAGAAGAGAGAGAAAGAGAGAGTATCATGCACCTCAGGATACATGGACTCTGAATAACTATGCTGAAGTAATCAGGTACAGATAAGGAGAGGTGGATGTGGAAGATGGGGGGGGGGGGGGGGGGGGTATATAGTCCGGATCCCAACGCCAATCCCATAATGAAGAAAGGAGGGGGGGGGGGGGGGGGGGGGGCAGTAGTTCTAGCCAAATCCCACCCCTCCCACCCAGTATCCAAATAAAGACACTCAAAAAAACATCATACAAACATTATATAAATAAAGTGTATGTCATCTGAGACTGGGTTAGAACTCGGTAAAAAGATTTTTCTTACCATGTGTGCCCCGCAAATTTCAATACACCAAAAATAGAAATTAACGTGTTGCAGTTGGCCCACAGAATAACTGTGATTACCTGCAGATACAATATACACTGAAAGAGAACCCCACCCCTCCCCTGCATCCCAAGAGAGGGAAGGGAGATGGAGAAAGGGAGGATCGAGGGGTGTGTCAGGGCATTTTAATATTAAATCCCTAAAAGGATTACAAAATACCTTGTCTAACTGTTTCTGAGAGGAAAACAAACCGACAGGACTGGAAACAACTGAATTAACTGCAACAGACCGGCTTCACCTTTTAGTTACAGGACAACAAAGTCGTAGCAGCGAAGCGGGAATATGACAGAGGATTTCAGATCATTCATATGACAACAATTCGAGCAGATTTTGATTTGGAATGGAACACTGCATGCCTGATAGTTTGATAGAAATGCACAGAAAAAAAATCACGGTAAGGCACTTGATCATACATCAAAGTTAAATCATAAGAACCATATGCAGTCGCTGTGCACGCACGTGCGCACACACACACACAATGAGAAAAAGGTAGAGGAGGGTCCCCCACCCCACCCCCGCCCCCCTTGACCCTCTCCTTTCACCTTTGCATGCCATTACTTTAGCTGGGAAAATCTGCCCCATGAAGCAGTTCCCTGCCAGGTGGCATAGCACTGAACACCAAGGGAGAGGCGGCAGCTCTCCTTTGTGGGCCACCGATGTGAGAGGTCAGTGTCAGGCGGCGTAGCCAAAGTTCCAGCCAGGTCTAACCTGTGTCGGAGAAGACGTAGTCTGCGTGGGACCATAGATAGGGCTCATGCAGTGCTCCAAAGACTTTCGTCCTGCTCCCTCTTTGAAGCGGCCCCCATGGCGACACAGGACCATTGCCATGCAAGCATAAAAAGAAAGCGGCCTGGTAGCCCAGAAGACAGGCCTTGTAAGAGGGAAAAAGATGAAGAAAACCTAAGCCCACTGACTTTCGACCAACACTACAACTTGTTCTGGAGTTCACACAAGACCAGAGATGAGAGGGCGACAGATAACAGCCCCCATCCGTAACCAGACACTTTGCTGCCAAAGACAACTACTGCCACAAAAAAATGCAATAATACCTTGCCCTCAAGGGCCTCCAGCCAATAAGACCTAAATATCAAACATTCTGCCTTCATTCCACGAAATGACAAATGCTCCCTCCCATCCCCACCCCCTACTTTACAATAACAGCATTTACATTTCGAAGCAGATAAACATCAGATAATTAAACAAATAAACTGATGTCGAATGACTTTGATTGTCATGCATGATAGCCTACATTTGGTGACCTTTCATGACCCAATTCCATCAGCTAATGAGTTTTAAAGTCTTTTTTATGTGGATAAATACACACACATAAAAATCATAGTTTAAGGAAAGTAGAACCTGACTGCCAAAGTGGATTGAGCATTGTTCACTTAATAATGAAGAATCCTGGGTTCTTTATCTGTCCCTCTCCTCCTCACAATCCACTCACTATCTTGTACTTTACTATTCTGGTAAATGAATTCTAAATTGCTGAAAACATTAATCTTTCTGTAACTATACTTACCTCTCCCCATGTTTTAAAGCCAACTGCATAACCTTTTCTCACACGATCTTTTAATGGTGTGTGTGTGTGTGTGTGTGTGTGTGTGTGTGTGTGTGTGTGTGTGTGTGTGTGTGTGTGTGTGTAAGAGGAGAGCTTTTCCCTGGAGTTAATACCTTTGCAGACTCCAGCTCCCTCCAAGTTCTTTCGATGCGACTTTTTTTGCAAGGTTCCATGAGTGAATGCATGCACCTAATTGTACACATATATTAATTCCAATTCTTCACACGAAAGTACAAGTTATAGTGTGGCAGTGAACACACGTGTGTGCGCGCGCTTGTGCGCGCGCACACACACACACACACACATGCACACACACACACACACACACACACACACACACACTCACTCACTCACTCTCTCTCTCACACACACACTCATGCACACACAACATATTTCCCATTCTTATGGATTAAAAAAAAGGAAGAGCATGTGTGTGTGTGTGTGTGTGTGTGTGTGTGTGTGTGTGTGTGTGTGTGTGTGTGTGTTGTTTGTGTGTGTGTGTGCGTGTGTGTGTGTGTGCTCTCGCGAGCACACGTGCTTGTGTGTGTGTGTGTGTGTGTGTGTGTGTGTGTGTGTGTGTGTGTGTGTGCTCTTGTGAGCACACGTGTGTGTGCTGTGTGAGTGTGTGTGTGTGTGTGTGTGTGTGTGTGTGTGTGTGTGTGTGTGTGTGTGTGTGTGTGCGTGCATGATTTATTTAATGTCTTTCCACCACTAATCGTGATATGTGTGCTCTCGCGAGCACGCGTGCTTGTGTGTGTGTGTGTGTGTGTGCGTGTGTGTGTGCATGTGTGTGTGTGTGTGTGTGTGTGTGTGTGTGTGTGTGTGTGTGTGTGTGTGTGTGTGTGAGTGTGCATGTGTGTGTGTGTGTGTGTGTGTGTGTGTGTGTGTGTGTGTGTGTGAGAGAGAGAGAGAGAGAGAGAGAGAGAGAGAGAGTGTGTGTGTGTGTGTGTGTGTGTGTGTGTGTGTGTGTGTGTGTGTGTGTGACATTCATTACATTTGAAATTATGTTACAACACTTCAAGAGTGTACAGAAGTTGACACATTCAAACACTGTCAGCTTCTAGTTATATCCATTTTTTCATACTGGTAAGAACCCCTAGACAGATATGGATGTAGGTCAAATGAAGGGGTTTTTAAATGTCTTAAACAGATCATAAAACAACTTCAATATAAAACAAACCGAGACAAATCGAAACAAAAAAAGAGAGAAAGTAAAACAGTATACTGTGCCAAACATGTTGCACGTTGTCATAGTTTTATAAAGACCAACAAGACATAGCACAATGTTAATAAAGCTTACATAAGGCAGTATTAAAAAAAAATGATAAGAACATTAAATATTATATATGGCTCCACAAATTAGTCCAGATATTCACATCTTATCCAGAGTAGACGATTACCAAAAGTGTAACAATGCATAATCATTAATAAAATGAACCTTCTTGCAATTATTATTTTCCAGCTCAAGAAAAAAAACAAACAACACAATATACTAGCAGGGTCTTTGTTGTTCCTTCAATCTTTGATGGTTTTTTTTTTCATCATTTTTTTATATCAAACAAATTACAAACAACATCAATAAAAATGCAAACATGTTAACATACAAACATTACTTTCATTGGAAAAAGGACACCTATCTGTGTTAATTAGAGGAGCAAGGATATAAACAACTCAGTCAATATGTGAGGAATACCTATACATCATAAGAAATACCCTTACATTTACAAACAAACAAACAAACTCAAAAGACAGAGAGAGAGAGAAAGAAAAGAAAAGAAAGAAAAAAAAACCCCACAAGGTGGATCAGACAGAAATTTGCTGTACAGTGCGTGTCTGTCAGTCATTCACCTCACACTCCTTGAACATTAACTTTCAAACAAATGCTTGTAAAACATCCAATTATGATGAAAACCAATTCCATGATATATCAATTCAAGCCACACTATTCTTTGACTTCACAGCTGTGTTTTAAATAATACTGAAAATGTGTGTTTCTCAATGCTTGCATCTCCCATTTCAGGACCTTGAATATCAGTATTTGAAAAGCCCCTTAACTCATTTTTTTCTTCTGCTTAAATCTTTCACCCCATTCAGTGGTATCATCCCAGTGCATTCATTCTGCCTCCCCCACCCCCCCCCCCTCCCCTACACAGAGCCACATCCAAGTCTGTCCTCTTACAGCCCCAGCAACACAGTCCAGAGGAAGCAGTCAATATCAAGGCATCATGGGAGAAACCCACCAGAGGAGACACTGCAGAGCATCATGATCTCCAGAACAAGACAGCGATCCAGAGATGCCAATTTAATTATCAACGAGTTGCTGTTGATCACTTATCACTGTTAGTATGCTGGCGACACATTTTGATGGCGTATGTACTTTCTTGTGCGCAACGTTTGGGCGTGTTTGCATCGATTTCACAACCTTTTGAAAAACAAAATGGGACTTTGAAATGCCATAGAAAAGTTCTTGAAAGTTGGATCACAAGAACGTCATGAACCCTGTAACGGCAGCGACGCTGAGGTTATGTCCCTTAATGTGGACTGGAACTGTACAGTGTGCAACTCTATGACCATGCCTGACAGGAACATTGCTTCATGAACTTTCTTCTTTGAGCATCCTTTTCTTTTTTAGGCTGAGCTAGATGTATTTTTAATGTCACACACCATCCTTAAACGACATATAAGATGGGGATGAACAATCAAAAAAAAAAAAAAAATCATTAGGTGGGCACTGACATTGCCAGTGTTTATGTTCATAACCAGGAAACACACACACACACACACACACACACACACACACACACACACACACACTATACCAAGCACAACACACACACACTCATACGCCCACCTGACACTTCTACATATCCTAAAAAAATATATTAATATCAAAATACATTTGAATCTGTTTAACAGATGTTTACATTGCATACATTTGCATAATGATTGGATTTATAAAGTGTTAATACAGAATGTACATTAACAAGTCAATGTCTAATGGCAGATCTTTTTCCTGACATATATCAAATAATCATATACTACAGATACAGATCATCACATCACATCACACACACATCACACACACACACACACACACACACACACACACACACACACACACACACACACACACATGCACCCACACACATCAGAAAGACTATCTGGAGGAACAAATGCTGTCATCAATAAAAGAGCAAATATGATTTGTAATCTAGAGTTTATAAAAGAAAGTAAACAAGGCATCAATTTGAAAAGCCACAGAGGTATCCCCCCCAATACATCCCTACTCTCACTCCATATACTTTCTGCTCACTAATACATCATCTTCTCAACAAATTATACAGGAAAAATATTTAAAGCATATTCTGACTGTGTGTGTGTGTGTGTGTGTGTGTGTGTGTGTGTGTGTGTGTGTGTGTGTGTGTGTGTGTGTAAGTGTGGTGTAAGTGGGTGAGTGAGTGAGAGGGGAGAGAGGGGAGAGAGGAGAGAGAGAGAGAGAGAGAGAGAGAGAGAGAGAGAGAGAGAGAGAGAGAGAGAGAGTGTGTGTGTGTGTGTGTGATATTCAAACAATGCTTTCTTGATGATAATGTGCAAAATACATAATACAAGCTGTGTAATGCAATTACATAATTCAGAAATGCTTTCCATTACTGTTTGAACTAAAATGCACTTTTAGTATTAGATTAGTTTATGGGCATCTCCCAGGAAAATTAATGCTTTATTGAACAGAAATCTAAGCTTGTAACTTACACTTCTTGGTCAGGGCAAACCGATCAACACAATGATTTCACTGATAGAAGTCTGGAAAGATATTCATAACACCAACACTAAAAACTGTCATCCGTTTTGAAGAGTTATGGTTTGCAAAAATCGAAGCCACTGATTTTGTACTTGGCAACAACAACAATAACAAACATACACTTAACACAAAAATTTTAACCATATTTCAAAACAAAATGTTATCTGATGTCAATAATGCAAATTGTTAGTTATCACCATGATTCATACAGTTATTTGTCAACAATAGCTACAACAGACATGGATGAACTTGACATATATATGTGCAGACATTAGAAAATAAAAAGCACGAGATACTTTGTCCAACAAACATGGTTTAAATGAATGCTTACTCTGAGCTTGCAGTTGCTGCATGAATAAAATGCATAACAGTATCATATTGAGCAAATGGCAAGTGCATCTGTTCTGACAAGCTGATCATTCTGTACAGTAACAGTGTGACAGTCTCACAGACACAACACTACAATAAGCGATGAGTTGCAGTGATGACACTAAGTCTCTTGCCCATGATTTCTGGCAGCGAATTACTCATGGAGCCAAATTTAGTCTCAAGGGGCCTGTCAACACGTGGAAACAACTCTTTCTTGTCTACTCCCTCCACTGGGGGCGGCTGGTCAGGGGGCTGTGGATTGCTGCCAGTGCCCCCTACTGAGTAACGCATTGTCCCACGACTCCCACCACCTCCACCCTCTTTCTGCATTAGAAACTGCCTGGGTTTGCTGCCACCATTTAACTCTGAATGAAGAGGGACATTCCGCATCTTCTCGATGTCAAAGTTGGTCATGGCAATAGCAGACCTGGCTGTATTAATGCCACTAGAGTCTGGATCTTTAGGAAGAGGAGGGGGGTGAGAGGTTGCACAAGACAGCACAAGCATGAGGTCATCTTCTTCATCAGCTGACTGTCCTTCAGGAGAGGGGGATCTGTCTTGATTAGAAGAGGTCTTCTCCATCTGCTTTTGCTTAGGTGTCAGTTTCTCCAGAGGACGAAGAGGGACTTCTGTTTACACATAATTGGTATTACACAGTGAAAAGATCATCTCCAAAGTCACTGCCATGCTGCTTTGGGTTTTGTATTGTTGGTTTCATTGTTTCTGGGACACGGACCTCTTTCAGTTTTTTTGATAGCTGTGTAGGGGAATGGTTGGGAGCAGGTTGGAATCATTTGTGGGCTTTTTGCCCGCTGGTGGTACAGAGGGGATCTGGAGTTCTTTTCTAAGGCACTCAGTCGTGTGTTGAACTTCTCCATGAAAAGGTCACTTGCTGATTTGATCAGCTGCTGTTCACATTTTGGCAGACGCCTGTAGACTGTCGCTGTTTCAGCAATGCTATCTCTTTGGTCAATGCCTGCCTGCTGCAGTCTAACAGACATATCCTGAGAGTTCACTGTGTAGCCTACACCCTCTATGTTTCGTGTGGATGAACTGTCTTCGCCACTGTTTCTGAAGCGATATTCCAAGTCTCGCTTCAATGTTTTCTGAGCATGGCGCATCTCTGGAGTCAACCGAGACTTCTCTGATTTGGTTCTCTTGAGAACTGGCCATTCTCGCACATCTCTTATAGGCTTATGGTTGCGATAGTAGCCATTATTAGGAACATAGCGGTAGGTCACTGGTTCCACATTGCCCTTCCATGAAGGACACAACTGGTCACCAAAGTCTTCATCTAAACAGCGAATTACACTTCGGCCAGTTATGACACTCTTTTTAAGAGCAGACTGTGATTTGTTTTGCACTGGTGGTTGCTGAGTTATGTACTTGGGATAGGGAACCACCACCCCCCATCCTGATGCTGCTTCACTCCAGTCATCCACGACAGCGCACTCAAACACGAGGATGTCATCCAGTGAACACTGTTCACTATTGCCCAGCAGTTTTTCTGTTAAACTTTCACTAATTTGGGTGGAAAAGTGAGACGGAGCTGAATGTACTCCAGCACGGCTAACCACCTCTGGCTCAACAAAGCTGCGATCAGTTTCCACTTCAGAATCTGGATTAACGTGTTTACCTGAACTGCTCTCGAGAGCAACTGAGCGAGGTGTAGTCGAGTAACTTTCAAATTTCAAAGCTTCTGCACTGTAGGATGGCATTCTACCCACATTTGTCGTTGCCAGCACACTTCACCTTACATAAACTGCTTTAGTTCACACCTGGTGTTTGTGATATTGTTGTAATCGTTGTAATGACAAATTGTAGCAGTAAATATTTGTTTTAGTTTTTGTGTTGATGATTAACTTGTGGCAGTAAGACACCTTTAAAACTTACAAAGATCACAATGATGACCATAATAATCATCCACTTGTTTGGGGCACTGACAGTGATACATTCTTTTTTCTTTTTACCCCTTTCCTATCTTCTTAAGTTCCAAGAGTAACTTCTAGTTAAACTTCTGATGCAGATCTGCTTTTCCCTTCACTCCGTGTTTCACCAAACGCTATTTGCAGAGAACAAGAAAGCTTGTAACACAACTGTGGTTCCGTCTTTTCACATCAGTTTCACACGACATGACACTAATTTGATCAGCTATCACAAACTTCACAAGTGTCGTCTGCTAAAACTGCTCGCGATTTGCAGAATGTTTAAGTTTTCAAACATAATGTAACAAGGAAAAGTTCGTCACCACTGGGGGAAACAACGAGTAGGTTTCGTTGAAACAGGAGTCAAAACACAAACAGAAGCTGAACACAGTCCTACATGTCTGTCCTGTTCAATGTTGTGTCCGTTCGAGCAGCCACTCAACCCCACCACGGCTTGATCTCTCCCTGGGCAACAAGTCTCGGCTGGAGTCACGAGACTGTAGCTTCGTACAATCAATGGCGACAAACCTTATATCATGCTTAGTAATTATCAACAAACCGGCCATCCCAGTTTTTTTTTTTTTTTTTTTTTTTCCCCCTCTCTTTACGACTAACCCAAAACCCAATCCACGAACAACAGTGGCAATTTGAAATCATTTTCGAAAATCTACTTCACTCGTTAACACACTCGGTGCGATGTACTCAATTAGTGCGAAAGATATTTGCATGCAGCAACGAAAGTAGATGGATTTGTGGCGTTAAAGCAGCGTTCTGGTTGTTCTGCAATTTCACAAAGCCTCATTATTTGCCATATTTCGGAGAGTGATGGAAATTCATCTTTCCCCAGTCCCTCTTTCATTTTCATGCAACTGCCGCGGTCATGTGTGTGTGTGTGTGTGTGTGTGTGTAGGCATGAAGTGAATGGCTCATCTGTCTTCAGAGGTTGTTTCAAGTTAATTTGTAATCGAAGTCTCACACTGAACCCAAACCTTTGTGTTATTGTTTAGTTCTTCATCCTCTGATGTTCAGCAGTCATACTCGACCGTCACTAACATGTGAAGGGGAGAGGAGGGGTGAGAATGAAATGTGAGCAGTGTGGGGGAAGAAAGAAGAGAAGCGTGCTAGTTGTTTTGCTTTTGTATCCATTTTTTTAATAATCTTTTGGATGTGATGATGCACTGAGCAAAGCTTAAAAAAATATATATATATAAAGAAAAAACAAGAGAAAAAAAAAAGAACCTGCTAGATATGTAGGCAGAAACCTTAACCGATTTATAGCAATCAAGGGAAGAAACTGCTGTCATGTGATGAGTGATCCGATTTCACACAGGAAAATCCAACGTGACACAAAAATTATAGAAAACAGTAGATGTCTTGTTTGAACTGAGCCCTATGCCTAGTTCCAAAGCATTCAGTTCTGTGTTAGCTGGCTCGTCTGTTGTGGTCTTGTCAGTTTTGTTAGCTTTTTAACAGTTGCACAATTACACATTATGATTCACTGGTCACATGAAGTCATACGTAGTAACACCTCTACATCATGACATCTGCTTCAGTCATAGCACTAGAAGTCACTGATTGAGAGGTGCCAGGTCCCATTGGAAAGACTGTCTCCTGTCCAGTTCTGTTTGTTGATGGGAATGCTCTTCTATAGGTTGTATAAGTTGAATTGAGAGAATTAGTCGCTTGTTTGAGACTGTTACCAATTTTCTTCGCTACACAACTTTTTTTTCTTTTTTTAAAGGATTCATCTCCATGTCAATTCTAGTGTGTGTGTGTGTGTGCTTCATTTAACCTACCTGCCTCAAATGTTGGTCAACAAACCTAGAAATCATATCCATCAAAGTGTACAGCTTATGAACTTTAAACACCTGGTGTTTTTATGTAAACAGGTATTTCTACATTACTTTGTGTGCATGTTACAGATGTATAGTTGATGGACTTCATTTTCCACTTCTTTAGCTCTAAGACCAATGAAGCGGAACAGCAGGCATCTCTAGCACAACCTAGCTATAATCATCATTAGAATTTTGGCTGCAATGGTCGTTTATCTTCATGATCACATGGGCTCATTCTCTGATAGGGGAGGTCTTGGACATGTTCACGTGGATATTTTTCTTTCTGGCGTCTTTTCAGTATTACATCCATCTTTATGGTGCAGTGGTTAGTGCTGCAGATTTTCAGGTTGGGGGGGGGGTGTTTGCTTCTATTTCCATCAGAGCCCTTTTGTGGGATTTCTCTGCCATTACCAGCCTCTACCCCGAGTCAAGTTTGCAATGGGCTCAGTTACAAAGACTGAAACCACAGCTGACTGTCTTCCATTTAAAGGATGCATTTCTGGGAGTGTTGCTGAAATTTTCTGACCAATACTGTAGCTGTCTGTCCCCGTAAGGCCTGGTTGATGCCAGGATATATTATGAAAGTAAGGGTAGAGTACAGACTTTTCATACAGTCTCAGACTGAAGTGGAATGCTATAGAATCCTCATTAACCAGCATATTTTAAGAAACTCATTTTGTGGCCCTTCAGCGCCCTGCTCTCACGAGATGTCAGTTTCAATTTCCCATGTCTGTGCCCTTAATGAATTCATGCCGAGGTTGAAAGTATCGACAAGTTCATGGAGGCTGTTATTGGATGGATGTGACAGTGCCCTTCAGAGGGGACTTTCACTCACACCAGTCTCATGACTATACCATTATTTTCATCAGTAGGGGTCTAGTGGGTGGTGTTCTGCATAGGCTGGATCAGAACAGGCACCACTGAACAGTTCTGAAGTGACTCAGCAGCACTGCAGGGTCCCCTCTGGTGGGTTACCTTCTGATGATTTGACATCGACTTTCCCTTCTGGGGTGTGACAGGGCAAGGCTGGTTGTAACTGTGGACGAAGAGCAGGAATGAGTGGCATGGGGGTAGTATCACACAACCCTGCGTATTCACACTGGCACAGCAAGCAATCAAAACATATCATGAGGGTCATATAGTAAAATGCTCTAAAAACCTGCCGTCCAACTTTCTAGGTTTCTTCATCGGCATTTCAATCCACTACAGGAGACACTGCACTGCTGCCCAATCTCTGGAGTGGCAGAGAAGATGAGACACCAAAAAACACACACACACACACACACACACACACACACACACACACACTACAGTACAGTACAGTACAGTACAAAAATACAGAACTTCTAAATAGTGACCCTCAGAACCTAAAAAAAAAAAAAAGAAAAAAAGAAAAACACATGAAAAAGGTAAAAAAAAGGGGTGGGGAGGGGTGTTTCAAACGGACAGAGACACTATTTTGAGATATGCGAGCTTTCCAATACTGATGACCTTGACATGAACTCACAAAGGGCATAGACATGAGGAGTAAATAAAAGCTGGGGTTACGTTACCACAGCAACAGGGCATGAAAGGCCTCAGAATACTAGGCATGTTTTAAATGTTTACTAAGAAGGAGGAGCACGATGAAAATGATCTGTGGTGTTCCTTTCTGGACAAAGACTATATGAAAGTGCTGTAGCCTATGCTTACTTTCATAACGAGTCCTGAGGTCAACCAGGCCCGAGAGATACAGGCATCTCTGATGTTTGTCAGGAAGTCTGAGCAATAAACACTTTTTTTTTCTCCTTAATTTTTCTTCTTTAAAGATCCACTTTATAAGAATTGCATGGGCTGGTTTTTCAGAAAAGCCGATGAAGAAACCATAAAGTGTAGGTTGGCAGGTTTTCTGGGAGTTTACTATATGAGATCATGATGTGTTCCAATTCTTTGCTGTGCCAGTGTGAATATGCAGGGTTATCCAATTCCACCCCCACCTCTCCTCCCTCTCATCCCGGTATCAGAGGTCATACACACTGAGTAGCCACTATTAGATACAACACCCTCAATAAAACTCAACACAGTACGATACAAAGACTGAACAAACATATTTGCAAGCAGTTCAATTTTTGTACAGCAGACAGACCAATCCTAGGGCAAAACATTGTACTGAGAAAATGCTCAGGTGTTCACAGTTTTTTGTTTTGGTGGGGGTGGGGGTGTGGGGTGGGCAGTCGTTGCCTGATCATCTGTGCTACCTCATGGCATTACTTCCATGCCACACTGTACCTATGATATCACTGGAAAAACATATTTGGAGAGAGAGAGAGAGAGAGAGGAGAGAGGAGGGGAGAGAGACAGAGACAAAGAGAGAGAGAGAGAGAGAGAGAGAGAGAGAATAGAAAACTTACAATATAGTGTAGATCAAGGCATTTTTTAATTTGTTTTAAAATCAAGGAATACAACATACAACAAAGTAATGCAAGGAAAGATATGTGGTGCACTGTACAGAACACAGTGTCAGACACAGGCTGATTGATGGGTTAAAGATACAGAGGCCTTGGCCCATTAAAATATCATACACATGACCTGCCTTTAGCAACAAAGCAAGAAACAGAATGAGACAGAGAGAGATGGAGGCAGATACACAGAGAATGTACAATAAAGATGTGCAAATCATAAACAGTAAGATGAAAGAAAAGTTACGATTTTTTATTAACAAGAGTATAAGACAAGAAGATGAAAGATTAGTCACAGTCTTTATTAACAAAGGTATAAGACAAGAAAGCACAAGCTTTTTATTCATTCAGCTCTTAACCTCAAGAGCAGCTCAAAAGAAAGAGAAGACAATAAGCAACACATGAAAAATGTACACATATTACACACCAGTAACACATTCAACCTTCCTTCCTTTCATAAAGACCTGACAGACAGACAGACTGAAAGACAGGCTTGCAAAGAAAATGATCCTCACAGCCTTAACAATAAAAAAAACAAACAAACAAACAAACCCAGACACACTGATATCAAATCAAAAGGTCAAGATGGTTTTGAGAACAGCAAAAAAAAAAAAAATGTTCAGACCATTTAATATCCAGCTATACATAATTTCTATATATGGATCACAGAACAGTTCAACACACAAGAAGATCCACAGTGACCGATGCATATTGTGCACAGATGGTGCAAAAATTAGATGAGATTACTGTATTCTTAGTTTCATCAAGAGGCATAACTGCGTGCAAACTATCCCATCTACATTACATCACATCTGCTAAGGACGGCTAAAAATGTTGAACTAGACTGAGACAATGAGAGCCAAGGTCCCCACTTCTCAGGAGGAAGGGAGGAGGAGGTGGTGTGGGTTTGGGTGTTATCACACGAAAAGTATGTCTTTAAAATAACTTCCAAAAAGTAAGAGAGACAGGAGGAAGGAAAGCTAGAGAAGAAGAAGGGGGAATGATCAACTGAAGATGGAGGAAGTATATGTTCGTATGTTGCGTGCATATGCATGAATATGAGTATTTTGTGGTTGCACTTCACCTGTTAGCATGCATACACTCCTCAAAACGTTTTTTTTTTTCAAAAGTTGAATATGTTTGTATGATCAAAATCTACTAAAGACAAAGAGATGCATCATCATGTATTTTTCTGTCACAGTAATATGTGGTTTCATCTCCCTTCCTGTACTCTGTATGTACACTGTACATCTATCTTTGGACTGGTACAATGCTTTAAGAAGTATGTTGCACATCCTAAACACACCTATTTCTCTAAGCATTGCACAGTTGTTTCTGGGTCACTAAAGGTATTTGAGTTATTTTCCTTCCATCTCTCCTTTTCTGAGTCTCAAACGGGCAACGGAGATCAAAAAAGTTTAATCCAGATACTAACATCAACATGTTGGCTAACAATTTCTTTTGTGTGTTCGTTTATTTGTTTTTAATCTTCTTTCTTTTCAGCAAATAGGATGGCCCCTTTCTACTACAAAAGTCAATGGAATTCTAGGCATTTGGTATCACACTTTCATCTTCAGTCTTTGAAATGGTTTGAAACACTTCTGTGTTCTTCAGCCTTCTTCAGAAGACAGCAATCTGTACACAAGGCCCTAGTGAATATCTTTTTTCATAGTGTTCTTTCCACTAATTTGTACTTTCATTGGACTAATGTCATAAGCACAGCAATTGGTTTAAAAATGAAAAACTAGATGCAGATTTGCTGTTTTTATGCGAATTTTGTCAACACGCATCTCGCAAATTTCATAAGCAGCAAAAGGGTTAGACTGAAGCATGTTGTGCAGGATGTGCCAGCCTGTGACTATCCCCATTTGTGAGAGTTGCCAACTTCGCTGCAGGTTTGTTGATGTCCTCGGCAAACTTTAAGAGGTGTCTGAATGTGTGCACTCCGTTTCCAGCCCCAAAAGCAATAGCCACAACAGTTGTGGTGATCTGACAAAGGAGGAATAGACAATGTTCAGAAATCTGCAAGGTAGGTCATCAGCGTTAAAGCTTGCATTTACTGCTAGTGGGTCAGCTGGTGATGGGCACATCTAAAGCAGGTTTGCCCCATCAGTCAGGTTTACATTTCACTCAGAAAGAGAAAATGCTAAAATAGTGAAACAGAGTGCCTGTAATGAAGATAGTTAATATCCTGACTGCTGTCCTTGCATGCGCTTCAAATCAAATGTTTGATTTTTTCATTCTATCTGCTTGACCCATAAACTGAGAAACGGTAACTCTATTTGCAATAGAAAGACGAGCATTATCTTCCCCTGGTGTTTTTCCAGAGCAGGTCTGTGGGGGGCAGAAAAACTCCTTTGTGTTTGCCGACAGACACTTAACATGAATTTAACACCAGAATATCTCAGATTACAAAGGAAATGGACAGAGACTGACATCTTAATATCAACATATGACTATTATCCACCGAACAAAAAATTGCACGAAACAGTACAAAGCTAAAAACATGTAAAAATAATAGTTTTATACACCTACATTCAATCTACAAATGATGTACATAAAACAGACAATGCGGCCTTCAATAATTATTCCTAGAGCCAATACCACTAAAAGCTATTTCTCTTTCAATGCCATGTCAGAGACTATCTATCCCAGCTATAACATCCTTTTTCCTTTCGTTTCCTGCAATTTGGTCTTCAAAAACATGATTGCTTACATGCAGTTCCATCACAAGTATTTTTTGACAAATTTCATTTGATAAAGTTATAAGCCCTTGTGACCTTGGGAAAAAAAAAAAAACTGTCATGCACACACACACACACACACTTACATGGCATAGTAACATAGGAGAGAGAGACAGCTAATTAAACAGAAACAAATGCAAGTCTGCATAACAAATTAATCCTGAACTTCCCCCCTCTCTTTCCTTTCCTCAGTTACATCTTTGTTCAATACCTCTCATACTGATGAGAGGTCATATTTTCCCCTCATACTTACCTGCCCAAAAAAATGCCGTATTTTTCATGCTACAGAATGCAGACTTGCATATCTGGAGTTTAGCGGAGAAACACATATAGAAAAAAAAACAAGTCCTTTGTCCCAAAGCAAGAGATGAAGAAAGATGGAGGATTCAACACCACCAGTGGCTAGCACGGCAGACATATATATTATAATCTTATGTACCATTTAAGAGAATACACAGCATACGATCTATACATAATGTTTAAAGAATTATGTGACAACCGTCTGCTTTGAAATATCTATGATATACTAGTGTTTCCTTTTCTCTTGAGTTTCATGATAAACTTTTCCATAGTACCTTTGAGAAGATGGCATAGCAGTTTAGAATGAATAGATGGTCTAACAAATAAAGAGCAATTGCAGTTCCAGCTTTTCAAATTGCATGGTTCTCAACTGAAAGGTGACACAAAGGGTAGGCTTCATCCTGTCAAATAAGATGCAGTACCTGATAACATCAGACAGATCAGATGTGTATGATCTCTTTTTCCCAAATTTTTTTTTTTTTTTTTTTTTTCTTTTTCAGTTGTTGTAATTTTAAAGAGAAAGATTTTTTTTTTTTTTTCGAAACGTAAGCGATGTTAACAAATGTTATTGGGCAACATGCAGGCTCCTCTAACTGTAAAACCATCTGCTTCAAGAAATAAAAATGCAGGGTGATTATGAATTAACAAATGGCCCATTTTCTAGTGTTTTTTTTTTTTTTTTTAATCTCATGCAAGAAGCTTGATTCCAACAACAGCATCATACCTCAACACAACACAAACAACACACTTCAGTGATACCAGGACAAAAACATATACGGCTAGTGAATCACCCAGACTTTTTCAATGATCCATGCAGAACCATCATACCTTTGAGGACATCACATGGCTCTTTGTCACACACATTCCAAATGCCCAGAAAAGAACAAATGACGTACAGCAAAATTCACAACAGTAGAACTTGAGGGAATTCTAGTTTTCATGATAAATCAAAAAAACAACAGTAATCATCACATGATTATACTTAAAACACTGTTTGAATTCAATTTTAGCACACTATCACAGCGCAGGCAAACTTGGCAGGACCATGAGGTCGCCCTCTAATGCAGCAGATCTGACCTGTCTTTATACAGTCTCTCAGGTTACGTTTCTAAATGAGCTTTGTGTTGTGTGTGGACAAAACTTAAAAATGCTTATCCTTTTATAGCTAATTTTGGGTTGAACCTGCTCATTTTCAAGCAAGGTAATTTTGCTGAGTTCCAACATGCAGGGGGAGTCCTGTGTGACTGGGGCTCCATGCCCCCTTCATCAATGAGAAAGACACTAAGCTGCATCAGTGGATCTGGCTAAAAAAGAAGCCTGTCTGGAATGACCGATACATCAGTGTAAAAGCTCAGCTTGGATTTCTGCACATTTCAGTCATTTCCATCCACCTCTATTCCTGCAAAAAAGACTCTGGCAGCAGATTCAGGCCACAGAAATGACATGCTGTCATGATATCTTGGCTGTTAGTTTCATAGAGAGTATCACTTATGATGCCATGTACCTAATAATTGTTGTACAGGCATAGCCAATCGAAGAGGTACTTGTAACCATGTAGTAGAGACATCTGAAATTTAACAGGCATACTACCACAACAATCATTATTATTATATTATATTACAATGAATACTTGTACAGCGCCTATTCTCGGCTAGACACCAAGCTTTAAGCGCTTTACAGTCCATACTTGTTTACACAATGGGGCTGCCTACCTGGGTAGTGCTGACTGAAGAGCTGCCAGCTGGTGCTTCATTCAGTCGTTTCCCATGTCATCCAGTCCATTTCATTCAATATCGTTCACTCAATTTCCTTACTTCCTTTGTTCTTTCCATTTCTTATGCAGGGTGCATGCTATGTGTAACGTGTCATCCATACCAACAGCCAAACTGGCCTTCTCTTCCGAAAGATAGTGATCGGATTTTATGTGTGTGTAAGACGTTGTGCATGCGTCACACACAGAACCTCGGTTTATAGTCTCATTTGAAGGACTGTATGGGAAATGGAGTCAGAACGAATGTTAACTCCGAGGGAAAAATCCCCCTGTACCCAAAACGCCCCAGTGGAGATTCAAACTCGCAACCCCAGGATCACCAAGATTATGAGTCCGGCGTTCTACCAACTGAGGTATTTCACACACCCCTCCCCCTCCCCACCCCAATTAAGTTATCAAAGACCATCTTTCAGGCTACTCTAGAGGGAAACTGACAGTCAGGGTGATAGAAAAAGAAATGCACTGAAATTATGCAGAACTAACAAAAACTTTTGCTTAAATCCAAGTCCTTGGCTAATGGAAACAGAGGGAATGGACTAAAATTGCATCAAATGCACTACAATTATGAATGGATCAGGGACATCAGTGAAATTTAATAACAATTCATGTCGGTCTAATTTTGTTCATAAAACTGTATTGTTATCCAACCTTTGGTTTCCCAAATGGTACCATCTGATTCCATTTCCTGACAGGTACAGATCATTGGAAACTTAAGGAAAGGAAAAGTTAGAAATAAATGCTTATTACAGTTACAGAAAGCTGAAAAAAAAAAGTTTCATGATGAGGAAAGACATAATCCAAAAGAAATCACATTTACTTAAAAGTACAATGAATCTATATGGCTTTGTACATTCAAGATATTAATCCGGCATCATACATCCTGGATTTTTTTAAGTAGCATCTTGGCTGATTTTTTTAAAGTACCACTCATGACAACAATATAATGATCTATGGCCCTACTGGTCAGTGTCATACATCCTGGATTTTTTTAAGTAGCATCTTGGCTGATTTTTTTAAAGTACCACTCATGACAACAATATAATGATCTATGGCCCTACTGGTCAGTGTGCAATGCAGAAGAATTGTTTAATCCAGTGATAAACATATTCACTGGTTGATGTATCAACTGACTGCCAGCAGTATTGACCACACTGATCACATACCAGTTTATTAATGTTCTTCTTCATACCAATTTTGACATGCTGATTCTGGTTGTTTTTCTGCTACATTATTTATTCTTTAATCAATTCGCTCAATTATAAAACTACACCATTTGCTCCTTTGTTTTGGCTCCCAATTAATCAGACATTAGTCAACTGGGTAATCAGATTTGCTGTAAATTTTTGTTTTGTTTTGTTTTGTTTTGCATTATGTGATTTTTTTTAAAATTAGAAATTAAGTTCTGATTAATTTCTGAATGATTAAATACTGACTGATCTGATGGTAAATTCTGATCAGTTTGTAAACACATGTATTGGCTATTTTGACAGACTGATTCACACTCTGAGAGCATGTGATGTTGTGGTATCTGGTTAGTTGATCAACTTCTTGAATCATCGATCTTATTCACACTTATTCACAATTTGACTGACTGTTTGACCGACTGGCTGAGCGACTGATTAATGACTCATCAATGATTGTTTGAATCACTGACCCGATTGATTGACAGAGCAATTATACTACTGACGATTCAGTTTTTTTTTTGGTTGTTCCTTAACTCCTCACTTTGAGAAAGAGCAAATGAATATGATCTGATTGATTGACTGATTAGCAGAACAGTTCATCAACTGCTTTATCAAGTATCAGCTCACTCATAATTTCATTTGTTATTAACTCATTCACATTTTCATTCATTAATGCATTCACATTAGTTCACTTACACATACTGTCATTGACTTGTTTTTTCCTTAATTCAATTATTAATGAACTGATTAACTAAATCTTATCGTAAGCCCTTAACTTGTTGTTAATGACATACGTTATGAAAAGAACATTAAAAAGATGACTGAATGAAATGGATTTTGCTTCCGTCTTGAAATAAACCAGTCTTGGGCAAGAACATACATTTGTGTGAGCATGTTTCATATATTACTCATTTATAGTGTTCTTCTCTCTCTTTTTTTTCTCTCTCTCTCTCTCTCTCTCTCACACACACACACACACACACACACATACACATGCATGCACACTGATGAGATAGCGACAGAGAAGTAGAGAGAGAGAGAGAAAGAGAGAGAGAGAGGGGGGGGGAGGGTACAGTTCACATGGATTCCAATTTTTTTTAAAGATCAGAGATTAAAAAAAAAAAAAAAGAAAACATTTATGAAACCAACAATTTTCTGTTCTCGACTGGCATCAGATGACACCAGAATTAGCTTAAATCGTATGTGTTGTTTTGTCATTCAACCATCTGGTTACCACTTTGAAATGAAATGCCAGCCAAATCTTCTACTGCAGTACGATTCAGCATTTTGTTCCTCAGTTCACAGCCCAACACAACCAAGTCACAAGTCCAGACAAAATGCATAAAAAGTCTCACAGAGGATTTGAAGCCAACACCTCTCATTTGTATTAATGTCTGTTCTTCACACACTCACATCGCTCCTGGTTGGTACCCCTCTATGTTAAATGCCACTGCCATCACAATATCACTGACCGTTAGAGAACACAAATGTCCACACAAGTACACAACTGTATAATGTGTGTTTCTGTAGTGAAAATAGGGCAGATTTCTCTTTTTTTCAGCCTAAGATTTAGACTCAAAAGTATAAAACCAAATGATAAATAAGCATTTAGACTAAATATAAAACTGATAAATTTATCAATAACCAAATGATAAATAAGCAATTGAAAATTACATGAATAAATAATTGATGAATAAACAAACATGCAAAAAAAACTAAAATCATCATCTGACTGGCAAAAATAATGTAAAAAAAAAAAAAAAAAAAAAATGAAGTTTTCAAGACACAAACCACAGAAAAAAACTAACTGTTCGATGGAACACTTAAGCTTAGCACACTAGTCCAGGAAACAGCTGCAAATCAAAGATGTGCAAGAAGGGCATCATCCGTGCAAACAACAAGAACAGCATCAAGGTTGCCGAGGAGGAGGAGGAGACAGGGTGCGGGTGAAGGTGGGGCTGCTAGAAGCTTCCAAAGCTGCCAAAACTTCCGCAGCTACCGAAACTGCTGCTGAGGGAGCTCCAGCTTCCCCTCATATACCCCATCCCATCAACCCTCCTCTACTCATCCGTGACATACCGTAGCCCAGCGCTGCTCCTCCAAGCAGACCTGAACACATACATACACACAACACATGTCATCGTACCAGGCAATCCGATGCCGTCAGTCACGTACGCTAGATACCTTCCAAACAAACCCTTGTCCACACAAGACCTTACACATGTTTGTACGGCCCTCTGTTTAAAGTGATCCATTCAACCAGTGCCATCAGGAAAGGCCAAGACATGCAGGCCACATCATGGTTATGATGATACCTGTAAAGTCACCTCCCTTCTCCACTCCTGATCATGGTTGACTTTCAAACTATATGATGTGAGTGTAGGCAAACCATTCTGTGTTGCGAAATGACCAACAGTTCAGCCCTCATGTTATTGCCTAGATTGATGCTGACCTTCTCCCAGTCCTTTCTCTTCTTGTTTGTTTGAACAAAACAGTTGGGAGTTACAAGGCTATTCACTGTTGGGTTGGGGAGGGGAGGGGGAGGGGAGGGGGTGGGGGAGGGAGAAGGACGAATGTGGAATGGGTGAGGAGAAAGGGAAGGAGGGGGGAAGAAGGGGTATGATGGAGTGGAAGTAAAAGGGGGTCAAAATAGCCAAGCGTCCATACAAAAACAAATACAACTCTACACCTGGTGATTGTTGTCTAAAAGTCCTTTGCCTGGTAAAACTGTACTGGATACCAAAAGGGCGATGCCTGCTCGTGCACCAAACCACTTAAAGCGGAAGACTGAGCATCATCTTGACCAAAAGGTGAGTAAGTTTCAAGACACAGCCAAGACACATTCATATGGATCATCATAGCAAAAAAGCTTACCACACGAGACCTAAACACAGTCTGAACTGACATCGGTGCCAGACACAAAATATTTCACTGTGCACATGAGAATGACATGAAGGCCTTGGAGGACTGTCAGGGTGTGTTAGAAGCTTCCAAAGCTTCCAAAACTTCCACAGCTACCAAAACTGCTGAGCGAGCTCCAGCTGCCTCCCATTCCCCAGCCCATCAAACCTCCCCCCATTCGTGACATGCCGTAGCCCAGCGCTGCTCCTCCAATCAGACCTGGACATACATAGAAGGCACATGTGAGCGTGAGTGACACATAGATGTAATTATTCATCTGTACAGGATACCATGGATAACTGATTCTCAACAAAACTTGATTCAACCGAAAAAACAGTGTTCTATTGCTTGTAAATTTATATTGCATACAAATATGATGATGAATTCATACACACACACACACACACACACACACACACACACACACACAACACACACATACACACACACACTATATCCTGCTCGACAGGCTGCAATGCACGCACAGCATTAATGAAAGAGTAGAACCGATTTTTTTTTCTCTATTAGAGAACAAACTTCCAGACATCCATAACAGAATCCATAGGACAAGCAAAAGAATTCATTTGTTACAGATGGGTTCCTTTTTCCTAATCATGACCAGGCACTACAAGATGCATCTGGCAGATCAAGAAAACAAAAAGATTCCTCAACAAGGAGGAGGATTCTCATCTCACCTGTGCCAAATGAAAGAGAAGGGACTGAAGCTCTCATAACCTACTGGACACATCGGTGGAGAACTGTCAGAGGTTCACACTACACTTGGGCATGGTATATCAGATGGCAAAGCCCATCTCTTTCCTTTGACTGCTTTTAACCTTCCCTGAACTCTATCAGGTACCCTTTTACTTTGGGGTGACAGGGACTTTTCAAGCCGAAAAAAAAATCCAACCCCATGAGAGATCGAACACTTGATCATCAGCTCTGCAGGCAAACTCTCTGCTCAAGGGCAAGATGAGACTGACAGATTGTAAAAGATGTAAATTATGATTGTTTTTCTTTTTTTTAAAGATAAAAGGTTAGTGTGGTTTCCTTCTTTGCTGCTGGTTAAGTCATGCCACACAATGAAATAACACTGAATAGCAACAGACGCACAAAGCATCTACCAGCCACACAAAATCAAAGTCAAGAAGTTTAGTTTAAGGTCATGCACTGATCACGTGCTGAATTCATTTAACCTTTACAGACTTCACACCTGATTTGGATCTGCACAGTTTTTTGGTCATCTGATTGTAGTACCCCCAAGATCTAGAAGTCATTTTCAAAATTAATGGCTCAACATAAAATATCCACTAAAACCCTAGCATATAGGTCAACAAATACAAAATATAACTGAAAATAATACCAGTCTCCATTCCCCGCTGTCTTTTACGTTCAACAAGTAGAATGTGCGTACCTGTGTCAAAGTTTATCTAGCAGTGCTCCATACGTTTGCATATGAGACACAGAGAGAGACAGACAGACAGACAGAGAGAGAAAGAAAGTAAGAGAGACAGTATGTATGTGTGTGTGTGTGTGTGTGTGTGTGTGTGTGTGTGTGTGTGTGTGTGTGTGTGTGTGTGTCTGTGTGTGTGTGTGTGTGTGTGTGTGTGTGTGTGTGTGTGTGTGTGTGCGTACCTGTGTCAAAGTTTATCTAGTAGTGCTCCATACGTTTGCATATGAGACACAGAGAGAGACAAAAACAGACAGACAGAGAGAAAGAAAGTAAGAGAGACAGTGTGTGTGTGTGTGTGTGTGTGTGTGTGTGTGTGTGTGTGTGTGTGTGTGTGTGTGTGCATGTGTGTGCACACACATGTGAACTTGTATGCGTACATGTGTGTGTGCATACATGTGTGCGCATATGTGTGCATGCACTTAAGCGCACATCTGTATGCGCATATGTATGTGTATATATGTGCGAGTGTGTATGTGCATGTGTCAGAAAAAGTCATAACAGCTATAGTGGCTTCAACAAACCTACATAACAAAGAGTGAAGACAGAGAAGAGTAAATATTAATGTTACACTGAACTGACATGTCACCTTTAGGTTCCAAGAACACACACACACACACACACACACACACACACACACACACACACAGCAAACTGTCTTAAAAGAAAACAACAAAAACAAAAGAATGCAAGACATGACTGAAAGAAGAGGAATCCTATTACACGAAAGTCCAAACTCTATTATCATCTCAAAGCTGCTTCTTTCCATAAAATCCATATCAGAAGACTGGCCTGAAAATTATTTGATAAACTTGCTGTCTGAAGAAGAATGTCTACTAGAAGAGAACATAACATATAGCACACATGTTTATTGTCAGCAAAGTGCCACAAGCCTCTGTATTTTTCAAAACAAAAGTATTTAATGCTGCACCCACTCACATTCTTTTTCTTATTGAACAATTATTAAAAACAGCTCCCCCATCAACCCCCTCCCTTGATAGTCCAGTGAGACTGGCATAAGTCTGAGTCTCTCACAGACAAGAAGATGAAAATGTTAATTTCACTTGACCCTAAACCCTGTCTAAACAAACAAAAAAAAAAAAAAAACAAACAGAAGAAAAAGATGAAAGAAAGGAAGATGAAGAGAGAAAGAGCAGTCGGTTTGGGGTAATATATGAGTATAGCAGCAGCATGAAGACAACACAATACACAGCAACGTGAGACTAGTCTGAAAGTGTGTACAGTTTGCGTCTGCTTCTGCTGCTGCTGCTTGCTACCCGAGCGGCAGGTTCCCTTACAAAGAGCAAGATTATCTGTGCTGTCCCCAATGTATGTCTTTTGTCTGACTAAATGTTGCAAACCAGAAACGAGAATGAGGCGAATGATGAAAATCAGAGTGGACAGTGTGAGTGACAGTTTAGCTGAGCACTTTGTTTCAGGGCAACTGTCTCAGTGAGTTAAAAGTTAGTCAGCACAATGCTTGACCCACAATCCTCTCTTTGCAACAAACAGACCGTCAGTGAATTCATATTCATACCTGTCCTGCACATTCACCCTGATATTTTTCAAAAGGAAATGTGTATAGGAAGATATAGAAAGAGATTTTTCAACATTCACTACCATTCATTAAATCAAGATGCTTTTCACTTTGAAGCATGATGAGTGTTTTGGATTTTTCCACTTGTGATGATGAAAAAAAAAGGGAATGAAAAATATTAGCAAAACTGAACTTCTGAAAATGCAGTAATTAGATGACCGGTTTGCTGTTATAATAATGCATCATCATTTCAAATGTGCTCGCCTCAGTAACTGATGACTGGTGCCAGGCCTTGACCCCTTCTGTAACACTCCTGATTCCAACCAGCATTAGTAACCCTCTACCACATCATTTTGTGGCACTGGCTGGAGATAATATACCTCTTGCATTATGGAAGTTAAAAAGGTCAACACATGATTCTATCCTCCGGCAACTTCAAAAGTGAGGTCATGCCACACACTCAGTTATAGTAAGTGGATTGGGAATGTTTCAAATTAATTCAGTTATTTTTGTTAGTGGTAAAACAGGGGGAAACCAAAAACTTGGAGAGAGACCAACACACTGGAAGAACTGGTTAGTGTGCGTTATTTCTTTCCAGCGTGGTGAATGTGTTCTCACCTCTTCTTTGTGAAGCTTTTTCAGTGCAATCCATTCTGCAGTCCTTGATAGTGTGCCATCTTCCAAGAATGGTAGATGTACATCCGTTCGATCGCTCCATTTTTTAACACATATCCTTAGTTTGATGACCTGCCTTGCTTCTATCAGAGCACAGAGTCTGGTCTGGACGAGTTAATATAACTGGTCATAGCTGGCCAAGAAAGCGCTCCTAGGTCTATGTCAAATGACAAAGTGGATCAGCAGTTGGTCTTCAACTGCATGCAGATGTGGTTCAAATCCAGCTAATGAGCAAGCAAACCATGTCCAATGGTTAGTTTAAATATGTCCTCAAACACATATATGCTGGAAACACCGACGTGTGCTCCTGTAGTACATTCAAGCCACAATGATGGTAGAGCAAGTCCTGTGCTTTCACAGTTGAGGGGTGGAAAACTGGCCACAGACACACCACTCCTGAAGAAGATCGTCAGATCATGAGAGAAGGAGGCAGACCTTTCATCTTACTATACCACATGTCCCTGTCCCAGCATTCAGGGAAGAAGACACACTTAGATTGTAAGTGGCGTTCGAAGATGATCAAGGAGATACAAGGAAATACAAAAAGACTTTTTGGACCACTTTTCACATCTGTGTAGAACCATGTACTGATGTAGCAAATGATGGCTTTACTAGCCTGTTGATATCTCCCATGTCTCGTACATATGCTTGCCTTGCTATCTCTTCAACTTTTGCACACTGTCTGGGTGGCAGTTCATTCTTCTGTTCAAGAATTTTTTTTTATGCAGTAGGGTCTGGACAACAGGTGAAGAGGTTGTTTGTCCAACCAGCAGATATTGCACTGTGGTGTCCTAGATGCTAATCGACAGGAGACCAAAGCAGTTGACAGGGCTGATGTCTCCTGCTATAAGGAGGAGGTAGCAAACGCATGACACAGTTCCCTGAAGCTGTACCCCTTTTGTCTCAGATGACATTATACACAGAGCACAGGCACAGAATGCTAAATTCTGACTTGAACAAATGTGGATCTGGGATGAACCAGCACATCATTTTCTGTTTCTCATTATCATTATTTTTTTTTGTTTTCTGTTGTTGTTTTTTTTTTTTTTCTTAACTGGGAAAAAATATTCAACAAATTCACAATTTTGTCTTTGGACAGGATGAGGATGGAACTGACTAAGTATATCACAAAATCTGCTTAGGTAACCAACTTCATATGTTAGAAGATTCTGCTACATTTGGGGGAGGGGAGAGGTTGGAGGGCTGCTGATCCAGTCCAAAATAATCCCAAAGCAAAAAAAAAAAAAAAACCATATAAAAAAAAAAAAAAACAGATAAAGGGAATGGGAGGGGAGGCTGGGGGAGGGGGCAGGGATGTATATTGTTATTGCACATTAGGTCCCCCTCTCCCCCTGAGGAAAAGGCTAGCCAATGCCCACCCCTGCCTTGTATTGAATCAAGCCAACCCTGCTTGGAGAGGCAGTTTTGTTTGCTTCTAGGGAATCTGACAGAAGCGAGGCGGAGGAGGAAAAGGGGCAGGGAGGCAGGAGGAGAGGGATGGGGAAAGGAAGGGGAGGGAGGCAAGAAAGACAGAAAGGGCAGATGCTGGTCTGACAGTTTTAAAGTGTAGGTGTGCGCCGTCTTCCATTCCAGGTATCCAACAAATGTATTCTGACAATTTCATCTGGCAGACAGGTCCATTCAAAAATTGTCATTGGAACCAGCTGCTGTGATGAAGCGGTTAGTGTCATGGACTCCTGGCTGGGTGGTCATGGGTTCAATTCCCATCAAAGCAAAATAAGATTCTGCTGCTCTGACCAGCTCTTACCCAGGGTTGAGTTTGTATGAGCTCAACTGGGAAGACTGGGACCACACAGTTGAGAGTTTCATCCAATTAATAGATCCGTCTTTGACAGTGTTGCTCAAATTTCATGGCCAACACTGCAGGTGTCTGTATTTCTTATACTGACTCTGTGATATATTATGAAAGTAAGCTTGAGTACAGCCCTGCCATGTGTCTCAGACTGAAACTGAAATCGGTGGCAGCATTTTCATCATCATCATTGTCACTGCTCAGCATAAAAAAATGTCTCAAATTCTGTGGCCCTTCATACCCTGCTCTCATGATGACCTCAGTTTCGATGTCCTCTTCATGTCCACAGCCTTGGTTTGATTCCATCAGGGTCATCAGTGTTGGCAAGTTCATGGAAGCTGTCGTTGGATGGATGTGCTGGAGCCACGCCGGCTCCATGACTAAGCAAGTATTATCATCAGTAGGGGGCTTAGCAGGTGATGCCGTAAGTATGTTGGCTCAGAACAGGCGCCACTGAACACCATCAAAATGACTTGGCACCAGTGCAGTGTCTCCTCCAGAGGGTTGCCTCTTGATGGCTTGACACTGACTTTTCCCTGTGGACTGGTTGTGCCGGGCTGCAGAGCCAGGATGCGCTGTGGCTGTGAAGGGGGGCTGGGGGGGGTGCAGGGGTCGGAATGAGCGGCGTGGATGCCTCTGGGGTGGCGCAGAAGATGGGACAACAACAAAAAAAAAATTGTCATTGGAAAGAAAGCTGTCTGTCTTTAGGCAGAGATAGCTAAGGGAGTATGACAGGTTGCTACTCATATGTTGGCAGCTGGTTGTGTAGCACGGTTTATTCATTAGGAGCCCGTCTGTGAAGGCCAGTCAGGCCTCCATGTGCTGGGTTTCTTTTAGGAACCATTTACACTGGATCAGCAGATCCTCAGACCTTGTTATCTGACAGAAGTCTCAGGGTAACAATCTCGCAGCAAGTCACTGGACTTCTCAATGGAGTCCATGCTGATGCTGGAGCGGGAGTCTTAGTCTGGGGTTGCAGATTACAGCTCTAGTCAGATGGTGGAGATATATGTTTGTTTACTTGGCTATACTGTTGTGGGTCTTTTTCACTCCTTGCCATTTACATGGACATTCTACTTCAGGTCAGCAGTGATACTGATGGTGACATATTTTGCGTCTGGTGTAGGTCTCCCCCAGTGGCTGTGTGCCTTTTCGTCTGCAGTGTGTTACATTTTTTCTGGGTTAAATGAAGTTTTTCATTTTCTTTATAAGTGTTTAAAATATAAAAAAAAAAAGGAGCAATGGCTGGTTATTGTATCACTTTCATGTCTTGAAGTCTGTGTGGACTGTAAGCCATGCAGCTTTGGGTGGGCTTGGGTTTCTTAACTTCCTCATGGTCACCATGCTTGGTCCATCTCCGAATCCCACACAATGTTCTGCTTGGAAAGTTTATAAACTAACTGGAAGTGGCGGAAAATCTCTTTCTAAATGGCATGTCCTTTGATGTACACTTTGAAAGCAAGTATTCTGGAGGTTACTATGATCAGCACTTGCTTTTTGAGAGGACACCTGTTACTCTCTGCCCCGATACAAAGTCTAGTAACAAAGGTCACCAGTCTCTGGCTTTTCAGCCTCTACTGCACGACATGGAGCAGCCTTTGAATGACACTGTTTGTCCATCTAGAAAAGTTTCCTTTGTTTGAGTACAGGAGCGATGCCATGAAGATACAAATTTCTCAAGCTGGAACAGTAAAGAATCTGCTTCCAGATATGATACCATCCTGAATCTCACCATTTGCAGCAAAAGTCAGTGGAGAAGTGCAAGTCATATGCAGAATGTTTTGTAAGGCCTCTCAACAAAGACTGGGGCATGAAAAGTATTCATCTGATGAACAACCTTGACTTCCACTTTGTAGGCTAGAAAAGTTCTCACTTGACGGGCAAAGAAAAGCCTTCACTTCATGGGCCAAAAAATACAACCTTCACTTCATGGGCAAAAAAATATGGCCTTCACCTCATGAGCAAAAAAAAATATGGCCTTCGTTTCATGGGCAAAAATATGGCTTCACTTCATGGGCAAAAAAACATGGCCTTCACTTCATGGGCAAAAATATGGCCTTCACTTCATGGGCAAAAAAAAAAAGCCTTCACTTCATGGGGAAATAAAATACAGCCTTCACTTTAAAGGCAAAAAAATATGGCCTTCACTTCATTAGCAAAAAAGCCTTCACTTCATGGGCAAAAAAATATGGCCTTCATTTCATTGGCAAAGAAAATATGACCTTCACTTCATGGCTAAAAAGGCCTTCACTTCATCGGCAAAAAAAAAATAGCCTTCACTTCATGGGCAAAAGATATGGCCTACACTTCATGGTAAAAAAAAAACAACCTTCACTTCTTGGACAGAAAAGCCTTCACTTCTTGGACAAAAAAGCAAAAGACTTCACTTCTTGGGGCAAACAAACTTGCTCTTGTTTGCCACTGACTTCTGTCAGAAAAATCTTGTGTGCACTGATTTATGCTCTCCATCCACTTCCTTTTCACTGCTCTCCATCTCCCCCTCACCTGTCCTCATCTCTCTCTCCCCCCACCCTCCCTGCTCTCTCAGCAGATATTCAAACTTAATTTCAGCAGTTACATTTGCCAGTTTACTGGCTGTATCAGTGCTTGCATTAGCTACCATGATCTCTTCGCCAGCTTAAAGACTAAGGGACTATTAGTATGTAAAGAACAGGGCGGACTGGCATTCAAGTTTCTATTATAGGGCTTCAGTCCATAAAAACTCTAATAACCAGAGTTAGAAAAGGGATGGAAGTGGGACAAGTCAGGGACAACAGTGGGGATGAGGTGAGGGGGATGGCGAAAAGGGAGATGGAAAGGGAAAGTAGAGGTGGGAAGGGCATAAAAGGGTGTACAGAATATGCTTCTCATTAGAGTCAATCAAAAACACTGCGTTTGCATTTTGTAATTCAGGAGCTAGCAAAAAAAAAAAAAGAGAGAGGAATGGATGAAACTGAGTGGAGTGAAGGAAGGATGGAAGATATTTTCTTTGAGAAGAACACAATCACCTTTTCTGTCTAAAGAATAAAGGCTAGTTTCATTCACACACACCCTATGTACAGGCTAAGAAACTTTAAAAAGGCACTTCCTCATCCAATCTGTTCCTTCTCTTTTTCTTTTTCCCAATTTCTCACTGCATTGCGCAAAGTGTAAGACAGTCAGATAAAACTTAACAGGCTAAGACTACACTAAATATGTTGCCACACTGCAAAATACCAAATTCACTTTTGGACAGCCAAATCTCCTACACAGCATTTACAGAAAAGAAGCTGACAGAGCAAAGTCAATGCTAGTCCGTTTAACTCCTCCAGCAGCTTGTAGCTGAATATATGTCTGACCCCACAATGCATACATACAGGGACAGCACAGGGAGTGACCCAACTTCAGTGAAATGTGACTCCAAGTATGACATGCTTTGCAAAAGCGGCTTGAAATAGATTATCTTTGGCTCCTTTTATTCAAATATGCCCCCCCCCCCCCCTCCCCAAAATTGGTCAATGGACAAAAGTCAGCTAGTCTGCTCCAGCAGGAACCATAGCAGAAGGGACACCCAGGTTTCACTGCACATACAGTATGTTCAGCACAGCTATGGCTTGCTGTTGGTTAGGAAAGTTTATTTTCAGCTCTAGAAACATCTACTGTTTTGAATGAAATCGAAAACTGCTCATGTTTCATTTCAACAGACCTTGCTGACCTACTTAGATGTAAGAAAGAAAGATGTTTCCTTCCATAAAATCTAAAACAAAGGGAGAAATGATGAACAGATGGATGCACTGATACAGGAGATTGTATGTTACAGAAGCCTTGGTCTTTCTAAAAGTAATATGATTAGCCAACTGAAACACATCTTCTCATACTAACTCTACTCTACTACCACAACCCTAACATGGGGGGGGGGGGGAATTGGGGGGGGGGGGGGGGGGGGGGGGCTGGAGGGAGGGAGAGGGAGGAGGGGTGGAACACTCAAACAAAGATTTTTTTTTCTTCTACTAAACGTGTTGATTAATCGCATCAATATCTGAAGAAAACATGTTTGGCGAAAATGCACTTGGTTTTTTTTTTTGCATTGTATGCTTAAAAAACTTTTCTTTACACTGTATTTGCGTGTTTATTTGTAGTTTGGCTCCTTTTCAGTCACACTGCAGTCTGTTTCATTCTTCTTGCCAAAATCATGCTTGGAATTGCAAGCAATCACAGACAAAAGCGACATATTTTGGAAGGACAACATACACCAATACTTCACTGGTAGGTGTACGTTGAAAACCATGTGTTTTGTGTTGTTAACTAACTACTGCTTTACTTGCTTCAGCAAACGGTCAACCCACTGCAAACGTCATGACCAGAAGTATGCTTCCCAAACATCAGTCCAAACAGATCTATCCACCAAGTTCACAAAACACATGCTAACAACTGTTGGCAATCACTCTTTCCACAGTACCTGTCTCCTGACAGAAAGCACTCCAAACTAGCCCACATTCTTTCTGCTGAATACATAGTAAAAGACCAACTATAACAGAAAATCAACAATTTCAATATTTCATGGAAAGAAGTTAGCATATCAGTCTTTTTCTTGTTGTCGTCATATGACTGTGGGAAACTTCATACCTTGAGTCACTTTTCAAAGAAGAGGAGTTCCGAGTCTCTGTGACTTTTGCAGCAATGTCTTTTTCTTCAAGGGAGTTATGACTAAAGTAGACCCAAGTCCTCCTTTCCCCTACCTCCTCTCCTCCCCCAATTGATGGTTTATGGGTCACTCACACACACACACACACACACACACACACACACACACACACACACACACATGCACATCTACACAATCTCTCTCTCATTTGATGTCTCTCACACACGCTTACTCATATACACATGTGCGCACACATGTACAAATACACACACACACACACACACACACACACACACACACACAGACAACTAACCCATGGCCATGTTGCCACTGCCGCCAGACAGGAATCCTCCTTTCCTGGGTTTCTGTTGCACCACCACAGTCTGCGGAGGATGCTGGTAATAGGTACCTGTTAACACACCACTTCCTTACTTCACTTTTTCTTGCACACTGTCCATCATTATCATCATGAACCATCATTTTTCTCTCTCTCTCTCTAATTTAGCTTTCATTATCTCCACCAAATAGGGTACATCTTTACCAATGTCCGCTGATTTCTTTGTCAGTCTGTGGGCATTATCATTCAAAGACAAAACAAGCAATGTCAATCACATGTTGTGGAAAGATGGGATGTGGCCTAAGGGACACCCACACTACATTCTTGTGTACACCTGGATTAAAGGATGGAGCCTGGTTTGTTTTCTTCTTTGATCCCCTGACTGCCAGAGTTGTTCCCCTTTTGAATTCTAGATGACAGTACAAAAGCTGAACTTTTGTTCTACCATTCTGAGGTAAGAACAGCTCACAGGTAATTAAAAAGGGCCAATGCAGATGCTGTGCTGACAGAATGGTGACAAAACCACTGAACATCCACAATGTTCCCCTCCATCTGGCCACTGAGTGACCAGGTGCTTGAGTCATGCCACCCCATACGGAGTGACCACCTCTCAACTCCTCTCTCCCACACCGGTTCAAGGTAAACGACCCACTGACCATGCCAGTTCACTGTCAACAGACTTCATTTCACTTTGCACGCGCAAGCATTTAAAGAGCTGTGATCAGACAGCCACTTACTCACAGCGAACATTAGACCATGCCAGAAAAGGAGGGATGGGGATCCAAATGCCAACAGAATTCCACAACGCTGCCATTGGATTTCACTGGTCATGTATAATTGGTGTAAATGGATCAGCTAGCTTACAGAAGAGTGGTGAAACACTTCCACCTTTAGTTTGCCGACACATTGTGTGATGACATGCTACATATCAAGTATGTATCGAGGCATCGGATGATACCAAAACAGCTGGTACATACTGAGGCAGTCAGTGATTAACGTTCAGTAGGCAGTGATCAAACCAGTATCCAGCACACCACTCATACAACATGTGAAACGCATACCATGTCTGTATCTCAGGCAGATGACAACAAACACAACAGGAGCTATTGCTCCAAGCAAAATGCATCCACGAGATTTTGAACAAGTCTCCTTGCTGGAGCTTGGAAGAGTGTGTTGGTAACAGTGTTCATGCTGTGCACACCGAGTCAACTGCATCAGTCCTCTGGAACTCAACTGTCCAATGCCATGAAGCCCAAGGATGTTTGGCCAGGAGTAGCCAATCCCACCTGCCTATGAAAATGTCCAAGGAAGTCTTCTAACTTACCCTGCACAGTATGACCACTGACTACCCTGTGAAGCATAATGAGGTTACTAACTCATTCCGTGGAGTACAGTAAAAGTGGAACATAGTAACACCACAACTCACTCTGTGGAAAGTTGTAAGACTGCTAACTTACCCTGTGGAACGTAGATACATAGCTAACTCACCCTGTAGAATGTAGTATAGCTGCTTACTTATGCTGTGGAGGTAGAAAGGTTGCTGACTTACCCTAAAAACATGGCTGGGCATGCAACATAATTTAAGGTCATTACTTACCCTGTAAAGAGAACAGCTGCTAACTTATCCTGTGGAATGTGGTATGGCAGATGACTTGATCTTTGACACATAAAATGACTGCTTATTACCTTATGGTAAGGGCTCTGATTTATCCCATAGATCCTAGTTGGATAGAGGACTTACTTTGCCCAGTGAAACATGATTCATGACTTACTCTGTGGGGCATATTATGAGTAGTTTAGTTTAACATTTTAATTTGTGTAATGCAGCAGGATTGAGGACTTACTCTGCAGAACATTGGATGAGGTAGCAGTTTCACTTTGGCTTATGTATCACAATAGATAATTTACCACATGAAGCACTGTAGGATAACCATGTGGAATACAGCAGCATTGCTGACTTAACACACTGGGCGTAATACGACAGTTGATTTACCCCAAGGTATGCGAGAGTGCCAACATATCATGTGAAGTATGGAATGCAGCAGGGCTGCAGACTTACCTTGTGGAGCATAGTATGGCTGCTGGGGGTAGGCTGCAGGTTGATGAACATACTGAGGAGCAGGTACCGCTCCAGGGTAGTACGTCTGTTGTGGGTAGGCTGCCGGAGGTGGCGCCTGCTGAGGATATCCCCCAGCTGCAGGAGGGTGGTAATAGGGCTGCTGAGGGTAGCTGGTTGTTGGGGGTAGGCCGGCTGCGGTGCGTAAGCAGGCTGAGGGACAGCTGATGGATGAGGCATCGGAGGACCCGCTGCAGTCACATGAAGTCGACATTCAGTCAGTCACACTGTTTATAAAGCAATCAACAACAAGGGACCCTAAAGATTGAAAGAAAGCTTGACTAGTTACCCTTCATGACAGTTTTTAACTCTTGAAACATTAATTTTACAGTCAAATCTAAAACAATTCTATTGATGTAATTCCTTCTCTTTCCTTACCAGATCTTTCTGGCGGCTTCAGTTTCTAACTATAGCTTTTTTCTGGAAGCTAATATAGGAACCCCCAAAGCTTGCTGCGTGATCCTAAATCATAAATGTAAAAGAGCACAGTCTTGGGCTCTTAATCAATTAATGCATGTCAATTTTCAAATAACTTTTGATAGAGCAAGTTATTTTACTGCAGAACTTGTGGAACTGTCCTGTTTTGTGCTAATCTCATACAGTGAATTAGAAACTTAAACTGAGATACAACTTCATGTGTTTAAATCAACAGTCCTTACTCCAGCTGGTAAAGCCTTGAAAGAGGCTGCCAGGAAGGTGATCCGTTGCTCCCCCATTCATATCAAATATGTGCATACATAATAATACAGAAAAATGCATGATATTGTATGAGACAGCATAGACGTTACATCATAATCTGCTGACCAGCACTGTTGTTCAAAGGCTCATAAAGATTGCTAGACAAATCAATTCCCTCTCAAGTGCCTTTTCCAAAATTTTAGAGTAAAAATGACGATAAAACTCAGTTTATCTGGCCTAGTGCAGAAATCCAGCTATCAAAACTGACCGATTCCTTTCCCACAACTTGAACTGTACTTGTCCTCAAAACAGAAATGAATCCTTTGATTGTTCATGGCGAGTATCTTCTTTCAGTCTGTGACAGTCTTGTGATGGAATGGAGCAGACACATCAGATCCTAAAAGCTTTGAAAAAGCAACACATCCGTCCATACAGATGCGCCAAAAATAACTTATGTGGAATGCAAATTCAGAATAAAAGCAAAACAACTGCTTCAGTCACAGAGAAACTAGACAGGCTATCAAACCATATGCAGTTCTTTTCCACAGATCAAAAACAGTGCTATTTCCTCTTTGTAGTGTGTTCTTTTGAAACAGGTCAGAGATCGCATTTTCTAAAAACAAGACAGTGGAATGAAGTAAGTCACATTTTAAAGGGCAATTGAATTTGTGATGAGTGCGGGATCCAACAGTCAACATCACTAAAGGAACATTACTTTCTTTGAAAAAAATCATCTAATTTCTTTCCAGCACATTTACAAACATTCTAAATCTAGTTGCAAAGTGAAACGACTGCAGGCGGAAATCTAAACAAATCTTAAAATAAATGTTCTAAAGTAAACACATGCACCTTTCACATTTTCCTCGTTAAAGTTAGTCAAATACATTTTCTACAATGGGAATTTTACTACTTAAAGTAGTTTCATGATATACTTTCATGTCCAATCAAAAGGCTTATCTCCACTTGATGTTTGACACGTCTTGCATCAGGAATCTCTCCAAAAAAATGGAAATGGAAGCCAAGGAGCAAAATCTACCCAACCTACCAGGAATACAGGAGTGGTCTCCCCTGGCAAATACACAATACACTCGCTCCCCTTGCCATGATTAAGTTTTCTCTCTTCCTCCATACTGCGGGGAGGAGGAAGGTGTCTTGGCGTTTGGACAGTTAAGTACATCATATAACTACTTTTAGTGGCAAAATTCCTTTTCTTCATACTTACTTGCCCAATCAAATGCCAGAATATTGAAAAGGCTTAAGCTGTGTCGACAAGGACATTGATGGCACATCATGTGTAGGGGGGGAGTGAGCAAATACAGCTTGTGCCCAAAGCCGATTTAGCCATACATAGTGCCTTAGAAGATATATCATTGTGAACTAAACCTGATAACAAAAAGTCTTCCTTTACAGTTCAGTGCCAAATGGTACCTGCCACACTGTCGAAGCCCAAAGATGGCCCAGACCCCCCGGATAGGGGGGAGGGGATGACACAGGCTGCGACTGCTGTGGTTGTATTGGGGCAGATGACGATGGTGCTGCTTCTTTCTGTGGCGGGGCAGGCAACTGTGACAGACATCATGTGCAAAGGAACTATACTGAAAAATACATTATAACTGTTCATGTGCATATTGATTACACGCTATACCTTATAGAGTAAGTACACATACACACACACAAGTGTGAACACAGAAATGAAAACGCATACAGACACAAATAAGGGTTCATGAAGATGAAATTCAAGCCTCTTCAAAGTTACTTCAAGGATAATTTCAAAGGCAGAAAATACAAATGGATGGATGACCCAAATTACTGCAAACCCTTACCAAAAAAATTTTTAAGGAAAAATAAAAGCAAATTTCAAGGTTACATGCATTTTATTCCAATTTGTTAGACCTGCTAAATGTGACCAACTAGCTTGCTTGTCAAAGCAAGCTATAGCAACCTTGAGATGGGGTGGGCAGACAGATTCAGGATCATAGTTGCAAATACTATCTTAATGCCATGCGTGTGACTGACACAACAAGGTGTGTACGGGTTCAACTGAGCACCTGCACAAAAATTTTTTGGACCTCTACAGAAAACGCGTTCAATGAAAAATAAGAAAATGTTTTCAATATCCATGTTTCTCACAATCTTGTGTTTTTTGGCACAGCTGGATGTTAAAAAACCATTAAGTTATTTGACCTGATAGAAACACCTGCCAAACATCATACTTACAAATGTAAAATGGCAGATTGCGTTTTCTAAAATATGTGTGTTTTTCTAGAATAATTGTATAGCAGGTGTAAGCGAAACTACATAATGCAAAAATTAACAATACTGTGTTCAAATTCTGTACTGAATGGAAGTCTTATAAGCCAATATCCTTTCCCATCAATTACATACACTATGTTTAGTTTTTTATGTTATCATAATATATACCATGCAAATGCGGTAAAGTTACTGTGGCTACTGAATCTGTTTCATTCATCTGTTGTATACTATCAATATTTTTGCTTGCCTTTATTTTGGTTTTTTGTTGTTGTTGTTGTTTTTTGTTCATAAGCATGGGCTTTCCCTCCTTGCTTTTGTACCTACAGTGTCATGATAACTTTCTTTTTTCTCTATACTTGTATCAGAGGGATAATTTCGGATGACGTAACTTTGTTGTACTTGCTGTTTCTTTGTTGTTCATCAAAAAAATAAATAAATAAATAAAATTCCTCAAATAAAGCAATGATACCCTTTAAAACCTCCGCAAAGTATAAGCATCCTTCACATCTGTATACACTTAGCCGCTCTCCGTACCATTCAACATTCTGATGTTCAACTTCCTTATTTGGCTTTTCAGGTTTTAACTCCCTGGATGACTTTTGTCTGCTGTAGATGCATAAGCCTATTTCTTAAGGAGATTTTAACAAGGTTTTTCTTTTCTTCCTCTCCCTTTAACTCAAACGGAAAATAATTCTGCATGATCCTACTTTAAAACTGTAAGTAGCTTATGATCTCCAAATCTACACAGCAAGGATTTTCAGTCTGGTTTCCCAAAAGATGATACAAAGTTCTTGGAATCTCAGTGGAACCAGGACTGGAAATAAAACTCAAACTCAAGGAGATTCAAATATATTCAAAGACTGTCAAATTCCTGTTCACACACACACACACACACACACACATACAAACAATATCACACAGCCTCCCTCTCTCTCCGTGTTTATATACACTTACGCTCCAAACTCTCTCCAATGTGCACAGAACACACCAGCCCTATAAACGGAGAGTTTATCATTAGCACTGATGATTTAAAACTGGACCTGCTCTTGTTGCATGATGAAAGTGCAGACTCAGAGAATACAAACACTGCCCTTCGACAAAAGTGATTAAAATGAGGTTAGTGGCCTTTTTGTGAATGTGCGTTACCATCTCTGTCACTTTTGAACCATTTTGTAACATTTCATCTGATCAACACTTACCACTTTGCAAATGGCATCCATCCATGCACTGAAAACAGAAATATTTCTATTACTTCAACAGCACCACCATTATAAGTATTATGCATATGTCCCCATCTCCTCCTTATTAAACGGAAACCACCAAGCATGTATCCTTCTAACTGCACACTGAATCACTTAACTAGAGTCATTTCCCTTGCATGTTTGCGAGCATGACCATGTGCAAGACATGACTGGTTTAGGGAGTTATCTCCCTGTACCTCAAAGTGGCATAGATGGCATCAGAGATGCACAGGCTACATTCCACAATTAGGATTTTGCACTAAATCACTATATAATCCATGTAAGCATTTTGAGGTATTGCCTAAATTTCTGCCAAAAATTGATACCAAACTGATCACAGATCAAATGAACAACCCCTCAGCAATCATTTCACTTCTTTTCAGAGATTTCTCCCGAAGAAATCATTCATAACCTATGTACACATGAGCTACCTTTTACCCGACTCCACATGTTTGGCCTTCACACTCACCCGTGACCCTATCTCTGCACCAGATGGTTTCCCCCAAAATAGTCCCATTCCTTTATTTCTAATCTGTCTGCATTAAACCATCTGGCATGTACCTTGATGGGCATATGAAAGAAAGGAAGGTAAATCAACTTTCACACAAAATAACAAAAATTCCCAAATCAATCAAATTGGGCCTGTCTACAAATACTTAACTCTTCGAGCAAGGCCTTGGCACATTAATTGTTGGTGTACAGCCACACCAACAGCCACAAGGACAGTTTACAACACAGAGTAGTCGTCTGACAAGTTTTGTGGCCTCCATTCACTGATCATTGACTAAAGAAATTATACTGTTGTTTACTCTTCCTCTGTGAAGTTTTTATTTTAAAAGACTTACCAGAGTCAAAAACTAGACAGTATTGCAACTAATTATTGGTCAGTCAGTATTGCAGCAGGTTTTTAAAAAAAAAATCTCTTTAAAAGCTTGTATCTCATAACTTATAAAAAGTTAATGAACTGAAATTGTGTGAACATAAAATAACACTCATTACTTCGAAAATCAAAACTATTAATAAGCATCTTAAAATACAAGAAATACAATATGAAAAAAAATGGAACAAAAAGAAGAAAAAAAAAACATCCACCAATATCCCACTCAACCACCCTCAGTTCAGACATAAACACTTTCAGATGGTCTTTTCCTGCCATTAGCATCACTGAACACAATTTGTGCTCCTGGACATTTTAAACATGAACTTCTGACCAGCCAGCCCAGCACCTTTCGGTCCCTCAGTCTTCCGCATGTTATTCAATCCATGTCAACATCTTTCGGTCCTTCAGTCTTCCCATGTAAGTCATTCCATGTCAAAATAACGCACTGAGTTACAGCACTGCAAAACTCAGTACACGATGAAGTGTTGCTTTTCAAATATTGCATGTAATATTCAAGAATGTAACAAATTGCAAATTGAAAAATGATCTGGTTCATGTAACCTTTTTGTGGCAAAAGTCACTTGCATGGAAAATGGTCTGAATCTTCTATTGTGGCAAAAGAATTAATCAGAGTTTCACCAAACTGATGCTTGAAAGGCTGGTGAGTTGCCTAATAACTATTTGATACTGATAACTGTCTGCTGACTGCTGACTCTGGGAAAGGCAGAGAATTACCCTGGATGTAGCTGTGTATACGGAAGCAGAAATAAGCTGTGTAGAAGTGCTACTGACTGGACACAAAAGACGAGACAGCAAATAAAAATTTTTTTAAAAAAGAGAAAGAAAAGAAAACAGCTGTTGAGGTGAAAGCAATAGGCAATTGTAAAAAAAACAAAAAAATACAGAAATACTGACAACTATAACTTTTACAAGGTGTTTGAAGTAACTCCGCCAGATTATATGGATAAATGAATTACAACACGATTTGTCTCATAATTCGTTTGTCCTTGTTAACTGGCGGTGTGACTTCATATACCTTGTAAAATGTGTTTCAATTTCCACCTGCAGTCACCTTACTTTGCAACTGACAACTGTAAAGTGCACAATCTTGTAAATTCAGGATTCTGGAAATTATAGCTGAAGTATAAAAATCCTTGACAGGAGCCCATGAATTTCTCTAACATTCACTCCCTCTCCCTCCCCACCATGCCTCCCTCACTCTCTCTGCTCCTCATTTCCACCATCCCCCTCTTCTACCACCACCCCCTTCTCTTACCCCCACTCCACTCCCTCCCCATGCGACCTTCTCTACTCACTGCAGATCTTGTTCTGTGTCAGCCAAGAACCAGTGGATTTTGGCTTTTTTGGACGGCTTCTGGGGGATGGCCAGAATCTGGGACACCGTTTCTCCTTTTGGGGGGGTCAGGACGCTCAGGCATGCCACTCGTGTACTGCCCGTAGGCAAACCATTTCCTTACTTCCTGTGGTAACAACAATGTACTACAAGATTAGCAATTGGAATTGTAATAATATGTGATTCAGAGTTACAAACTGTAACACAATTTAACTATGTTGGTCATTATTTACAATCATCATTTACAAAGTTTCAAGCACTGGGATTTCATCTTTATATACTACAGCAAACTAAAAACCAAAAATGTAATTAAAAAAAATGGGATTGCATTCATTAATCTGTAAATAAATATGGATTTTTTTTTTTTTTTTTTAAGAATGCCATCACCTATCCATGCCATGGCCAACAGGACAGCTGTCTTACTGTCACCTACACACAGTACTCACACTGAGAAAAAGTTTATAATCATATGCCAATTTTCGCATGCCATCAATGTGCAAGCAATCAAAACTTCTTTACAAACTGATGTTTGATTTATGACTTTGTTCAAAATGCAACCATCATAATACTGAATAATACAGTAACAATATATTTATCAACAACATGATGATAAAGACCATGTTCAAAATGCAACCATCATAATACTGAATAATACAGTAACAACATATTTATCAACAAATATGATAAAGACCATGACAGATCACCAAACTCCTTTCTAATTAATAATAAAATGCAATGATATCAACATTTATGATGGGCTGATTTCTCGTCTTTTCTTGAGTAGCACAAAGTTTGTGTAATGAAAAGTACAAAGAAGACAAGTGAAAACATCAGCTATATACAAATCATGAATAAAATCAATTTTGCACCTTTACACATGGTTAGTTCAGGCGATCTCAATCAGACCCACAGCAACTGTTTTTTCAATGTGCACTCGAAATCAACACAATTAGTAAACATAAATGAAACAAACAGACCTAATGCAGAGAACAAGGAAAGTCGTTTATGGCAAACATTTTGAAAATTACAGAAACTTCCTGACAATCACCTGATAACCTTCAGACAGTTGAGCAAAGATATCATAAATACAGGATAATTTCCTGTCCATAGAGAAACATTCTTAAGCACATGATGACTTCCTGAAAACTCTAGAACATGACAGTTGAGGAAAAAACTTCCAAACAACTGTACATAATTTCCTGGTAACAGAAAAACTTCCTGACAACTGTGGGATAACTTTTATGCAGGTTAACTTCCTGACAGTTGAAGAAACCCTCCTGACAACTGCAACCGGTGCAAAATCCCTTTTCTGACAACTGCAGCATAATTTCCTGATAACTGAGAACATTTTCCAAACAACTGTAAGACGACTTCCTTACAACTGAGAACGTCTTCCTGACAACTGCAAAATAATAAACAATTGAGAACATCTTCCTGACAACTGCAAAATAATTTCCTGATAACTGAGAACATTTTCCAAACAACTGCAAGACGACTTCCTTACAACTGAGAACATCTTCCTGACAACTGCAAAATAATTTCCTGACAACTGCAGACTGACTTCGTAAGTGTTGAAAAAAAAAAAAAAAAAAAACCTGACAACCACAGAATAATTACCTTACAGGTGAGGAAAACTTCCTGACATCTGTTTGATAACTTCCTAACAACTGTAAGAAACCTTCCTGACAAATGAGAAGAAGTTCCTGACGAGTGCTAGATAACTTCCTGTTAACTGAGAAAACACCTGAAATAAATGCAAGATACCTTACTGACAACTGCAGCATAACTTCCTGATCTCTGACCAAAAAACTTTTTGACATTTGCAGGATAATGTTCTGATAAATGAGGAAAACTTCCACACACCTGTAGGATGATTTTTTGACTGTTGACTGTGCAAAACTTCCTGACAGTTGAGAAAAACCTTTTGAAAACTGCAAGATAATTTCTTTACACTTAATGAAGAAACCTTCCTGACAACTGGATGATTTCTTCAACACAAATGAAAAAAAAAAAAAAAAAACTTTTCTGAAAAATGAGGAATTTTTCTGGAAAGTGCAAGGAACCTTTCAAGAAAGCTTCTTAATCACTGCAGGATAAATTCCTGACTGCCCAAAAAAGACCTGTTTGAAAGAAAAAAAAAAAAAAAAAAAAAAACTCAACAATTACAGGACACACGTCTCTGTTGAGGAAAACCAAGGCCAATGACTTCCTAGGAGGAAGAAGGGGCATGAGGTAAAATGAATGGCAAGTAGCAGGTCAGGAGGAAAGAAAGGCACATGAGTATGTGTGTGCATCATTGTGTGTGTGCATGTGTGTGTGTGTGTGTGTGTGTGTGTGTGTGTGTGTGTGTGTGTGTGTGTGTGTGTGTGTGTGTGTGTTGTGAGTATATGAAAAATAAACATTGTTACGATGAAGTCTTTAAAAAAGGAAAAAAACTGTACAAAATAACAAAAACTCTCAAATTGTTTTCAACCATTTTATCGATCTTTATAAAACAAAAATTTCAAGTTCCACTCACATTCTTTGTAGTAGAAAGGGGAGGGGGTGGGGGAGCAGGTGAACCCTGGTCACTTTCAAACTCCATGCCCACCCCATCCACCCTGGCTACCATTACAGAAAGTTGAAGTGTACAGAGCCACTTACACCATCCACCCTGGCTTCCATTAGAGAAGGGTCAACTTAAAGTGTACAAAGCCACTTACAAACAAGTTGATGGTGCCCATAGGAGAGGAGTCCCCCCTGCTTCTTGTAGACAACTAAATTGGTGTCCTGGTAAAGTAGCACCCACACCCTGTTCCATCCTCCAGACAGGATGCTCTCTGAAAAGAGCACCGTTCTTGGCAATGGCATGCACAGTTTGTGAATGGTAACTTTATCTTGAACCACACCCAGGTGATTGAAAAAATAGGGAGGGAGGGAGGGGGAGGAGGAAGAAGAGAAGGGGGAGGAAGGTACTGGATGAGAGAGAGAGGGGGAGAGAGAGAGAGAGAGAGAGAGAGAGAGAGAGAGAGAGAGAGAGAGAGAGAATGAACAAACAAACAAAACAAACAAACCTTTTTTACAGTGGAAAATAAAACAGAACAAGCACAGTTGATCTCTTTCTTGTTGTTGTTTTTTCTTTTACATCCAGCCATCAATACATGAAAGTATTTTATAAAGAAAAACACAGAAACATTATAAAGATAATGTAAAATACATATGAATCTGAATTCAGTCAATGTGGAGAAAACTGAAGAGGAGGGAAGTGGAGAAACAGACAGACAGAGGCCAGCCAGCCAGTCATCAAGAGAAAGAGGATGAGATGGGAAGAGACCATGATCACAGTCTGAAAGAAACATACTTACAAGAGATTCAGGCAATTAGTGATCTAATCGGACCATGAGAAAATATCTGAACATATAAAAAAACAACTGAATTTGTGTAACACTATCTTTTATTTTCCAGATTTTTAAAGTTCAGCTTTACATTTTTTCTTCGTTTGTTTCTTTGTTTTGTTTTGTTTAAGTTTACAATCTTATGAAAATGGGAAAGACATACAACGGTTAAAATTCATACCTGGTCTCTCAAGACAGACGGACAAAACCATCCTCATCCTCAACAGTGACAACAGTGAGTCATTTTAGGTATATGAACACATGTGTGTGCATGTTTAAACTGTTTTGGGTGTATGCCATTTTTTTTTTTTTTTTTTAAACACGCTGACCCATCAGAAAACAATAGAAATCATACATGATTTTTAAAATCTCTCATTCATACCTCATAATGCATGTCTAAAAAAAAACACATAAAAAGAACATTTTCAATGAGATGGGAAGACATAGAACAAACTAGAACAGCACCTGGGAGAGCCCAGACCTCCTCCATACATCATCATAGCCTGCCAAGGAAAGTGACAGTAGGTACTCTGCAGAGAGTAAGAGACTTACTTCCCATACTTTTTTGTTATTGGACATATCGAAAAAAATATGAAATGATATGGGTTCATAAACATTACAACGTTTTAACATTCCAAGAAAATAGATACATCAATTCATAGAAAATAGACACATCAATTCATAGATCATTATCAATTCCTTAACAGGAGCTTCTATCAATCTTCTACTGCCGATAGCAGCAACCTCAACACGAACTCACCAAGGATATACATGTAAAGAGGAAAGAATCTGAGACTGTTTTGTTAACACTGATTAACTGGTTCAGGGTCATTTTCTTGTTTGTATCAGCCCTGATGCGGCCCTCTGCGGTCGACTGGGCTATAAGCAACATTATCTTATCTTATCTTGTTTGTATACTCTTTCTTCTGTGTGGATCGACTTAAGGGCATGTGAACATTTCATCATGAACATCAGAGAAAATGGATGTCTATCCTATCAGTATCTTAACTGTGTCCTATAACCTTTGCAATGGGTAGGCGTACATAACCATGCATGCAAACATCCACAGCAAAGTTTACTCGTTCATGCATGCAAAAAAAAAATTTCATGGTTATATCTACATGCATATATTACAATGAATAAAACAAGTCACATAAAGAGGAAGGGAAAGTGTGTGTGCAGGTGTTCAGGAAGGAAGGGACGGAAGGGGGTGGCAAAACTAAAAGTTAGCAAGAATTTCAGAACATGCCTTATTAAAGTTATTTGTTAGCAAACTCACTGCTGTGTTTCCTTAGGTATCCAGACTTGACCACAGACATCTGAAACAAGGAATGTTCTTCTACATAATTTACATTGAAATGAGCATGTTACCTTGTATGATCTGAAGTCACTTTTGTTTCGCAATTACTAGTCACTCACTCAAGATTACTTTAGTCTTATGAAGTTATGTTGATCGCATCTTGACACCAGTCACAGACTAAACACTTCAATGTTATTGTAGTTTCCAAAATGTGTTGGATATCCCCTTCCGTTCATAACTCACTGGATACAATACGCTGGAGGTGAAAAGATCCACTCGCAACATTGTGTTTTTTCTTAAACTTTCACAAATTTATAGGGAAAAAAAAAAAAAAAAAAAAAAATCATAACCAAATGGCTACAGGTAAATAATATCACATACTCTGTGCTCCCTACAGTTTATCTATCAGGTAGCAGTTTACCCCTAAAGCTCTTTAAAAGGAATTTATGACTTAATCATAAATTTCAGATGGTCCAGAGGTAACTAAAAACTTGCTATTGTCAAATACTGACAATTTTAGGACCTGTTGATGAAGGCAGTTTCACCTTTTGGACTCATCATCGTTGGAACTCTGAATCAGTTTCTATACCCTTTAACAAATGAACTTTCAAACTGCTTTGTTTTTCTAGCCATGCAACAAGATGTACTTAATACTTTCCAGACGGGCGCGGCACAGCAACGTCGCTTCCCTGCATGTGCGTACACCACATGTGCTTGCAACTATTGCAGACGCGCAATTTTCGCACTTTTTTAATCTAACATTTCCTAATATAAACCTAACAAGCAACTGTTAAAATTAACGAAAAGGGTAAAGCATGAACTTTGTAATGAGCATAAAATCAAATACATTTTGGGTAAAATAGCAATGCTGCTGTTACAGAAACAACATATGTAAAATGTAGGAGAACACAATCTTGTTTACGTTTGTTTGGTTAGCATGACAACAGCAAATAAGGAAGAAAAGGGGCATAAAACTTCGCTCTTACTTTGAACAGATGCAGAAAAGCCTGAGGTATTCATATTCAATAGTAATCCAAATGAATTTTTCTTTTTTTTTGTAAAGAAAATTAAATCATTGCACACAGTACACACTTTTCACTGTTTAGGCTTCACATGATAAGACATATATAAAACTATTAAATACACAGAGCAAACAAATCAAGCTCAGATTCTTTTCGATAAACTTGTACACCTTTACCCCCCTCATTTTCTGCACTACTTTGCTGAACCAGTACTAAAACCACATGTCATTCGCCCTCTGCCTGATATATTGGTGAAGCAGGAAATTCGACACCTGCCTTTCCAGTACCAGATGGGTCTCTTTGTTCAGCCTACTCTGGGGTCACAAAGGTCATCACTAGTGCATGTTAACTTCCCCTTCCAGTGGATAGAACCCTGTTCTAAATATTTATGGCAGTTGCATCCCCTTAACGGTAGATGAGAGAACATGGGAATTCTTTTATAGTTGCGCCGCCACGATGGCACGTCACAACCGGGCTGTACAGCAGTGCTGCCATCACCAGGGGACGGCTCGTCATGAACGGGTCGACAGATTTGCCGTCACTATCGCACAGCATGTCGAGAAAAGGTTAAGCCTACAGATTCCTCAGAATGTGTGTTTTTGGCTTTATTTATTTTTCTTTTTTTATGTGTGTGTGAGTGAGTGAGTGAGTGAGTGAGTGTGTGTGTGTGTGTGTGTGTGTGTGTGTGTGTGTGTGTGTGTGTGTGTGTGTGTGTGTGTTTGACTGTTTGTTATTAACATGCACCAGACAAAGATTCAGTGATCCTATCATTGTCTGATGGTCAAGCTTATCATTTCTAATTTCATTACCATAAGAATACTTGCTTTCTTCATTATTTTATTCTATTTCATTTGCTGTGTGTGTGTGTGTGTGTGTGTGTGTGTGTGTGTGTGTGTGTGTGTGTGTGTGTGTGTGTTTGTGTGAACATGAGTGTGTGTGTGTGTGTGTGTGTGTGTGTGTATCATTGTATGTAAGAGTGAATTCCCTTTGAAATTATTTTGTTCAATATCGATGATGTACACAAAGAAAAACAAATATGACAACATACAGTCTGTGGTATTCTACTGTAAAGGACCATGAATGCATTTTGAAATCAAACTTCATGGAAAGTCTCTAATTTTGGTTGAGTTTCAAGCTCCAGCACCACGCCTGTCAAACAGACACATACAACACTGATGTCATGTAAACTGTGAGTATGAACATGCAATCAATTTGTTGCATACTCTTACCCACAGTCTTGACTTTCAAACATATTTAGCATACATGTACACTGTGTGTTTGACACACACAGTTGACACACAAACACACCGAATGAGGAACTCTTTATGTGTGTATTGAATACTATGTTTTCCAATCAGCTTCCACAATATGAATAAATGTCATTTTTGCCTTTCACTGAAAGGGCTGGAGTGAAGAGGTACATCTAACTGAAGGCAAATTTTGCATTTCTGCTGATATTTTTGCAAACCAGTCAATCATCCCAGGATGTTGCAAAAAATAAACCCTTTTCATTTCTGATTCCTTTAGAGTTCTATTGTTGTCAATGTCAATAAAACAGCTCCACAAAACAAATGACAGTTGTGTTTCAATTAAACAAAATTGCTGTCAATTTGGGAAGCAGATTTTCACATGGAAATTTACAGATCATGGCTTTATTCAGGCCCCCTTAGTTGGGGCTTAAATTTGCTCAGTCCCACATCTGTTCCCTAACCTAGGTGGGTTTTACTTTAAAAAAAAACACACACACACACAAAAAAAACCATAAATAAATAAAAACAAAATGAAATCAAATAAGTAAATAAGTCATGTCAGTGTAAAAGTTTGCATAAAGGCGATTAATCTTTTGACCAAGTCACCAATGTATCCAAGACCTGAGCCATGCACACATAACACATGAGCATCTTATGCACTCAGCACACACACACACACACACACACACACACACACATGTACAAAGAGACAGACTGACAGGCAGACAGGAAAAATAACTGAGTCATGTCAGTGTAAAGGTTTGCATAGAACTAAAAGTAATTAATCTGTCAGCCAAGTCATGAATGTATTCATGATCTGTGCCATGCACACATGAGTATTTTATGCATTACCCACACACACACACACACACACACACACACACACACACACAGAATGACAGTGGCAGATAGACTGAAGAGGAAAAAGTGAAACTGGAATTCAGAGACAGAGAAAGAGAATGAATGAGAAATGAGAAAGAGAGAGAGTGAGGGGGGGGGGGGGGGGGGGGGGGGGGGGGGAGGAGAGGGTTAAAAACGGTTGTTTAAAAATTCATGACAATCAAGCAATCTTTGCATACCCTATATGTAAATTTGAAAAAGTTGGTTTTCCGTTCTTCACGCAGAAGAATACACGGGGGAAAAATGTGGATATTACCCATATTATATATATATATATATATATATATATATATATATATATATATGCATATATATATATATGCATGTTCATCTTAGATGCCCCCTCCCCCAACAGCTACAACCCACCGCATCACCTGGCATTCGTACTCACGTTGAATGATGATGAACCGACAGAGAAGTGTTGAACTCTTTATTCCCTGTGTTAAGAATTTTTCTTTTTCTTTTTTTAAATCAATAGAACATCACTTGACGATTGCTCAGATCCTGTTAAACTGGCTTTCCTTATTTGGAGACACGTTCTCTCCCTCAGTCTCTGCGACACGGTCACGTTGAGAATGACTATCGGTTGCAATCGTGAAAAACTGTACCGAGTGCCACGCCTTTGCGAAATCAAAGAACACCACGTCTGAAAAGACTATTCAAAATTTACATTTCAAGTGAAACAGTCACATGCACAATCAATCCATGTGACACTGTATGCTACAATTTTGGTTGTAAAGTTCATTTCTTGGCAAAAATTCAGATACAGATGGTGTCCAAAACATTCAACCGGAAGTTACGTTAGATTAAAGAAACATAACCCACAAGAATATCAGCACCATCATTCCATCCTAACCTCCCCGTTCGTAACCTCCATCTTCCCATCACCTCCTTCTGTGTCTCTCTGCCGAACACTTATTTCTTGTTTATTTTCGAAGTTCACAATGATGCTAGAGAACTTCCAGTTTCTTGGAAGTGAAAACCGCCCCAAACACCTCTGCAGCCTAAACTGTTCACTCCTGTCCTCCCTCTCACTCCTCATTTACCCCCAAAGCCGCCGATGTGGGGAGAGACTTGGGCTACCATCCAGTAGCAGACCATTACTTTTGGTCAGGAATGAAAATACTTCGCGCCATTTGTTTCGCAATGTGAATATGGGCAAAAGCCAGAGGCAGTCTATAGTAACATCCCAGGCGCCTTGCCTGTATCCAATAAAGGATGTGTTAGCCAATATCTCTCCAAGTCCCTTCATCCAAATTCCCCCAACCGCTGTCTCCCCATACCGCAGTCCCATCATACCACTGTTCCCCTATAGGCCTACTATGCTGTTCCCTCTTTAGCACTGTTCCCTCATACTGAGCTATTCCCCCCATACTGCTGTTCACCATACCGTACTGTCCCGTACCTCTGTTCCCCCTAATACATCTGATACCCCATGCCACAATGTTCCATACCTCTATTCCCCTAATATATATGATGATACCCATATAACACCATTCCATACCTCTGTTCCCCCTAATACGTATGATACTCCATGCCACAATGTTCCATACCTCTATTCCCCTAATACATACGATACCCTATACCATACTGTCCCATATCTCTATTCCCCTAATACATCGCTTTTGTTTGTTTGTTTTACTTGCATGCCTGCTTCACGTGGAATCCTGTAATCCCCCATTTGAATCAACCTACGCTGGTAACGAATAGGCAACACTTAACAACAGAACCTAAATATATTGGATATTGATTTGTTTCACCATATACCAGTTCATTTGGGTGTTTTGTCTACTCCTATAATATCATCAGGACCAGCTGCTTCATGTTGGGTTGTTGTTGTTTTCTAAATGCAAGCAATTTTCTTCTTGAAATATTGGACGATTCATGTGGCTTCCGTTTTTTATCATAATCTGAGTCCTCATTTACTGTGTTGTCAGCATCCATCTCCAGCAAAGCTATAAAATGGGTGAAACCAAGAATCAATAGATACGTTATTTCTGGGCTGTTTTCTTTTGAGAGATTCATTATGAACAATGTCCCAAAATTCTTTTTTTGTTTTCACTGTCGTTACAAGTTTATCTAGTAAAACTTTGTTGAATTGTGTCCTCTTCTGCTTTAGTAAATGTTTATATTCACATCTGGCAACTGCATTTTTTCCCCAGTTATTGTATCTATTTTCTTTTCAAATAAACGACGAAATATCCCCAACAATCGGCTAATGTTTCTAAACAAAGTTTACATTCTAAATAAAACCATTAACATGAATTTCAATTGTTGTTAAATGATATATGTTTTTTTTTTCGGATTCAGCATTTTTCTTCACAAAATCATTTGAAATTTTTAGCATCATTCACGTTTCCATCAATTAAATCAATTACAAGATCAAATTTGGTGTGTATTTCTTCACTGCACAAAATACTGGTATAATTATATATCAACACACTTTTCGTCAAACACAAGTTTGTGTCTAACAAAATTCTCGTTTTGCATACAAATACCAGGTGAACGTTCATTTGAAAAAAAAAAAAAATGCTGTCACTGGCAAACTGTCGGAATCAATACGGTCAGCTATAGATAAATCATAAAAGTCAGGCAAAATCACAGAAAGTTCATGTGAGAAAGCGAAATGGTAGTGGGCATGGATAGAGGGTGTGACAAGGATACAGGGGGAAAGAAGGGGGGGGGGGGGGGGGGAGGATGAGGATGACAAGGATACAGGATTTGACATGGGTGTTCCAAGCGGATCGACTTTTTCTTTTCATCTGCCATGTCACATCTAGATGTGTCAAGTCACGTGTGACATTAGTTTACAAAATGCCGGGGATCTTAAGAGTCCTAGAATAGGATCAAAGTGCAGAAAAAAAATCTAGAAACGATCTTTTGAGTGCTTCCTGATCTTTCTCGCGTGTTTTGTGTAATTTTCTTAGCTGTAGTATGTCATTAATCTCAAAACATTCATGACTGTTGAATAAGTGCGCTACGTCGTGTTTGCTGACCTTTTCATTTTATGAGCTATGCATAACTGGAGTGGGAGTGGGGGGTTGAAAGGTAATGTGAATGTGATATGATGTGAACGAGATTGAGACTTGAGGAGATTTAATTTGAGGATTGTTTGAAAAAGGCATATCTTTGGTTCAGCACTGTTGCAATTTATGAATCTCCTGCTGAGAGCACAGGTCATGAACTTACCAGAGTGAATGTTTTTTCTCTTGTAATGATCATTCAACAAGTGATTAGGACCAACTTCCAGGTCTCGAGTGAGTAAAGGAAGATGCAATACACCAGTGTGTGCAGGAGCCCAATCTTGAGTTTCATGGCGATGTTCTTGTCTTTCTGCACTGGTTTCAGCTTGGACAATCTATATTCGTCTTTGACGCCGCTGAGAGGATTTCGGGTTTGGATCCCATACTGCTGAAGAATGAAACCATTCACAAAGAACACCCTGTGTGAGGACCAGGCTAGTCGTTTTGGAGTACAGTAATCTGATGGTGTTGACAGGCTTCTGCCCGATGTTAACTTTCTTTTTGAAAGATCTAGTTGCAAAGTGAAACGACTGCAGGCGGAAATCTAAACAAATCTTAAATAAATGTCAGCGAAACCGCCCAGAGAAACGTGGACGAACGAGTCACAAGACAAACCACAACGCGTTTGGACCTCTTAGGTCTTCTTCAGGTGCAACAAACATGAAACAAATAACGAAAATACACTTAACTTTGATCGCATTTTCGTTATTTGTTTCATGTTTGTTGCACCTGAAGAAGACCTAAGAGGTCGAAACGCGTTGTGGTTTGTCTTGTGACTCGTTCGTCCACGTTTCTCTGGGCGGTTCGCTGACATTTATTTAAGATTTCTTCTTGAAGTCTATGAAGACGTGGTAGAATTCCCTCTGGTGCTGGATATGTTTTTCGCGAAGGGCACGTAGGGTTAAGATATCTGTGGTACTTCTGCCTCTGCGGAATCCAGCCCGTTCTTCAGCAATGATCATATATGCTTGAGGCTGCAATCTTTTCAGAATGATTTTGAGCTTTACTTATCCAGCATGGCTGATCAAACTTATAGTGTGGTTGATCTGACAGTGTTGGGGATTTCCTTTCTCGGGAAGGTGACGGTGTTTTGTGAATGAGTCCATGGCGTAGCCACTCCTTAGAGTAGGCCTACATGTTTGTCACAGATGACAGTTGGGATATCACTCACTGCCTCTTCGCCATGTTTCACGAGTTCTGCATGGTTTTTATCGATGCATTCAGCCTTCCCGCATTTCAGCGGTTTCAGTACAGGTATGACTTCTTCGTGGGGTGCTGAGAAGTCGTCTTCAACTGATCAGTCGTGTGCTGTTAGCACATTTGTATCTCCCATCTTCTGTTTGTTGTGTTCAGAGCAACATTTAGTCCATCTTGTACTGATGTCTTCTTCCTACCATTTTTGTCCTGAATGATTTGTTCTTGCCATCTTTGTCCTGAATGGTGCCGCTTCACTTTGCCTTTTTTCAAGACCTTCACAAAAAAAGAAAAAAATTGTTTTGGTCTTTTTTTTTCCCCAGTATCCTCATACCGCTTTTCGAACCAGCTTTCCTATGCGTTCTCATTTATTCAATAATAATCGTTTATTACACTGTATTTGATGCCCCCCCTTCTCGAGCGGTTTGAAGGTCTGTCCTGTGTCACACATTTCTGAAATAGTGCTTGAAATATATGGTTCCGATCTGTTTATTCCTAACATCTCTGTTGATGTTTCAGTTATCACTTGGTTGAAATAGTATGAGGGAGCTTTAAGAATTTCGGCTAACAGAAGAATTCTATTCTATGGCCATTTGGAGTTGTTCAGGGATGTCAGAATCCTTCAGTATGTCTGGACTGAATCTGAGACGGATGTTTTTTTTTGTGTGCATTTTTAATGGCATGGGGGGATGTGTGTGTGTGTGTGTGTGTGTGTGTGTGTGGGTGGGGGTGGGGGGCGGTTGGGGGGGTCATGGTTTTCAAATCATTCGGGACAGTTCCAACCGTTTTGACTGGCTGTAGAATGTCATGATTCTAGATTATTTCTATGTATTCCATGACTGACGAGAGGCTGTATGTGCCATGTTTCTTGGACATTCGATTTTATGGAGTAGGCCTATTACTGATATGTGTGTGTGTGTGTGTGTGTGTGTGTGTGTGTGTGTGTGTGTGTGTGTGTGTGTGTGTATGTGCGTGTGTGTGTGTGTATGTGTGTGTGTATGTGTGTGAGTGGTGGTTTTATCACAGCCGATTTGTATTCTCTCTCTCTCTCTCTCTCTCTCTTTTGTGCTCCATGTACTACCCTTGCTTGCTTGTTTTTTCTTGTTGTTGTTTTAATGGTTTTCTGCAGTGGATTTTTTTTTTTTTTTTTTTTCTCCTTTTAATGTCAAACTAATTACAGACAACATAAAGAAAAGAACATACATGTCAACTTACAAACATTGCTTTAACTGAGAAAAGAAGAAGTATCTATGTTAATAAAAAGAAAGGAAGATTACAATCAACTCAATATGTGAAGAGTATCCAAATACCAAACAAAACATCATTGGAAACACACAAACAAAACATCATTGGAAACACACAAACAAAACATCATTGGAAACACACAAACAAAAAAAAAAACAGAGAAGAAGGAAAGAACTGAAAAGGACAATCAAGCAAAATCAGATCAAAATTTGCTGTACAGTGCGTGTCGGTCAGTCATGAGCCTCACATTTCTTGGCTATCAACTTTCAAACACACAGGTTTGTATAACAATAAGTTACGATGAAACTTATTCCATGACAAATTAATATAAGCCACATATTTTTCAATTTTATAACAGTGTGTGAAATAAAACTGAGATTGTGGATATTGAGGCATCTGATTATCAAATACGCATAATTTATGCACACACACAACTTTGTCAACAGTAAAATGTACCACCACCCACCACTACCACACCACCACCATCACAATCACCATTGAACAACAAGAAAAAAAAGAGAGAGAGAGAATTTAGACATAAAGAAAATGTCTGGAAGTGTAGTCACAAACAAACACAAAACACATGCACAAACAAGAGCTATGTCTTGCACACCAAATATGAAAATCAGACAGTAAATTTGTATTTCTTATTTTTGAATATCTGTTCAAATACAATCATGGAACAAAACAAAACTATGCAAAAACTAGAATGGCACATCAGACAGTGCGGACTTATGCAAAGCTGAAACAGACCCTGGAGCCATCTGCTCTGAAAGTCAGTCATAAATGAACATGAACCTTATTTGTCTGTATGGAAGGTTATGGGCGAAATGGACTGTACTGAAAAATTGATTGCACATGCATTTTCTTTCACTGTGATATGGAAAATGTGAAACAGCAACATATCTATCTCTATAACTTTTGACATTCCATTTCTTCAAAGATACTTATCAAGTCATTACACTCAATTCAGACTGATCATCATTAGTGGAAAACATGAAATTACTTTGCAGAGTGGAGCCTAGATCAGTCACCTAATCCTGATCTGCAACAAAAAAATTTAACAGATTTATCCTTGGTGCCCCATTCCCTCTTTCTGTCAAGTTTTGTTAAATTTGTTTCAGCATTTCCTGCTGACAGATAAATAAATACACAAACTCACTCATGGGTGGAGATAATAGAAAGACACTTGCAAAAGTGTAGACCTGTCAAATCATGGATCCTCCTTCTGATCCACATCCACAGTAAAATTCAATGGTTAGATTCCATCTTCCAACCAAGTTCTGTTCAAAATCCATTGACTACTTTCTGGGTCATATTGTGAACAGACAAGTAGATGTCAGTATTATTTTGAGTACTTATATATATAGCGCCTATCCTCAGTTAGAGACCAATCTAGTGCTTTACTATTCGCACTTTTGTTTACACGAGTGACTGCCTACTTGGATAGAGCTGACTGAAGAGCTGCCTGCTTGCACTACCCTCAGTCACTTCCCACATCATTCCGTCTGTCAGTCACCCAGTTTTCCATTCATATTTTCAATCTTTTGGTGCATACTGTGTGTCTGTGTATCATCCATACTAACGGCCAAACTGACATACTCTTTTGAAAGTTGATGAGACGTTATATGTGTGCAAGATGTTAGACATGCATTCACTCTAGCAGCCTTGGTTTATAGTCTCATTCGATGGACTTTTGGGGAAGTAGAATCAGAACCAATGATTACTCAGAGGGAAAAACCCTGATACTGAAACAGCCCAGCAGAGATTTGAATCAACAACCCCAGGATCAAAAGAATCATGAGGCCGGCCCTCATCCAGAGCTGTTCAGGCCCTTATGGTGTGGGTGAACATATCACCTCCTCGGTGGAGGCAAAATCAGCAACAGCAAATGTGATCATTATCCACCTGCCATGTTTCACAAACAGAACAACAAATCTAATAAAATGAAAGAAAGAAACGCATAAAAAAGCATGTGGTTTGTTTCATTGATAAGATGATAAATGGTAAACCAAACACCCTTTTCCCGGTATAAACAGAAAACAAGTCTCAAACAGTAAAATTTTTAAGGCAATCTTAAATTCAACACTATTTAGAGATTCAAACAAAACTGAAATTCAAAAATAAGATTTTAAAAAAGACTCTCAGACCTGTTTACCTTACAACTGCTATTGGTGTACTTTTCTACAAAGAAGTGTGTATACATTTTCCAAATTTTTGAAAAAGCAGGAAGGGGAGATACTTCATCTTCCAAACTTTTTGAAAAAAAGGAAGAGGGAATGTGTGTATAAGTAATTCATTTCATTTTCACCTGCTTTCACATGGAATAGGGTAAAGGGATACCTGATCTTGCAGTAACTATGGTAAGGACAGTGAAAATAGATTCTTCCAACACAAGTTATTAATACTTTCAAAAACACCATTACCAACCTACTGTGGTTCAAATTCATGTTTTCTTGCAGTCAAAGCCTCAAATTAGCACACATGGCTACACATCACAAGTGTGCATTACCACTGAAGGATTTTGTCTCAAGGTTGCTCCCCCACCCCCAATCCCTCCTTCTATCACATTTTCAAACTTATACACAAAATATCAAAATTGTATGGATAAACAGGTCTGGAATCTTGAATACAAAATTCCCCCCAGATTCAAGCAAAATTGATGTTTAAAAAAAAAAAAAAAAAAAAAAATTGGAGGAGGGGAGGGGAGGGGTCAACAGATCTGAAATAGAACTATTCTAAGGTTCAAACAGAATTGAGTTTAAAGTCAAACTTTAAATATTAAACAAAACATTTTATTTCCGGTTCAAACAGAACTAAAATTCAAAAGTCAAAGTTGTGGAAGCAAAATTTAAACAGATTTTTTTTCAAGTTCAAATAGAACCAAAGTTCAAAAATGAAAGTTTTAACATCTTCCCCAGATTCAAAGAGGACCAAAATTCATACATCAAATCTTGAAAGCAAAATGAAATTAGATTTTTTTTTTTTTGTCAGGAAGAAACAAGAGTCTGAACTTCACAAAATCAAAGCTTTAAAACTAATCCAAACTTTAATTGCAGATTCAGATACCCAAAGATGATCAACTTACAACACACACACACACACACACACACACACACACACACACACACAGAGAAAACAGAGGTACATACCACACGTACCCATCAGACACATGTATATGCCACTATTTTGATGGTTATTATAAATTCCACTAGTGAAAAAAAAAAAAATCATGAAATACAAGAACAGGCATGGCTAAAGTAGAAAAGAAGAAAACAAATGTATGACTGCAAATCAGAGTTATAACATAGATTCACTCTTTTCACATGCATAATGAAGCACTAAGATCCTGAACAGATGCATCTTATGACTTGATTGAGAAAATTCACATACAATTTTTTTTTCATGCATAGCAAGAGTTGTCAAGTAATAAACACTTTTAAGAAAACATCTCAGAGATTAAAATTTAAGCTGAAAATGAATACATAGCCTGATTAATGCACCACATGCAAATTGCTTTTTCACATGTCAAAACTGAATGATGGAAAATCCAAGCTTGACAGGATATTGGCGACATAATCTCTGTAACTTAGTGTAAGACAGGTACAGGAAATAAAGGCAATCTTTATACATAACGTTGAAGACACAATTTATACTGACACCACCTATAGCCCAGCATCCAAACAAGGGGCAGCATACACAGTTGATGACTACCTCTACATAGGACTCTTTCAAAAAAAACAAAAATTCCATTATTTTCAGTTCAACCCAATTCACTTCTTCTTTACTAAAAAAAAAAAAAAAAAAAAATTCTTTATTCGTGTTTTAACATATCATCATCACTTTTCTGTTTATGAACACCTCATTTTGGTATAAAAAAAAATTTTGAACACAACAGCTGCATTTTTAGAGAGACATTCATGATAGGTTAACTGTTAAGAACATTTTGCATGTTCATGACAAGAGGGGAGAAAAAAGGAAAAAAAAAGAGTAGAGAAACAGACATACAGAGAAAGAGAGAGAGAGAGAGAGAGAGAGGAAGAAGAAGAAGAAAAAGAGGAAGGGAAGGAAGAGAGGAAGAAGTTCATCATCATTCACCTTGACTCTTCTTTCAATATTTCAACTTGAAACAAAATCTGATGTGTACAAAATGATCAATTTTGAAACCAGTGCTTTTGAATGTACTGGTACATCATATAAAGTTATCCACTTTAGTCTTCCTTAACAATAAAAAAAAAAAAAAGCCAGTACAGTTGATAACAAAGTTTATATTTTCATTGATTCACATGCTACTCATTTGATCGGATGCTTCAGTATCAAAGTTAATCAGCAGTCTGAGTGATATTTCTATAATATCTAGACAAGACGATTATTTTTACTGGTGAAAGACAGCTGAAGAACTCATCACATCTGGGTTATGAAAATACTCTAACATTTAACAAACGCGGTTAATAGCGGAAAATGAAATCAGATATAAACTTGAGGGTTTTCTCTGTGAATGTGTTTTTTCTGAAACAATAACCATGCATATGCACAGATTTGCACATGTGTGTGCGTGCACTTGTGCATGTGCATGTGTGTGCGTGTGTGTGTAAACCTAAAAGTAATAAATCCTTTGTCGACAGTTCACAGTTTGTTCAAATTCATCAAAATGATTTCCATGACGTTGATCAAGGCAAAGGCAGCTAATTGTTTGAAAAAAAAAAAAAAGGAAAAACTCAATACATTTGGGCTATGAAAATACTCTCACAACATTTAACAAATGTAGTGAATAAGGAAAAAACACACACACCTACATACACATCAATGACAACTTATTTTCAAAGTCTTTCCGGCAAATGGCTACTGTTCTGGTGCAATTCGCAACATGTCATTTACACATACACAATTCAAAATTGCACCAGTGCAGCAGCCAATTCTTGAACTTGAACTTGAGGTATTTGAGGCCTCGATGGAGGCCTGTTCACCTTCGAGATTTGTAGATGTAGTCTACACCTATGAACTTGCATTGGTTACCCCAATGAAAATCACAACTGCCATTTACTCCAGGAGGATTGCTGATTTCTCATTTGCTCCGTGACATATACATACAACACAATAACCATGCACATGCTTGTGTGCGTGCATTTACATTGGAAATGGAGCTAATCCTTTGTTGTCAGGGCACACTATGTCCAAAATTTTAACAATTAATCAAATTCAACCTTTTCTGACAAATTGAAACTGCTCCCATACCAATATCGGTTATAACATTTCACTTTCATTTTATTTTATCTCATACACGTCCACACAAACAGTGAACAGAACCGCTTTCTTATCATTACGACCATGCACCTGCACATCTCTCTGTACATGCACCAGTCCACACAACCTCTTTTTCTCATTAAATATATATATATGTACATCACTCTTTATCTTCTAGTAAAAAGACATGTGAAGAGTACACACATGCCTACACTTGCAATTTAAACAGATGTGACATTAATCCTAACGCAACCCTGAGTATAAACGACTTCGCAGTCAGGTGAGCAATAAACAATGTGAATTTGAACTGTTTTGTATAAGAAATGCTCCATCATCTCACCCAGCAGCAGAAGTGAAGTACAGCTCAACTGACCATGTAGGGTATTGCAGCTCTTTCTCAGCATCAACAAATAACGGACACAGTGCCTATTCCATGTGTCATCTGTTAGCACTTTAATCACCAGGTTATAACAGTGTTGGACGTTCACCCATGACCAAATTTTGCATCCAGTTCAAAGAGATAAATTTAGTGATCGTCTGTTCATCCTTTGTTTTCATTGTCTTTGAAGTTATTTGTCTTGCCTGAAAAAGATGATCAAATAGGTCAGAATGAGTTGTATATTTGTTAAGTTATTTATTTGTTTGTTTTTTTTTTGTCTGATGGAGCGTTTATTCTGGTGTTGCTTTTTTCAAATTTGGCCTGCAGTTATCCCATGTTGAAACCAACAGTATTAGAGTTTCATCATGTGTTAACAGACTGACATTCTTTTACCAGTCACAGCAATAAGTAATTCTGACCTGTGATATACCATTTCTATCAATCATGGCTATCATTAGCAATAAAATAATGCGGTAATTTGTCATCAGCATCACACAGCCCCGATATATTGAGTTGTAGGTGGATGGGCCTTAAATGACATGAAATATCCAAATCATTATAACTCCAAATTCAGTTATGGCTGTCAACACATTCATGACTTGCCATGGCTATCATCCTGGCTATAATTCACACCCAGATAACTTTATGACTATATTAACCGTTAATAAATAGGATACCTGCTATATTACCAGCCACCAGCATTAAGATAACTGCCATCACTAGCATTATCATCAAAATAAAGCTATACAACCTGAGACAATCATACTGATCAAGACAAATCAGCCAACAGTTACGGCTATCAAAAGCACAAACACTGAGATAACTCTGGAGCCACAGTGTCAGCTATGGCTTTAATTAGCATAATTTACCGAACTCTGTCAGCTGCAGCTTGCATTTAAAACAAAAGACTGTTACAGCTATAACTATCATTTGCATTGCTACAACTTTACTGTCAAATGTACATGGTAACAGCCCTGATAGAGCTCCCCCCCCCCCCCCCCCCCCCACCCCCAACCAGTTTCCTGGACTGGAAATAACATGAAATGAAAATGCAACCACGTAAGGTTCTCACTAACATTGTGAAAACTGTGTGGTAATGCATCACATCATTCCATCAGAAAGTTATCTTGATCAACAAAAATATTTTGATGTGGTGATCAACAAAAATATTTTGATGTGGTTTTGTTTCTTTTTCATATTACGCTAATACCCTGTTTCATTCTCATCTGTGGTCTGTTAAGAGCATGCTGAACATTTAAAGCGGGATGTAGATACAACCTGATATTACCAGAAATGATTGCCCCCATGCATCAAAGATATCTTGAGAATGGTTATAATCAAATAACTTTGTCTATCCAGTCAAAAGATTAACATGCACATTTGTTGATTTTTTTCCTATCGACCTTCACAGCATCCCTTCAAAACATTCTCTCAAAATTGGACAAGACAATGGTAGACATTTCTGAAAACTTCCAAGGTTGTTACCTAAACATCTGGGATGTCTGGCATAGATTGCCTCTCGACTTCAGATTTCCAGGTCCTGAGTCTAGCACTGTCAGGTTTGCAGTCTCGCAGCAGTTCTCCTCCCAGGTAAGTGCTTGATTAGATGCATTTGTGACAAGAAGTTCACTTATACAATGTCACTGGTAACTGACACTTGCTCACACTGTCCTTCGTTTCATGCCATCTGTTTCATCTGTCCCAAGCACAGAAAAGCATCAGCTGCAGTCAATACTTGGCATGATTTCAACACCAATCAACCATTTGCCTTGATAAAATAGGGGGGGAAAAAAAGCACACAAAACTGAAAGAAAAGCAGCAGTGTGAACAAAAGGTGATTTTCTTTTTGCCGTCATCTTCGACAAAGCACACACATAAAATGGGACCAGGATCAGACAGACCACCAACAGAATCAGTATCAAAGAGACATACCATGGGATCAAGATCACACAGACATTCAAATGGATCAGATTATACAGATATAAAATGGTTTCGGGATCAGACAGACATACAATGGGATCAGGATAAAACATGATGGGATCAGGATCACACTCTATGAGATAAGGATTGCAGACACATGATGGGATCAGGACCACACTGACATATGATGGGATCAGGATCACACAGACACATGATGGGATCAGGATCACACTGTCATATGATGGGATCAGGATCAGACAGACATATGATGGGATCAGGATCAGACAGACATATGATGGGATCAGGATCACACAGACACATGATGGGATCAGGATCACACAGACACATGATGGGATCAGGATCACACTGACATATGATGGGATCAGGATCAGACAGACATATGATGGGATCAGGGTCAGACAGACATATGATGGGATTACACACTACGGGATAAGGATTGCAGACACATGATGGGATCAGGATCACACTAATGTATGATGGGATCAGAATAACAAAAAAAAATACAACGGGATCAGGATCTCATGCAATTTATTCATGATCCCAGACAGGATACAGTTGGATCAGGATCATATACATACAATAGGATCAGGATCACACAGACACACAATTCATTCAGGATTACAGAGACATGAAACAATATCAGGATCACACAAAGATATGGGATCAGAATCACAGACATGAGACATACGACTGGTTCAGGATCACACAGATACACAGTGGGACTAGGATCACAGACACACAATGGGATCAGGATCTACACAAACATACAGTGTGATCATGATCACTTACATATGATGTGATCAGGATCACACAGACATACAATAGGACCATAATCACATAGACATACTATGGGATTGGGATCACAGGGATACAATAGGAATGGGATCACAGAGTTTACAATGGGCTCAGGACTGGGGAGGGTCAGCCTGTGTGCTGTAAGAAGACGTATCTTTTTCCAGGTCTCTAACATGGGATGTCATGTGGGCCCTCAGGTTACCAGACCATCTTAAGCATTACCGCACACACTGCAGATATAGGGCTTTTCACCAGTGTGTATTCTCATGTGTGTTTTTTCACTGAACTGGAGTCTGCAAAGGCCAACGAGCATTTAGGGCAGGAAAAGGGTTTCTCACCAGTGTGTGTCCTCAGATGAAGCTTATAGTTCCACACCCTGGAGAAAGTTGCAGAACATTCAGAACAAGTGTGGGGGTTCTGGACTCTGTGTGTTTTCATGTGTGATTTTAAACGGTCCTTTCTGGTGAAGACCTTCTCGCATTCCGTGCAAGGAAGTCCTTTGGGTGTAGTATGTCTCCACATGTGTGACTTGAGGTCACTGGACACCATGTAGGCAGCCCCACAGTCAGGGCATATGTAGGGTTTCTCACCAGTGTGCTTTCTCACATGCACTTTCAAGTGGCTGGATGTGGCAAAAGCCAGACCACATTCTGAGCAGACAAAAGGCTTGTGCCCGCTGTGGAGTCTCTTGTGCACTCTGAGATGACCAGAGGTTGTGAATGTCTTGTTGCACTCCGCGCAGACATATGGTTTTTCTTCCCTGTGTGTTTGCTCATGTGTGCTTTCAACTGATTATTGGTGACGAACGCTGCCTCGCACACTGTACAACGAAATGGTTTTTCACCTGTGTGCTTTCTCATGTGAACTTTCAGCTGCCATTTTGTGCCATACATGCTCTTGCAGTTATGCTCACTGCAAGAGAAGGAAGGGTCTTTCTTTCAGGTGGGTTCTTCTCATGTGTGCTCGCATTTGCGATGCTGTGAAGAACATAGAATCACAGTCTGTGCACGAGAACCGTTTCCGCCCATTGTGTACTCTCAAATGGGCTCTGTAACCGCTGCGTTGTTTGAACGTGGCATGGCATTCCCCACAGACATAGGGCCGCAGTTCTGAATGCGTCCTTTGGTGGGTCTTCAGGGCACTGGTGGTAGGGAAAGCTGCCGAGCACTCTGGGCAGGAGAAAGGTTTTTTCCCCCGTGTGACTCCTCATGTGCACCTTCAACTGACTGGATGTGACAAAAGCTGCACTGCACTGCTGACAGACGAACGTTTTTTCACCAGCGTGCTGCTTCAAGTGCACTCTCAAGTTGTACATTCTGGAGAACGTTTTGTTGCACTCAGGGCAAACATGTACTTCACTGTGTGTCTTCATGTGAACCTTCAAGCCACAAGGTCGACTGAAGGTTCTGTTACATTCTGAACACACAATCGGGCCAACACGGTTTATTTTGAGGGTTTCCTTGATACCGGTTGAGAAAGTAGTGGTTTTGTCTTCTTGATGAGTTACAATGCTGATCCCCTTTCCCACACTGCTGTCTCTTCCCTCTACATCCTGGTCCAAGTGGTGTTCACCGAGCTCTACACTGTCCATGCTCTCATCTTTCCAGTTGCAGTCATGAGTTACATCGTCAGACGCAGAGGAGAACATGGAATTGCTTTTATCATGCTCAGTTTCTTGCTTCACAACACACTTTTCAAAATGAACCATGACATCAAGGGCTCTGGTCTGATTTTGTGTCACTGTCCATCGAACAGAAGCTGTCATTGCTATTGGAAGACGACGGATCCCCCAGTTTCTCAGTCCTTTCCTTCTTGATACCTATCAAAGGAGCCTGGCCATTCTGATTCTCCTCTGGTGAGGTGCAGTCACTGCTCCCCTTTATGCCCTCATCAACACTAGACTCCATTTCTGGATCAGGTGTGATGCTGCCAGTTTTAATATCTGCCTCAGGATCAGGTTTTTACGCTTGGTTGCTTAATATTCCTATGAATGCTAAGATACCCCACTTCTGCCTCCATTTTCATATTGCAGAGTGACACATTCATCTTGCTGCTAGCAGTCTTTGGCTGCCACTCATCATCTACCACTTCCATCTTCACAATCACCGGAGTCTGTCGGCCGCTCTGCTCCTCCTCCTTCACGCAGGTGCTACGAGCAGTGTCTGCATCCTCAAAACTGCTCCCAGATATCTGACTGTCCACAAGCTCACCTTTAATTACCATCACATCTCTGACAGTCTTTGTCCTGTCCAAATCATTCACGGCCATGAAGCTACACTCCTCCTCCACCTTCCCAGGCCTGTCTCTCTGGTGGTGGTCTTTCCGTCTGAAGTTTCAGGTCTGATCATTTTCTTCACCTTCTTCAATTCTGAAACACACACACACACACACACACACACACACACACACACACACACACACACACACACACATGGCACAGTTTATATAAACAATGACAATGAATCAACAAAAAAATTTACATGTCACATTATAACACAATGAACCAATATTAGTCAGCGATTCTTACACACACACACACACACACACACACACTCACACACAAACACACATGGCACAGTACAGATAAACAATGATGATGAATCAACAAAAAATTAACTTGTCACATTTTTACACACGAACCAGCATTAGTGATTCTCATACACCTGAACCATTTCAGGTCAATAAGAAGAATCTTTATCATTCATGTTTCATTAGCTATAAATTACCCAGTCAAATTGTTGCCAAGTATGGCCAGTGCACTGGTCTGCTTGATAAGATTTTAGCAGTTAGCCCAGTACAAAAACAACTTAATGAAATCATTTATGCTTCAGGCTAAAGAGCAGCACCATACTTCTGCTTGCTTACATTCAAACAAACAAGATTGAGACTAATGAGAGTTGCTAAGTATGCTGAGCAAATCAGGGAGCAAGCAAAATTCCCTTTTTTGTGTCATGTACTGTATCACAAGAAACAATGCAGACTTCAAAGCACAAGAAAGGCTATTGTGATGAGTAGTGGTGGCAAGTGTGGCCCTCAAGGGGTAGGACTCCAAGTGTCTTCTCTATCGCAATTATCGAGTAGTTTTTATATAAATACTTCACCTCTCTCTTACTAGTAGTGGTGGAAAGAGTATCCTTCTGGTACTAGTCACTGAAAGAAATTCTTATTTTTCTAGGGATTGTTGAAAATACTCAAGAATGGCTCAGGAATACTTAACCTTCGCCTTATGCACTTAGAAGTGCTTGTACTCCTCGTGACAGACAGAATCAGAAAAAAGTTCAAACGTGAGATAATGAGTGAACAACAAATGAGCAGCACTCGTAAGTTGAGTGCAATTTCTGACACACCAACTTTTACTTGAGTATACAAGAGTGAACATACAAATCAATAGAACTTCAGTCAAATCAGTCTTTGGTCTGACTTTTTCCATCTTAGCTCATCATAAAGGAGGGAATGGTTCGATAACTTGAGATGATGTCCAGGGGGTTCTCTGGCTCTTAGCTTGTTTGCTGGAGATGTGTGCAGATCTCTCTCAGGTTGCTGGTGACTGGTCCAGGCAGGGTGATCCTTCTTTGGTCTTCTTGGCCATGTGGTTGCTTGGATTCTTGATCCTGTGCTAGGCCAGTCCCAAAAACCCAGTTTTCTATGGATAGTACAGACCTGGCTTGTAGATAAATGTCTGAAAGTCCAGCTTGGCACATTCCTAACACTTGCCCTCTGACTTTTGTTAAATGTGAGATCTCAGCCGGCCAAGATACAATTCACATAAATGCATCTGCCTTAATTTGTTGTGTCTACATTTTAGTTCTTCCCCTAGATTTTGAGCCTCTTGGGTGCTCACAGGCTGAGAATACTATGAAAAGGAGGTTCTTGATTCCACCCCACCCCCCCCCCCACCCCATTTTGACAGTCCATGATATTAAACATCCAGGTGGAAGAGTGCCTGTGGGCTGCCAAGGAGGTGGTGGCCCCCTTTTAATGTGCATTAGGGTCAGGGCACTGCGTTTGGAGGTAAGGAATCCCTGTCTGCTCATGGGCAGGTCACCAGTATGGACAATATGCAAATTGTGGAATCTCAAATACACTTGGCGAGAAGGAAAGGACAGATAACGTATAGCCTTGTTCCCCCTAACACCTCCATCCCAACCCCCCACATAACTCGGTGATGTGTCAGAAACAAACTGGAACCTGTCTTACACTCTAAGCAGAATACCAAGGAGCAACGTAGGGGGAGATGAAGGGTTGCCTTAGAATGCTGGTTGCCTGGGAAGAGCTTGCAGGCAAAGGAGTGTTCTGGGAATTTGCATATGCGCAAGACTAAGAATGCATGAGTGCAGAGTCCTTGCTCATGGTTAGGCTACCTGTGAGCGACGAGTGTCCCCGACAGGTTATACAGGCAATGACCCCATCAAATATTACACAGGCACTGAAACGAAGGCAGACATAACAGCAACACACATTAATTACCTTTGGCAAGTGGAAAGTAAGGGAAGGTAGATGAGATATGCTTGAGCTAAAGGGAGATATGCACAAAGTGAAAGGCAGAACTGGTGTGCTGAGGAACATGCACATATGTGCACAAAGGTAAGAAGGCATGCAAGCCATATAATCAGGAAAGATGAGAATGTCCAAAGGCAATGTGTGCATGTTAAGAAGTAAAGCGACCACATGCACGCTAAAATGGAAGAAGTGTGGATTTGTATCATATGGCAAAGGATGCGTGGTACAAGGCAAAATATGCTTAGAAGGGCAGTTGTATGTGTTCTAGGAGCCCACACATGTGTAATACAATGCCTGAGGAAATGAACGCTAATGTAAATGGTGTGCACATAGAGTGTTCTGCAAACTAAATCAAGGAGTCAAGAAATGCAGTCTGGATGAAGACAAGTACAAGCATGGTGGTTGGAAAAAAACCAACCAACCAACCAACTCCTGTATAAATGCATAGGATCAGCTCAGCACTTCCGGACACCTGGCCTTGGTGGAATTAGTGTTTCTGAGGAACATAGCATTTATGTGTTTGAGGTGGAGGTAAGGTAAGGTAATGCTGCTTATATAGCCCAGCCAACTGCAAAGGGCCATAACAGGGCTGTCACTGCACTGGAGTAACTCACAAATCACTAAAAAAAAAAAGAAAACCTCATTCATACAACCCTTTAAACTACACCTAAAAAAACACACCAGAATTTTGTTAAAAAAAATTCATCTGTTAAATCTTAGATTGGGTGAAAAAATGTTAATCTCTTCCAGAAATTCAAAGATCACATCATGTGGGACATCTCAGAGAAGGTTTTCATGGGAGTCTGCTGTACAATGTTTATATCTCATATCATGCAAATCACAACACTCTAACAGAATATGTTTGACTGTGAGTGCTACATGACATGGAATGTACCACACAGCATCTTCACCTTTTAAAAGGTAAGAATGAGTGTAAAGGCGTGGCCTATATGCAAACGGCACAAGGCTTTCTTCTTCACAGCTGCCTCGGGAACATGGTAAAACTCTTTCAGGTTTGGATGGATTTTTAAAAGTTTGTTTTCCGTCTCTAAGTTCCATTCCTCTTGCCAGAGTTCTCCGAAGCAAGCCTGGGCTTTGGGTTTCAGACCAGTGTGAGGACTGAAGGATTTGTATGCCGAGGAGCTTGTGGTATCTTTACAGTACGAGACTAAATCAAACCAGATCTCTGGAGTGAAGAAAGTCTATGGTGGGTCATCAAGAAACTTGGATTAATCACACACAAATCCAAGGTCAATATCTGCATTGTTCAAAATCAAATGGGGAAGAAGATGAATTACAATGGTGGAATGGAATTGGGGTGGTTATCGAATTTCTTTTGGAACTTGGGGTCAAGGACACCATCATATGCACGGTTTTTGGATTCAGAAGATAGATTCAAACAGTAGCTTAAGGTAAGTTTCAGCCGACAGTTCGAGAAGGATGTTTATCCTGCCTCAGCATGCAAGCTACAAACACGAAACAGGGGTGGTGCAGAACGCACCCAGACAGAGTCGAAGCCCTTAACAGGTTTCATCCAGTGTAGGCATAAAGTTATCCTGTTAGAATATAGTATTCAGAAACCGTATTACGAGATCAATCACCTTAACAGATTTTGCCAAGTAGTGACATTATATTATACTGTTAAAACATATGATATGGCATAAATCACAAGCAATCATTTTCTCAAGACTCGGAAACTTAGTTTTGACTTACAGTTCTGGGTTGATCAGTTAACCTGACACAGGATCTCAGAGTAGGAGATACGAACATTCCCCTCTCTGGCATACACTTGTGTATGACACTGACTGTGATCCGTCTTACAGACTGTGGTGGAGCAGTGGAGTGAGGTAGGTTAGTCTCCCCTTTTTGTGTGCTAAGCTAACATCCTGCCTCTGATGCCTGCCTGACTGACAAGCTGTCAAAGGAACAGGACAGCCAATAATACCATTATGGAAAAGGGGAGTGGGGATGTTAGTAATCTGATGGAGGTGGGGGGTGGGGAAGTTGGTGTGGAATGAGACTGCCACTTCCCAACTCATGTGGTGTGATCTAATGAGGTTGAGATCTGATACGACTATTTTTAAGATCCTGGTATTCGTCAGTTTTATGCTAATGAATGAAACTACGCTGTCCTCTGAGACACATGCAGGCACAGACATCTGGCCTGTCCATGGAATTTGAATAAATCATGGGTAGATTGCACATACACATGGTCAAGCTGGAGTGAGTGGGGAAGGAAGACAGGAGGCACTGGTGGCTTCTCTAGTAATGCGTAGGGTGGGTGCGGAGATCCCTGTCTCAACTGTGAGTGATCACTGCACCATCAGGCAAGCGAAGGAAGGGAAGGGGCAGGGATGGATGGAGAGGGAGTGTGGACTGGTGACCCAGGCTACAGGTGCATCCAAATTCTCTGCCCTATGGTGGTTATTGTCCTGCGCCCAACAGTTTCAGCTTGCATCAAACTTCAACCCGACAGACAGAGAGAAGAGTGTGTGAGAAGCAGAGCAGAGGTTGAGGGGTGAAGGCAGACATTGAAATATAATGTTAACTGATAACCCTAACTGCAGTTGGTGAAACAGAGAGAGAGAAAGACAGAGAGACAGAAAGACAGAGAGAGAGAGAGGTGGGGTGGGGTTGTGGTGGATGGTGTGGCTTGGTCAATGGTCATGTTTCATATACAATGGGAACAGAATATTAGACGTACAAACTACAATGGGATCAGGATCACACAGATATCTTTTGGGATCAGAATGATGGCTGTACAAATTACTGTGGGATCAGGATCACACACTCAGAACAGGGTGTAGATCACACTGGCACATGATGAAGTCAGTGTCACAGCCATATCCAAAGGGAAAAGGATCACAGTGACATGCAACATGATCAGGATGGCTCAGCTGATGGTGTCAAAAGACAGCTCCTTTTCTGAGTCCAGAACACCGGCTTTCAGGTAAACCTTCAACCAGTTAAACATTCAAGTTAGTTAACCATCAATAAACATTGCTACACACACTGCAAGAATAGGGTTCCTTACCGGCATGTCTTCTCTTGTGTTTTCTCATTGCACTTGGGTCTGAAAATGCAGCTGGGCATTCAGTGCAGGAGTAGGGTTTCTCACCAGTGTGTATCCTTAGGTGAACTTTGTAGTTCCATGCTCTGTCAAAAGTTGCTGAGCATTCAGAGCAGGTCAGATGCTTCTGGACTGTGTGCGTTTTCATGTGCGACTTCAAGTGGTCTGCTCTTTTGAAGACAGCGTTGCACTCAGTGCATGGAAACTCTTGTGGTACAGCATGTGTCCTCATGTGTGACTTGAGGTGACTAGATGTCATGTAGGCAGCCCCACAGTCAGGGCATGTGTAGGGCTTCTGACCAGTGTGCTTTCTCCCATGCACTTTCAAATGGCTGGAAGTGGCAAAAGCCACACCACATACTAAGCAGACAAAAGGCTTCTGCCCGCTGTGGAGTCTCTTGTGCACTCTGAGATGACCGCAGGTTGTGAATGTCTTGTTGCACTCCGCGCAGACATATGGTTGGTTTCTCACCTGTGTGTTTGCACATGTGTGCTCTCAACTGAACAGCGGTGAAAAACGCTGCCTCGCACACTGTGCAGCTAAAGGGCTTTTCTCCTGAGTGTTTCCTCATGTGCACTTTCAGCTGACATCTCATGCCATGCCATACACTGCTTCACACTCATTACAAGCAAAGGGTTTTCCTTTCAGGTGGGATTTCCTAAGATGTGCTACCAAACTGCCATGATGTATAGAAAACAGAACTGCAGTCTGTGCAGGAGAATCTTTTCCCTTCTGTGTGCCTGCTCATGTGGGCCGTGTAACAGCAGCGATGTTTGAATGTAGCACTACATTCCTGGCAAGTGTAGGGTCGCTGCTCCATGTGCTTCCTTCGGTGATTCTTCAGAGCACTGGTGGTGGGGAAAGCGGCCGAGCACTCTGGGCAGGAGAAAGGGTTTTTCCCCCGTGTGACTCCTCATGTGCACCTTCAACTGACTGGACGTGACGAAGGCTGCACTGCACTGCTGACAGACAAACGGTCTTTCACCGGTGTGCTGCTTCAGGTGCACTCTCAAGTTGTCTGCTCTGGAAAATGTTTTGTTACATTCAGGGCAAACATGCTGCTCACCGTGTCTCCTCATGTGCTTTTTCAAATATGAGGTCGCTTGAAGGTTCTTTTACAGTCTGGACAAACAAGCGAGCCATACCGGTTTACTTTGATTACCTTCTTGACTGGGGATGGGACGGAGGTGGCTGCATCTTCATGAGGAGTGAAACAGCTCATTCCCCCTCCACACTGCTCTCTCTCTCCTGCTGTACTTCAGGGCCCAGGTCCATAGAGAGTGCAGTGAGCTCCACACTGCCCACTCTGTGTTCTGTCAGGTGCCAGATGTTATCTGTGGCACCAGACACAGTGAAGGGAGCAGCACTCTCAGTTTTTCTTGCTTTACCGAGTTTTCAAAATGAACCAAGAAATCAAGAGCTCTGTCTGATTTTGCATCCCGGTCAATCGGACAGAAAGCGTCTATGCCATAGGAAGATGACATCTCCCCCAGTTCCTCAGTCTTTTCTTTCTTGATACCAATCATAAGTGCTTGGCTGTGCTGGTTCTCCTCCTGTGAGATGCCAGTACTACTCCTCTTTACACCTCCACCAACATTAGAAACTATTTCAGGATCAGATCTGACACTACTCATCTTCATCTTGACCTCAGGATCAAGTTTCCCACTTGGTTGTTTTCCATCTCTATGAAAATTGTGATACCCCTCTGCTTCTGTTTTCATACTGCCCTCTGATGTTGACAAGCTCATCTTGCTCTCAGCAGTCCATGACTGCCTCTCCTCATCTACTTCTTCAATCTTCACAATCACCGGAGTCTGTCGGCCAGTCAGCTCCTCCTCCTCCTTGGTACAGACACCATGAGCAGTGCCCGCATCCTGCATACTGCTCCCAGATATCTGACTGTCCACACATTCATCTTAATCACTTTCAAATCCATCACAGTGTTTGCTCTGTCCCCGTCACTCACTAGCATGCACCTGATTTCCTCCTCCAATGACCTGTCTCTGCTGGTCATTGCTTCATTGGAAAGCTCATGCTTGAGGATTTTCTCCGCTGCCTTCAGTTCTGAAACACATCAATGTGCACAAACACTTGAAACACACATGTATATGGTTCAAAAACGTGATAAAAAGAATGATGAACCAGCATACAAAAAATTAGTTCATCACATCTTCAGATGGAACCAGTATGAGCCAGTGTTTTCCAGAGGACTAAGATACTTTTGTGGCCTTGTACTGAGCCAAGTCCAAGGGCGGACTGAAGCTGCAGCAGCACATGCAGCTGTAGCAGAAAGATGAAAAAGCCTACAGTAACAGCTTTCTAATGGCAGGTAGGAGCAGCCCAAAGCTGACTCTTGTGGTGGTATAAGAATGGCATGGTGTCATGACAAAAGATGTGTGTATTGTCATGAATGGAATGGATTTGAAACATGTTGAGGAGTACGGGTGGAAATGTGTTGGGCGAGGACTGGGCCAGGAAGGAAACCTGCTGAATTAAAGTAATCCTGCTCCAGTGCTCTCCCATGCAAAGATGGCAAGATGGTTAACATCAACCAAGAGGTCAGCATTACAGGCTGGGCCAAGAAATACCCTTGGCATGACAGGAGTTTGTGAAGCAAGTGTCTGACTAGGGTTTGTACCATGCTGTAGCATTAAATACTTGTGTAGGACCTAACACTGATAAAAACCTGCTTACCCCACACTTTCATGGGAAACCCCCCAAAACAACGGTGGCTAAATGTCAAATTTGACAGGATGTGCAATGCTGAAGTGAGGACTGGTTTTTCCAACAGACAATTCAATACCTAGTTCATTGCCATATTTTGGGAGAAATTTCTCCTTCCTGCTGTCTTCTTTCTTTCTTTCTTTCTTTTTTTAAATATTTCAGGACCTGTAACAAAACTATTTTTAACACACCTCCGCATGTTTTTGCAGAATTATACTGAACAAGACAAAGATTTCAAGCATGAGATTGCGAATGAAGTCGCTCTTTGGTTGAAGCATTTGAACAAGAACAGTGAACACTGAGACAACCATCCAGGTTATACTCAACATATGCAATTACCTTTCAAGAACTTTGTGCCGAGAGAGAGAGAGAGAGAGAGAGAGAGAGAGAGAGAGAGAGAGAGAGAGAGTGTATGTGTGTGTGTGTGTGTGTGTGTGTGTGTGTGTGTGTGTGTGTGTGTGTGTGTGTGTGTGTGTGTGTGTGTGTGTCCACTCTCAGCCTATTCAACTTTATTTTTGCAAAACAAGGTAACAGAATGCAATGAAATTGCATGAGTAAACAGGTCTATTGGCCACTTGTTCCTCTGAAACTGGGACTGTTCTGGGATATTAGTATTAGCACCAAGTCCAATCAAGCCCTGACCAGCAAAGAATCCCAACCCAGTACTTGGTTAATGGAGGCTGTGGGAATTCAGGATGTGTTAACTTCATCAAATGCAGGGGACCGACTTACTGACTTTTGAGACAAGGGAGGGGGGTACATTGCTTGCAGCAACAGAGTGACCAGCATCATCCAAAATCTATGACTCATGTGTGTCATGTGTGAAGGGGAAGGTAGTTTTATAAATAATGAATTGTTACAGATGATTAGAGAGAAAAAGGGAAAGTTCCAGTTTTGTATAAAAAATTGTAAACATCAAAAACGTAAATCTAGTTAATGTTTGTGGTAGGTTCAACAACCCTTAGCATTTAAATAACTTTTACAAACAGAAGGGTTTGAAGCTGATTTTGTTAGATGATGTTAGAAGCTGCCCAAAGGTGCAATTCTTGAATAGGGATGACGATTAAAACTACAGGTAGTGTTTGTTATGCTGTATCTGCATTATTTAGCTTTATGTTAGTAAATATACACAGCCTCTTTTGGCTCATTATCTGTCTTTCATTCTTTTCCAGATATTTGTGAGGAGACAGAAGCCGACAGGTAAGTTATTTATTTTTCTCTGTATGTAGCATCCGGATAACATTATTTACTTCAGTTGTTCTCTGAGTGAACCCCTTGTGCAACATGAGTCCGTGACAATGGTGACCCCTAGTTTTTATGCGTGAGAGTGGGTAGAACACGCGCCCATATCCTTACTTGAAAATAAGTCAAATTCAGTTAACCCACTCCATGACAATGTGATACAGGGCAGAAAAGAGATAAGAGGAAGGAATAAGGAGGAGGAGAGGCAGGGATGCTACGGTTCTTCCCTTCACAATAACATGTTGTGTACTCATGAGCACATTGTATTCAGAAAAGGTCTTGCTTGATTTTTCAGAATAAAAAAAAAAAAAAAAACAAAACCTTCCTCTCCCTCTCTATCTCCTTCCCTGCATGCTGCCATGTCCAAAACGTCTGATGTCACAATCAAGTTCCAAAAGATCGTAAACAACACTGTTACCTTGCGGGTTATGTTTTGCTGTCCACAACAGAGAACAGTCCTCTGTAACATCCATCTCTGTCTTCATGTCAGTCTTTATTGGTGTGTGCAATGCCATAATGGTACGTTCAAGGATCTTCTGTAGCTCAGCAGACACCATCAGAGTTTACACTGATCCCTGCACAAAAAAACCACAGCACTCAGCCAACCATTTTTTTTCCTTTTCGTTCTCTTTTTGTTGTTGTTTTGTTTGCTTCTTCATGAAACCGTCTTATTTTCTCGCATCGCACAACGAATGATTGATGACTGTGAAAACTGGCTTTTACAAAACAGCACCACACTTTACAACTTCTGTCATGTTTGCTAAGCTTACCATTCACTTATTACAAATAGAGTGAAACATTGCTTCGTTTGTTTTCAGTGCCAAACTATGTTTTCATTGTCAAACAATACTGCAGCAAACAGACCTACAAATGAATTGGAAAATAGCTGACAAGCCTTTACTATAGTTAAGAGGGTGATCAAAAACATGCTTGCAATGTCAGCATGACAGGAGTGTTTGGAAGATATGGAGATGAAATTTAGAAATAAAAACCACCCTTTTTACTGGAGCAGTTTTGGTTTCAGTTTTAGCAAGGTGGCGTTACTGTGTGTAGACTACTCGATATGATGCTACATAATACAACACAGTTGTATTATTCAATGATGCTGCTAGTGTTACAGTTTCTTCTGCCGTCAAAATGAAGGCACTAAATGACTGCACGAAAAGGTTCTGGATCAATGCTGCTGCTAGTGTTCTGTGTCAGCCATCTGAAACACACAATAAACATATCGAATGTTCGTAAACAACAGTAAAGACATAGGAATATGCTTAGCAACAGTGTCCAACATTAAAGACATAGGAATATGCTTAGCAACAGTGTCTAACATCTGAAACAAACCATATTAAATTAAAAACCCACAGCAGTATTACTTCAGAGCAAATTAAAGTGCTGCTGGTCATCCGTAACACAACAAATACAAGCCTGTGACATGATACTGAATGATGACAAGATAGATGGCAAAAACAAGGACAGAGTCAGTAATTATATTATTTATCTAAATAAAATCTGTAACCCTGGATACCAGTACTGTCCAATCGAGATCTACTGACTATATGATTTTTTTCTTCCCTTTAGAGTGGAAGAGTTTTTCTTTAGTGTCTGAACCCAGCACACGGCAGCTGTGGACAAAACTAAAGGGTTTGATCAATAAATCTTAACACACAGAACTATTGCAACAATTGCTTTCCAACATTTTGCATTGCTATATCAAATAAATCACAGACTGCTTTCATCAAACATCAAAGCTGATTAACCTAATAAAAGTGTACATTAACTGGACATACTTTTATAACTGCCAGAACATGTTTTTTTCCAGACACTGATTCTGTAAAAATGCGTTAACATGCTTAAACTCATTCAACTGCTTAGGACAGACACCATTTCTTATTTTTTGAGTGTGTACTTCTGCCAGTTATGCTCTTTGAAGAAACAGAATAAAGTGATGAAAAGACGCTGAAAACTTCTTATTTCAAATGGAACATAGAGGACTGACAGAAAAAAGCGTCATAACTACACCAACACAAAGGAACTCTTGTCCATCATGATGATTGGAACCATTGTTCACACACATTTTCAAAGTTACAATGATCACCTTTAAAACTGGGACTAGCAGGAGATTCATCATTCTGTTCCAGCATCCTTTTATATTCATCATTTTGTTCAAGCATCCTTTTCTTCATAGCCTACAAGTAATGGTTGTGACTTTTTCAGATTTTTATAAGTCTTTGTCTGTTTTAAATGCGTAAGTGGTAGACACAGTAGAATTTTAAATAAGTATGAACATTAAAAAAACTTAAACTGCCAGAACCCATACCCAATGATACTGGAGTTTCATTCATAGGACTAGCTTATACAGGAGTGTGTTTTTCCCTTGATGGATGGTGCTGTTAACACATTGTGGCTACACAGGCCTTGTGACACTCTTAGTCCCATGGGAACTCCATGGCCCTCTGGAACTTCTCCAGCCCCCCCCGCCCCCCCCCCCCCCCCCTTCCCCCAGTTTCAGGCTCATAATAGCCTCATCTGGCCAGATGCTTTTTACTCCAGTAAACTGAATAATATAATATCACCATGAGAAGGCTCTCGTCAGCACTCTTGGCCTTCCCTCTAAAAGAAGTATCTCTCTCTTTTAAGTCTTTTGTGTGTGCACGTGTGTGTGTGTGTGTGTGTGTGTGTGTGTGTGTGTGTGTGTGTGTGTGTGTGTGTGTGTGTGTGTTTGCCTGGGGGGAGGGGGGGTATTATAGCAGTTTTCTTTCAGCACATCACATGATACAGTATTGCAATCTCATTTTCCAGATTATTTTTTTCCTGGTAACACAACTGGTTGTCATTTCTACACAGGGTGATATTTGTTAGCAGAACTGGCAGGTGACATGTTGCATGATCACTAATGATAACATTTAAAAGTAATATCTTGTAGACTAAGCCATCCACCTCAGAAAATCTAATGATTAATACAAACAGCATTCACCACACAGCAGCTAATTTAGCAAGTGTGATATCTGTGATACTGATACACCTTTCCCAGGTCATCTCATTCAGTTCATCTATTGTGCTTGTTAGTTTACTGTTGTCAAAGTTTCTCATACTTCTCCCACATATCTCCCACTGAAGTATTTCTTTCTCAAGCATTGATTGTGTCTGGTGGTAGTGTCACTGTCAGGAACTCTAAAGATTTAATCTCTTGTACTATGCTGTAGGTGTCCATTATAATCTGAAAAGGATTTCAGAGTTTGGCTGATGATAAACCATTTTGTTTACGACTGGCACATTAGTTTACTGCAATGATGTACAACTAAACGGTGAAGAGAATTCTGCGCAATAGCACGTTTCATTCAGTTTAAAACCAAAAACATGATGGCAACACTTTTGAAACTTTTGCTAATTTTAGAATATTTAACATGGTTTGGTCTAAAAGGTTGAAAAAAGTTTTGTAAACTTTAATATAAAAAAAGGTGTAAAAAGAAGCCTCGCCAAGCAAATCACTGGTTAGAGTTACTTAGGTTACAAAAATGGTTGGAAGTTACTTTGGTTACAAAAATGGTTGGATTTTCTTAAATTACCAAGTCTAGAATACCAAAGAGTATGAGTTAATATGACAGAAAACTTTAAAATCTTACATGGCCACTATGTATCAAAAAACTACTAGTGTCATCCATTTTCACACAAAGCATTGCTACTAAGATACCCAAACTACAGAGTAAATAATCTATTTTCACATAACAGTTCCAACACTAAAAGTTTTCCTGTGAAGTTTATAAACCATTGATTAAAACTAATCTTTAACAACCGCCCCCCCCCCCCCCCCCCCCCCCCCCCCCCCCTTTTTGTTTTTTTCATTTTCAACCAGCAGGATAATTAACATCAATGTTTTTTAACAGTTTACCTCGCATCATTGTTAACTGCAAGAACACTCAATTTCAAAACGGACTGGGAAGAAAATTGCTTCTACACAAATTTTAACGTTAATAAGTAAAACATGGTTAGCCAATTCTGTACTGTTATACACCCTCCAGTATTGGATCTACAATTCATTAAAAAAAAAAAAAAAAAAAGCCATACTGTAAGAGTAGGTGGTGAAAAATCAAATAAAGCCAAGGTTCTAAGTGGTATACCTCAGGGTAGCATCTTGGGCCCAACACTATTCAAGTATTTATAAACGACTTGCCATTATCATTAAAAAGCACCTGTAAAATATTTGATGACAATACAAAACTGTACGATAAAACTTCACAATTCTCAGATTTTACAAAACGATCTTTATAAACTCCAAAATTGGTCAGATGTATGGAATCCGTATTTCAATATCTCTAAATGTGGTGTGCTACATATTGGAAAAAAACAACAAGAACATGCTTACTATACGAGACATAATGGCAGCTTACAGAAGATAAAGACCTTAAAAGAAGAAAAAGATCTGGGAGTAACTTTTGATAGCATGTTGTCTTTTGATCTACATATTGGCAAAGTAGTTAATAAAGCCAATCGAATGTGGGTGTCGTAAGAAGAAGTTTCTCTTACTTAGATAAGGAGGTATTCCTAAAACTTTATAAATCTTTTGTGAGACCTCATTTGGAACATGCAAATGCAATTTGGTGCCCATACTTGAAAAGAGAGTCATCACAAATAGAAAGAGTTCAAAGACGTGCTACAAAGCTATTAAAAGAATGCAAAGATAAATCTTATGCAGAAAGATTAAAATATTTGAATCTACATTCACTAAAAGGCAGAAGGACAAGAGGTAATCTTATACAGACTTATGAAATATTTAATGGATTTGATAATGTTTGTGTCGATGCTCTTTTTCTCTTTCACAACATCACAAGAAATGCAGAAGGAAAGATATTTATTCAGCACTGCCGTACTAACAGAAGAAAATTTTCCTTTTCACACACAGTAGCCCCTTTATGGAATGAACTCCCTACTAACATAAAATTTGCTGAAGACACTAACAAGTTCAAGAATCTTTTGGATGTAATTCCAACGTATAAGGAACTTTTCAACCATTATGATGATTAAAAATAAAATGCCGGATTTGTCATAGTGTAACAAAATAACAATTGCGCCTTCAACACCTGTACTTTTAACAAAAAGTATTTGACAATGAGGGGACGTACACAGGCCGCGAGGCCTAGGCTTTTGAGCCAGTCCCTATTACTACTACTACTACTGCTACTACATATTGCTGTGAATGCCGGTCTACGGCATGAATCAATTTAGAGCACCTAGCACTAGTGCCACCGAGTGCAAACACTGCTCTTGCACAGACACCATTTACTGCACTAGTACTACTCTATTTTTGTAACCGCACTGTTACCACTTTCACTACTACTGGTGGTGCTGTCACTATACTGTCAGCATTGTACTACTGTATACCAGTACTCCGTACTGTGCAGCGTACCCAGACAAGAAGAATGAATGAATAATTTCAGCTTCAGCCCTTAGATTTCATAAATAATTTCCATCATTATTTTCACTTAACCCAGCATTATAGCAAAAAAAAAAATTGATTCAAATTTTCGTCGCCATTACCCACGTGAAAGCATTGAAACTTTTCTCTGCTGAGTTCAGCGCTCTCGACATTAGGCCCATCAGGTTAGCCTAACGCATGAAAATGAGCATTCAGCGAATCATGCTCTCAAAGTGTCTGCCCTTCACAAGCGAAAGTTGTATATTCTGGCCACACGCCACAAGTACAAATATGAATCAAAACCTTATCTAACCATTTGAAGCATTATATGAAATTGTACCAAAATTTGAAACAGCTGGTTGGTTCGGCAGTTGTTGAGGACAATACTTCTCGCCGACCCACTCGTACCTTCGGATGTATCTTTTCTTGTCTTGTTTTTTGTTTGTTTGTTTGTTTGTTTGTATTGGCCGACTTTGGGAAAGGCGTAGTGACGGCGAGGAAAAGGCCCACATATCTGGATCTGGATCTCCGCCTGTAGTTGTTGGTTGGCGGCTAGTTGTAGGAGCCAATGTTAGCTGTGATACAACTGGTTGCTCAGCGTAAGACCTTAAAAAAGAAAGATTAAAAACAGAGGGGGGGGGGGGGGGGGGGTCGGGAGGGAGGGGAGGGGTGATGGGGTTAGTGGTGGAAAACGGCCGCCTCAATCCTGCCTAGTGCGGTGGAGAAGGCACTGGCATTCTGCTGCTGGACGGTGGTGTTGTCCAAGAGGTTCCACTCCAGGGGGATTCTAATGAAAAAGGAGCCTCTATATTGTTCTCTTGCTGAGGGTTATATGACGAAGGCTCTATTGTTGTTGTAGGTCTGCATTCGTAGGGGGTTTGGGCTTATACAGTCTGTGAATGTGGCTGGCTTGATTCTCCGACTGGTTTGATCTGCTGGGGTGAAGAAGGTTTTGGCTGGTATGGCAGGGACCAGGTCGCCGGCAATCTTGTACAGCATGGTGAGTCGAAGCTGTCTTCGGCGTCCTCCAGAGGTGGTAGTTGGAGGTATTGGAGCATCTTGGTGACGCAGCCTAGATCCCTGGATCTGGATCGGTACGTCTCTAGCATCCATTTACTGGCATAGGCGCGACAGAGGGAGGTGCGCAGCGTGATGATATTATCGGCTCCTGGCTTTTGCAAGAGCCGACTAGAAGCTGTCGACTGACTTCTGGTGGACGATGTTATCGTCGTGTGGTGGTTCCACTCAGTTATTGTCTTTGGGAAGTATGAGTTTCGGTACTGATCGGTGTGTGTTTCAGGAACGCAGTAGCACCTATCATTGTTTCGTATGTGGTTCTCCACTGGGTTTTGTGACAGGTACGTACTGTTGTCTCTAGTAGAGCGGATGCATCGTCCTGGTTTCTGAGGTGTGATTAAATCACTCAGGGTGATCGCTGGCACCAGACCCTCAACCACCCTGTAAAAGAATCCTAGACGTAGTTGGAGCCGCCGTTCTTGGAGTGTAGTGAGCTCATGTTTTCTCAACAGATCCGTTATGAAACCTTGCGTGGTGGAGCAGTAGTCCTTTGCTATGAAGCGCACTGCATGTCTTTGTACGCGCTCCAGCATGTTGATCTCTTGCTGCAAGTGCGGGTCCCAAATGATTGCTGCATACTCCAGGACAGGGCGTACGAGTGCAAGGTAGGCATTTCTTCGGCAGGAGGTGGGGCTGCTGTGCCTGAGATTCCTCCGGAGAAATTCTAGTGTGCTATTGGCCTTCTCTGTGATGGATGTGATGTGTTGAAACCACTTTAGGTTGGTGGCGATTTGGATGCCGAGGTATGGGTTATGAGTGACTTGCTGCAGGATGGTATTATTTAGAGAGTAGAAGTAGGAGGAGGTAGAGGATTTTGCAATGCTCATGATGTAGCATTTTGAGGCATTGAACCACGTGCCCCATTTGTCTGCCCATGACTCTAGTGACTTGAAGTCCTCTTGTTGAGTGTGGTGGTCATTAAAGTCGTTGATCTCCCTGTAAATGAGGCAGTCATCTGCGAACAAGCGTACTTGGATTTGACTGCTTATGGAGGTCATTTATATGGCACAGGAATAGGAAGGGGCCGAGCACGGTGCCTTGTGGGACTCCAGAGTCAACAGTTGTGGTGTTGGATGTAGTCCCTGTCTCTGTAGTTGTTACAAATAAAGCGAGCGGCTAGTGTTGGACCTTTTCAAGTCGATCGATGTCCTGCTTTGTGTATGGATCCCATGCCACAGCGCCGTACTCAAGGATGGACCTGACGAGTGCAATGTAGGCAAGGCGGCGACATTCCTGTAGGCAATTACGGAGATTTCGACGTAGGAAGCCCAAGGTTGATCCAGCCCTCTTGCCCAGCTCCACGACATGGGCAGTCCATTTCAGGTCAGAAGAAATCTGTATGCCCAGGTAAGGGTGAAAGTCATGTTGACAACAGGAAAGACTGTAACCTGGGATCCTCTTCAGAAGGGACGTTAATTAAGACGTCTGGAGTTGTGCTGTTTTCACCTGCCAGCTGAATAGCAACGAGTGAGGCTGTTTGGCGGTGGCGTCTTTTGCCAGTGGCCTCTGTAGTCATGAAGTATGGGCTAGTACAGGCATGGGGATACTCGAGTTTTGGTCGTGTCACGTCCAATGGCGATTAGGCTACAAAATTGTATCTGCCATGGCGCAATTGTGTCCCTTGGCGTCTTAATGGAATGTACTGTGCATGCTTGCACCCTATGTGAATAAGCTTACAGCGCATGCTTCCAACAGTGGTGCAGGATAGCTCCCAGCTGGTTGGTTCCGCAGTTGAGAACAAAGCTTCACAAGGTCTCACTCGCACCTTCGTTGTTGTTGTTGTTGTTGTTGTTGTTGTTCTCCTTGAATCAAAACACCATACAACTCATTTGAGCGTTTTGTGGCATGGCGTGAACTCACGCCATAAATTGAAACTAAACTGAGTATAGATCAAATAAAATACCACTACCCCCCCTCCACCCCCCCACCCCCCATCACCACCACCAATCATTTCACTTCTTTTTTTCACCGATGAAATCACCCAAAATCTAAGAATAAATGAACAAACCCCAGCTTAAATTAGCGTCACATTTCAGGCGATGGATCTCTCCCATGATCCTGTCCTTGCAACAGTTGGTCTTCCATAAATAACCCCTTTCCTTTCATTTTAATCTGACGTCTCTTGATGATTCAAAAGTATCTGTTCTTCTTCTTCTTCTTCTAGATCTGTCTGCAGCTTTCAACATAACTGATAAAAAAAAAAATTTTAAAAAAATTCCGCTCACGTCTGAGTACAAACTCTGACGTATGTGATTTCACACTAAATTAGATTACATCTTTCAATCAAACAGCAGCTCATCATTCCTTAATGAAAAACAGTCCTCTAAAATATGATCAAACTTTGTTCTTCGCATGAGTCGTGTGCTAGGTTCAGTGCTTTTCACATTATACACAACGCCTCTGCCTGAGATCATCAAAAGCCGATCTGTACATCATGAAATATTCGCCAACAACACTCAGACTGTGCATTCTAACACGTAACATAATTGCACCTTCAAGATTGTGTCTCTGATATCAACAATGGATGATAGTCTTGTTAAAAAAAGAAAATATCAAGATTGTGTCTCTCATATCACAACGGGGAGATATAGTTTCGTTAAAAAAACAAACAAACAACACAAAACCTTCCAGATTGTGTCTCTGATATGAAAAACGGATGAGAGTTTCGTTAAAAAACTTCAACATTGTGTCTGTGATATCAAACAATGGATGTCAAATAATAAGCTGACATTAAACAATGAAACACCCGGACATACTATCTGATTTATAGGACACTCTATGGCTCAAGATCCCATCTTCATCCGCCAACAGTCCATTAAATGATGATCAAACAGATGCTACCCGGTTTATATAACACATTATGACTCAAGATCCCTCTCTTCATCCGTCAACAGTCCTAGAATCCAATGATGCCTCATCCATGCCATGCTTTCATGATCTTGGCCTCTGTTTGACTCAGATAACTCTGAAACACCACATGGCCGAAATCTGCAAGCATCCTTTCTTGAACTCCATTGCATCAGCTCCGTCAGACCAGTCCTTACAGAACAGGACATGGAAACACTGGAGTTCTCACGCACCCTGTTAATATTAGATTATTGTCATGCTTTTTTCTCTGTCCTCCTCTGATGACCGAAAACCAAAAATTAATGACAAAATGATGATGAAAACAACCTACATCCAAAA
>JADBJO010001126.1:302500-327500 GCA_016801955.1 Conus betulinus
ACACCTTCCCTACACCCCCCCCCCCCCCCCCCCTCCAATGGATTACATGTTTGTGCATTCACGTGTCATAAAATATATGAGTATATTCAATAACCTTTAAACAGATTTCATAGTGAGAGCATTGTGTGAAGAGAGTTTGTTTAACTGTTGATCTCATTCTATAGATCCAAGTCTTCCCTGAAACCTCCTGGCAGTCATTAGGATGGGAGGTGGTAGCTGATCTCAGCATCAAGTGGGACTGCAATCATTAGGACGCAGCCCCTCTCCCTCTCCTATGGCTTTGTCTTTCACATTGCTGTACACGAACAGGCTCCCATCTTGCATCTGGGTGATTGGAATAGTCTGAAGACACGGATTTTGAGAGGGTCTCTCGTTCTCCCCCCCCACCCCCACCTCTCCAACCCATCCCCATCTCCCATTCTCCAAAATAAAGCGCCTCTAAAAGCGCGCTCCAGGGGGAAAATAATAATTAAAAAAGGCATAATAAAAACATGTAAGTAGCGCTTGATTTGCTGGATATTCTTGATTTACGAGGATAATAGATAAGCCTTGATGCGCTTTTTTTTTTTTTTTTACATCTAGTGCTCGCCCTGAGTAGGGACTGCAATATGCAGTGAAACGAATTAATGTATGAATGAAAAAAAAACAAATAAACAAACCAACAAAAAAAAAACTCACTGCATTGCTGCTGAGTCACTTTGGGGGTGTTCAGGGATGCCTTTTCTGATCCATCATATCCAGGACACACCACCTATTTAAGCCCTCTGTTGATGACAATAACTGCTTCTTTGCCCAGTCAACCTCCATGAACAAAAACAGTCCCCCCCCCCCCCCCCCCCCCCCATCTGGAAAAAAGACCGCCACAAAGTTTATCCAGCGACACAGTATCCATAACTCCTACCAATACCAAGGACTTCAAGGACAATATGAAGAGAGAACCAATCAGATATACAGACTACCATCGTTTTCCTGTTTTCCCTGTCTTCCCGCTGTGACAGAAGGGGTGGAGGAAAGTGATGAACGTTTTATTCCAAAACTGTATACCTTCCACAGCCCCGTAGGCGGACTTGTGCCGCCCTGACATTCAGAATGTACTTGCTCTCGGTATTCTACTAGGCACCAGGATTGAGAAATAGCGGGAAAAAAAATGGCAAGGGTGTGGCTATGCATAGAGAGTGTGGTCCAGGGAACAGTGTCACTGATGGGACATGGCAAACATGACAGGATTACAACACCACCACCACCAACAACAGCAACAACAACAACACTAATACAAATAATGATCATGATAATGACAAACAAATAAGTAACTACACAAATATGGGGATGTAAGTGAATACATTATCCTTTGGTTAAAGCCATCAGAGCAAGAAACAACAGAAATCTGAGTGGAAAAAAAGGAGTAAACATGGAATGTCTAATGATTTTGTAAAGATAAAAAATGATAGTGATAAAGACAAACAAGAAATAAACAACCAAACAAAAAAGTATGCATGTAAGTGAATTAATCATCCTTTGGTATTAGCCAGCAAGACAGTAAACAAGAAAATTAAGTTGGAAAAAAAAGTCAGCATGGAATGTCTGACAATTCTGATATGATCTTCAATATTAGCCCCTACTTACTCAGGACAGTTTGAGATTGACGTAGAATAGGAAATTAATGTGTCTAAAAACACGCTAAACAGATGGTGGATCATGTACCAAGTCACATCATTAATTCTTTTCACTTCCTTGGGATTTTCCTGACTTTATGCAGGTCTTGGGGAATGATAGGTACAGTTCTATCAAATCATTTCTTATGTTTTCCCATACCATAACAATGTTGGTTGGCTGACTGATGCGTTAAACGTCTGACCGAGAATGACTGATAGATTGATTACTTGGCCGGTTATTTGACCGACTGATTAAACTGATTGAGTGAGTGAGTGAATCAGTCAGTGAGATTGCAAAATATTTCACATTGTCTGTAACCCAGCCGACTGCAAAGGGTCACATCTAGGCTGCCTGAGAGAAAGTACTGGGAAAGCAGTGAACAACCGACAGACAGACTGACTGACTGAAGGAGCGACTGTGTCACATTCCCCAGTTTTTGCCTAAAAAATCGCCTTGTTTGAACAATCAGTGTTTAAAATGGAATAAATTGTTCCATTCTTTGCATACTTTCCCCCTTTGTATTATGTTAAACCGTACCTAATACTTAGAAAGACATGCATGTACAAAACCAAAACAAACTACTCTATTTTACCTCCTCCTGAGCTAAATCTTACGATTCACACATACACGTATACATGCCTCATTTAAAGTTATAACTATAGTGTATAATTGCAATGAGTCGAAATGAAAAGACGCCAGAAATGCTGCTTAAGCAAATGTTACAATGATGTCCGTATCAGAGCTGTCAACCAATTCGGGAACCAGAGGATGCAGTGGGTGGGTTGGAGTGAAGAGGGGGCAGTTTGGCTTTTGACTGAAAGAATTTTTGACCGTTCTATATTTCAGATGGCAAATGTGGGATTTAAAGAAAAGACACGTGTTTTCCGTATACATAATGGCCGACATCCATATAACATTGTTTAGGCTTTGTATTGCAACGCTTTGTCATTCCTATACAAAAATTATCCCCAATCTGATATTTTTAAACAAAAGTCCGAAATGCTGGACTCATTAACTAAATTCGGGATTTGGGGAATAACTTCTAGATTTGGAAATTCCAGAAAAATTCGGGAGGGATGGCAGCTATGCAATGTTTTACAGGCCGGAAAAATCAAATGGCGTAACATCTAGCGGTTCATGGCGTTAGTTGTCATGTTGTAGTGAACTGGAGGAAGATGGGTGTGGACTGAAGACTGAAGTTGTCGAAAAAAAAGAAGCGTGAAGTAATAACAAAGGTTGAATCTTAATGACTAGGGGCTGTTTCACGTACACATCATGTTCGGGCCTGGGAATGCATTGCTTATATTTGATTACTTTAGTTTTAAAACAGTTTTTAACCATAATGGTGATTAAAAAAATGACTTTGTGACGGCTGGAAGATGAAGTTCGTGTTGAAGAGTCAAATGAAATAAATTCCACAACATTTCCTGAGAAAAATGTGTTTGAATTCAACCCTCACGCTTCATCATCAGCAAGGAAAACCTCTCAAACCACTGCTTCTGCTGTGCGACATTTGTTTACTGATGACACTGCTGCCACCCCCCACCTCTGTCCCCAAAAACACACACATTCACCAGTCCCTGGATGTACACTTTAAACCAATGTAAAATAGCGTCTTTCTTTTTTTTTTTTTTTTCCCAGCTAACACAAGACATTCATTGCAAACATTCACATATCATATCACAAACATCAAAAACAAGCTCTGCAAACAAAGCATGGCCAGCTGCCTAGCAAAGTAAGTCAATCAGTCCACAACACACTCCTACAAATGAATCATTTCAATAATGATAACCAAGCAACAAATGTTTGCGAGCCAACCCTCTAATTACGGTCATATGCACGATGTGTGTGTGTGTGTGTGTGTGTGTGTGTGTGTGTGTGTGTGTGTGTGTGTGTGTGTGTGTGTGTGTGTGTGTTCTGTCTCAACTTTCTTGCCACTTGCGTGGCATTACGCCCATGCCTTATGTTAGGGGGTCCCCTTCCACAGTCATATCATGGCTCGCCCTGCCGCACCCTGGGCACCAACAGTCAACGAAAATAGTCTATGCCAAGTCTTCATGAAGCGACCCACCTTAGGAGACACTGTACAACTCCTGAGCCACTTCGGTGGTGTTCAGTGGTGCCTGCTCTGATTCAGTATATGCAGGACACCACCAACTAAGCCCCCTACTGACACCCATACTTACTTAGTCTTGGAGCTAGCGTGAGCGAGCGTCCCCTTCCGGAGAGAGCCACCACGTCCTTCAAACGACAATCCCATGAACTCACCGATACCAGCGACCTCGACAAGTACTCATTATGGGCATAGACGTGGAGAAGTAATCGACAGTGAGAACCCAAGAGAGCAGGAAATTAAGGACCATGTAATCTGAGAGTTTTTACTGCTGATCTATGAGGATAAGGAAGATAATGCTAAGGAGTTCCTTTCTGGCTTGCATGATAGGGCAGTACTCTACGCATGCTTTCCTAATATATCCCAGCATTAAGCAGGCCCGAGAGATGCAGACACCTCCAGTGTTGGTCAGGCAATTTGAGCAACACTCTCAGGGACATATTCATTCAGTTGATGAAACTTGACTATGTGGTTCCAGTCTCCCCCAACCAAGTTCATGGCAAATTCAGCTATGGGTAGGATCCGGTGATGGGCTGAAAAATCCCACAAACATACATGACTCCGAAGGGAATCGAACCCACAATCTCTCAGCCAGGAATCTGCGACCCCAATTACGGCACCTGCTTAACATAGACAATGTTTAAAAACATCTATCTTTACATAGACGATGTTTAAAAACATCCATCTTTACATAGACGATGTTTAAAAACATCCATCTTTCCATCTGAAATGTGTCAGCTGCGACAGTGAATCGCAACATTATTTTCATTTTAACAACAGGGAGTGCATTCAGACAGATAACTTCAGCAAGCCTGGCTATACATCTTCAAACAAAGGACGGTCCAGGGCAAACTGACTGGGAGTCAAAGGCACACAGCTGTCGCTAGTGCTAGTGCTGGAAGTGCGAGAGCTCACCCCAGACCTCGTGCACGTCGCTTCAGTGAACATCACCCTCCTCCAACCCTCCTCTTGTGGTAGCATCTGACTAATATCCTCTACTTTTTCTTCCTCACAACAACGGTATTTCCCTTATAGTCGCTGTCTTCTTGGAAAGAATTGTCTCCCTTGCTCCTGCCGCCATTTTTTATGCAACTGCTGATCCGTTTCTTCTTGCCGATGAAGGGGGCCATCCTTGGTGGGGTGTTTTGTGCTGTTTGTTTCGTCCATCTTCGATGTGGGTGTCCATGTTGATGCTGGTGTTGTCAGTATTGAGGGTGTCGCATGGCTGTGTTGAGCTGGCGGCGGTGGTAGTGGTGGTTAGAGCAGGCGGTTTTGAGGTCCTGATGTTGTCATTGTTGACGTGGATAGAGTAGAGGAGCCTGTGATGGATAGAACAGATATGCCATGTCAGCACTGGTTTTGTTGTTTGTCTTCAGTTTCTTCTTCTTCTCTTTCTCTCTCTCTCTCTCTCTCTCTCTCTCTCTCTCTCTCTCTTTCTCTGTATGTGTGTGTGTGTGTGTGTGTGTGTGTGTGTGTGTGTGTGTGTGTGTGTGTGTGTGTGTGTGTGTGTGTGTGTGTGTGTGAGCGTGCACACGCGCGCGTGTGTGTATGTGTGTGTGTGTGTGTGTGTGTGTGTGTGTGTGTGTGTGTGTGTGTGTGTGAGAGAGAGAGAGGGAGAGAGAGAGAGTGTGTGTGTGTGTGTGGGAGAGAGAGAGAGAGAGAGTGTGTGTGTGTGTGTGTCTCAAGAAAGACAGACAGAAATGTAACAGAAAACATGCTTACACATCCATCAACATTTTCTTTATTGCTGTCTCATCTATTATGCCACTCCAGCGGTATTACCCTCAAGCTGTTCATCCCGGCTCCCATCCACAGTCACACCCTGGTTGTCCCGTCCAAGTCCCAATACTGGCAATCCACAGATAGTGTCAGTGTTAAGTCGGCACGAGGCTACCTACCAGAGAAGACACTGCACAGTTGACGAATCACTTTGGCGATGTTCAGTGGTGCCTGTTCAGGTCCAACATACACAGGACACCAAAGACTAAGCCCTCTACTGACGGCAATAATCGCTTAGTTGTTGAGTCAGTGTGAATGAGCGTCCCCCTTGGTAGCACCCCTCCCCATGACTTGCCGATATCGGCGACCTCGACACGAACTCACCTACTGCATACACGTAGTGAGGACATCAAGGCTGAGGTCACCATGACATTAGAACATGAAGGGCCATAATTATAATCTGAGACGTTGTTTCATGCTGATCGTTGAGGATGTGAATGAGGATGCTATGGAGTTCCACTGTGGTCTGAGACTAAATGACAGGAATGTACTGAAGACTTTCTTTCATAATGTGTCCTGTATAAACCAGGCCCAAGGAATACAGACACCTGCAGTGTTAGTCAAGAAACCTGATCAACACTGTCAAAGAGTCATATATATAAATAATGAAACTCAGCAATGTGCTTCCTCCATGTTGATCCCATAGCAAACTCGAATCGTAGTGGGGGCCGGCCATGGGCCGAAAAATTCCACAAATATGAATGGCTCCGAGGAGAATCAAACGCACAACCTTCCAACGGATAAGCCATGACGCTATCCACTGCGTCAGGGCGGCTCTTTCACATCAACATCATTAACATCCCTTATGCCCAGAGGGCTGTATGAATGACCAACAAATGCCCACATTTTTCTTACTGTTCTCATCATACGCCGGTTCTCTGGCGGACTTGTCACTGGCAGGCTTGGTTGGAGTCTGTTTCTGCAGTAGGGAGGAGGTACCCAGGATAGTCGGTGCCCTCAGGCAGAAGCCTGGATTAAGTTGTTCATTCATAGATAGTCAATTTTTTCTCTTTCGTGGTAAGTCGTGGTGATGTATCTTCTTCGTGGCCCAGGCGAGTGTCTTCATGCTGAGTGGCGACGGCCCTGTGCCGCATGAGGCTGACTCGGGAAATGTGTTGGACAAAAGTCGCCAAGCCGCTGCACATAGATCGGTGTCTACTCTGCGCCCATGAGGGACGTTCCCACCCTTCCCGCCACCCAAAAGGACGGCCCTGCTGGTCGCGCAGGCCCCTGATGAAGTCGCAGAATGGCAGCGCCTTGTCATCAAACTGCCCCACAGCCTCGAGAGCCATCCCCCGGTGACACAGACAAGTCCCGTCATCAGTGCTAACATGAGGAAGGCAGTCTGTGCCGCCCCACGTTTATCTGCCATGTAGGCATCTTCTGCTGGTAATGCCACCACCTAGCAGGAATGGTAGACTATGACAATGACGACGACGCATGCATAAGAGGGTAGAGGCATTATATATCCAAAGGCTCTTGCTAGCTTTTTTGTTTTTTAATCAGTCACCTGATCTCTGGACAGAATCCCACATGTACATCACTGAGCATCTGAATCATTGCGTGTATCATTTCAGTCTGTATTTAACGTCACCATTCAGCCTTTGCGTGTCTGAAGCATTACTTAGTTCCCACTGTAAGTTTGTCTTGCGTGGGATGCATTGCGTGTGAGGCTGTCTGTGTCTGATTGTGTTCAGACACAGAAAGCATCTCTTTCCACTTTACACCAACTTTGGAGACATCATAAACAATGTCCATGCTCGTGCAGCAAACTCCAGTCTACTGCTACTGAATTTTACAAGGTCGACTCAGGTGACCCCTGTTTTCTCCATTTTAAAGAGATGACTGAAGCATATTTTTCAAGGGCATTTCCTACGACATGACCCGCAAAGTGCTTGTCAATCGGAGCCCTGCATCCAGTCTTTGATGATGACTGTCCACCCTGGACTTCTTCGGCCTGATTCTTGGCCATGGGGCGGTCACCTGCCCCTGTGCTTAGTAACAGTTAGGGGCCTGCTGATGTAACTTCAGTCACACACATGGTAAGGTGCCAGACTACCTCAGCAGTAGGGCAAAAGAGTTCACAGCCTGACTTGGCGAGCTTGAGTCCCACTGGCATAGATCACACCAATTGCCCTTTTTTACTGCCCACCTTGTTGTTCTGGTGGTACTGGTACGGCGTTAGACAGATTCCATCACCGTCAGCCCTCACTAAGGATGAGTCTCTCTGTATGCTGCACTCCCACTGGTGGACCAGACAGTGGAACCTGAATGTAATGAACTGATTTCCACTGGTGGACCAGACAGTGGAAGCTGAATGTAATGAACTGATGGCAGAAACTAATTCCTTCTTACCTGTCCCAGAACAGGAAGTCAGAGGCGTGTATGTAGGTGAAGGTCTTGCAGCATCGCCGCAGCACTGGCGCCATCTCAGACCTGGGGACGTCCTCAAGCATCACCAGCACCAGATGCCGTCTCCTCCGCTCCTGGAGCGACTGGTGATAGGCCTGCTGCAGCTCCTCCATGGCCCAGCCACTTCTGAAATGGCCATGATTACTCAATCCATCAATCGATCAATCAATCAGTTCATCAATCAGTTCGTTTTTTTTTTTAAGTCTTCTCTTCTAATGTTATCTCCTGCCTACTACTGCTTGCTACTGCTACTACTACTACTATTGTTGCTGCTGCTGCTGCTGCTACTTCTACTGTTACTGCTACCACTACTACTACTATTACTGCTGCTGCTACTACTACTGCTAGTACTGCTGCTGCTGCTACCACCACTCTACGTCTATCGCTACTACTGCTGCTAACTGACTAAAAAGGCAAACGGAAGAGCGCAAAACTCCACCAACGTCGAACGGCTCTTGCTTTCATCATTTTGATCCAGATCCTCTTTACACATCCACACCCCAATTCGAGAGCTTTATCCTACGGCTGCATTTCATCTGTGCACCAAGTTTCCTTACCATCACTGTATTTCATTTTGTCAAATAATGACCTCGTTGTTGGGATCCCGGATACGCCCATGGCCCGGATCCATACCACGGACCTGCATCAACATCGAAGGGACGATCCTTGAGCCATAGGGCCTGTGTCATCTTTCCATATGGTGTCGTGAACACTGGTTCGTAGTTCTTGCGTAATCGTGCTCACAGATGAACAAATAAACACAGACAAAACAACAGACACCCCCCCCCCCACACACACACACACACACCCATCCTCATCCTTAGAATGATACTTAGGAGAGCGCAGACCTCCGCCAGGACCGAACGAATCCCAGATTCACCCTTCGGGTCAGTGTATGTGTGAAAATAATTTTTTCAAAGCAGTTTATTTTCCTTAAAGTAACAGACCACGCAGAAACACAAGATGTCAATGTTTATATATCTTTAGAAAATTCTAATATTTCATGGAACTATATGACTTCGTAAATGCTTACAGTTGACTTCATAACGCTTACGTCTGGTGATACTCCCCATGTACTTAATCTAGCTAACTGATCCTGGATCTGCCTATTGATCCGGATCCACAACACAGATCCGTCCTAAAATTACTGATTTCGTCCTTGGTCCACATTCTATCTTTTGAGTTTTGATTTTGCACTGAATTTGAGAAGATAAGTGGTTTATCGTTCTTCGTTTTCACAGTCATGAATGTTATTTGTCTTAACCTGAAGAAGACCCAAGAGGTCGCAATGCATTTGTGTTTTGTACTGTACTTCATTTGTCTGTGTCCATGTGTCCCCTGTTCTTCTAAATTTTGCTTCATTTTCCGCCCTCATTCACTCCATTCTGAAACAAAGGTTTTGGTGATCAGGTGATTTTGGCGTAATCCTGTATCCTGCGAGTCCAGACGCGGTGACTCAATACCTCACTTCCAGAGTCAAAGCCTGGGACAAATAGTCTGCTTGAAGGGCTCGTTCCTACCATCGGCGGAAAACGTGAACAATGCTAACTCTGGGTGACTGTTGAACTCCATAACTGACCTGTATACTATAGTATGCATTCTACTTAAGAAGGGAGGGGAGAGGAGGAGGGGGGGGGGGGGGGGGGGGGGGGGGGGGGGGGGGAGTCGAGAAAGAGAGAGGAAGAATAGAGAGAAGAGGGAGGGATAAGAAAAAGAGGAAAGAGAGAGAGAAAAAGGGAGGGAGAGGTGTGTGTGGGAGAGATGGAGGAAGTGGAAGGGAAAGGAAGGGGGAAAGTAGGAGGAAGGAGGGAGAGATTGAGGGGGAGGGAGTGAAAGAGGGGGGGGCGGGAGAAGTGTGGAGAAAAGGAGAAAGGATGGACAGGGGGAGGTGCAAAAGAGAAACAGAGAATGTAATTCAAATCAGGTGAAACAGAAAAGATTCATTATAGCTTTATTCTGTCTTGCACTTTACAAAAAAAAATTTTAGATCAGCAATGTAATGTAAATATTTCCTTTGTATTTATTAACTTTTGCGTTGTTTTTGTATTTACACTGTCAACAACAAGACAAATGTCCTTGCTTTTACAAAGAGCAAGAAACATTTAATTGACAGATTGTAATACTGCTAAGGAGTAAACAAACCAAGATATTGGCGAAAACACAACCTTGCACTGGTGACAACAACATCAACAGCAACACACAGAGACAGACAGATGACACACACACACACACACACACACACAAACAAACAAAACAAAACAATGGACAGAGGTGAAAAAAATATGCTTTGTGGCGCAGGTAAGGAAAGTCGCCTAATCAACCCACTCACTGCACAAAAGCATTGACACACCACCACCACGGTATGTCTGCTGGCGGCGATACAGTCAATGATGTTGTCGACAATGGGTTTGCCCACAACAAAATCCCGCTGGTGGATGCACAGCCTGCATGGGGGGAGCCCCAGACGGAAGAGGCGCCCTCTAGGCGGGGCAGGAGAGAGCCCAGCACCCAGGCGCTGTCCTGGTGGGCGTAGGCCACGAAAGCGTCGTAGGTCTTCTCTGGGCGGCTGCAGCTGTGGCTGCTGCGGTTGGGGGAGGTGGTGGTGGAGGGACTGAGAAGGGTGGTGCACGGGAGAAGGGTGTGCACGCGTGTGTACATCAGGATACGGACCTGAAACGTTGACAGTAATGATGGGAGTCATAGAAACAAAAAAAAACAAACAAAAAAAAAAAAAAAAACCTCTTGCACTGACAACAACAATTACTACTACTACTACTACTACTACTACTACTACTACTACTACTACTACTAGGCTACTACTGTTACTACTACTACTACTCTACTACTACTATTGATAATAATAGTGATGATGATGATAATAATAATGATAATAATAATAATAATAATAATAATAATAATGATGATGATGATGATGATGATGATGATGATGATGATGATGATCATCATCATCATCATCATCATCATCATCATCCATCATCATCATAACAGTAGGCTAATAATGATAATGAGAAGAAGCGAAAAAAAGAACTGGCTGGTTGCTTGATTTTCAATGAACGCTACTATAGATTGCTTGGTTTCTTGATCAATACTACAGTTAACTGACTGTTATGCTGAACAATTCGTTAGGGGGAAAAACAAATGCAGGCTAACAATTCCTCCGACATTGTATCCTGCTGCAACACCTATATGTCAGTGACATGCTGATACGATCAGAAATGCCCACTCCCGTACAATGTAAGCAGACTGCTAGGCTGACCATGCTTTTTAAGATCCTACAGAACATGCTCTGGGTCAATCACAGCAAACTCGAGCCAGCCCTAGTCATCACAGATGGGATACGAACTTCAGTTCCGGAACATCCAGCAGCGCACTAGCTGCCGTCAGAACTCATTCTTTCCCATGACCATCAAGATCTGGAATGAGCTGCCAGTGGAGATCGCCGCCGCCCACATTCTCTTGACGCCTTCAAGTCAAGAATGATGATAATAATAATAACAACGCCTTCAAGTCAAGAATGAAATCTGATTAAGCCTGGCTCCAGATTGGGGCGACTGAAGGCGGAAAATGAAACAAGAATTACTACTGCGCCTCCAAACAAAGGAAACAAATTACAAAACAACGCATTTTGACCTATTGGGTCATCTTCAGGCAAGAAAATAACATTTAAGGCACTTAACACGAAAGACGAGCAGTCAGTCTCTTTCTCTCTTCAATCTAGGTGCGAGAGTTGGTCTTGGTGGTCTTGAATGTTATTTGACTTGCTGGAAGACAAACCCAACAGGTCAAAACTCGCGATGTTTGTTTTGTGATGCAGTTTATTGGTTCTTTCGTTTGGCGATGCTGTAATTCTCGTTTTGCTCGTGATTAAACCATCAGAAAACACTTCCTTTTTTTTTTCAAACTTTGGGACCCTCAGAAAACTGTTTTTTTCTTTTTTTAAGCATTGGGGCACTCCCCCCCCCCCCCCCCCCCCCCAAAAAAAAAAAAAAAAAAAAAAAAAAAAAAGAAAAAAGAAGAAGAAAGAAGAAGAAGAAGAAGAAGAAGAAAATTCTGGGCACCAAAAGGATGAAGAAGAAGAATAAAACTTTTTGTTTTTTGTGTTTTGGTTTTTGTTTTGTTAAAACCCGTTACTCATCTCACCTCTCTGCGATACCGGACAGCCAGGACCAGGAGCGTCATGAGAAGTGACGCCACCGCCAGAGACGCCGCCATCGGTCGCCGAAGGTCCGCCATCGCTTCCAGACAAGGCAGGTCCTCCGGCCTTAACGAACCAATCACCTTGCAGAAAGCTGCGGAGGCGTGGCACACTTCATGACAGACAGCTGCCGCTTGTAATAGGCCATGGCGGGTGTCCCCCAATGGGAGTCATTGCCAAGATGGTCCACAAGATCCTGCAAGTGGCAGCCGCAGGCTATGGGATTGTGTCGGATATCCACATAGAACTCTGGTAGCTTGGCCCACTTCTTGAACATGGTGAAGGAAATGGTGGTGATGTTGTTGAAGTGGAGAATCAACGTCGTTGGGATTCCCCTGGACGGATAGGGGGCAATGGTGTAGACCTCCTGGATCCAGTTATGCGATAGGTCAATGATCCCGAGCTTAGAGCCTGGAAACTTCCGCCTGGACTCCCGAAATTCCTTTGGAACGTAGGTGAGTCCTGTGGAGGTGTAGTTGAGGACAGCCAGCTTGGGGAAACGGTTGTTCCGAGCCAGCATCTCGAAGTAGGTGTTGCTGGTGGTGGCCTCGTTGAAGCTTTCATCCAGGACCTGCAGACACAGGCCTGTCGATACAGTCTGACTAATGCACAGACACTCGCATATAAACGTGTGGTGGGTGTAGGTGCGGCAAAGCACTCACACACACACAAACACACACACACACACACACACACACACACATACGCACACTGCAGTGCACGCGTGCAAGCACATGCTTTTCTAATAAAGCTCATCTATCTAGAACACTCATTATGTACAGAGTGAATGCGCATACGAAATAAAAATTGCACACACATGCTCATGCACAGGTGCGTGCTCGCGCGCGCGCGCCGCCCGCACACAAACACACACAAACACACAGAGATTTATTGAAGAAAGACGGAGGGAGGGAGAGAGAGGTTGAGGGGAGGAGAGGGGCGATGGATGAGAGGCAATGCCCGACACACACACACACACACACGCACGCACGCACTCACACACGCACACGCACACACACACACACACACACCACCTCAACAACACTTGCCTCCAAGTGAAGAAAGTGGCAGCTCAGCTGCAGGCCTATCTCCTCCTGTTTTATCTGGTGCTGCAAGTATTCCAGAGACACGGTTGCTTCCTGAGGGACAGGATCACCATCATGTCCCTCTCCACTCCATCCGCTCCCTCCTTGTTGACTCTGATTTCCAAAGGCAGACTGGGAAAACAAGAAACCCCTGTTTGTCACGCATGTTGTTCGTGTCGTTCTGGTAACTGTGAACAATGTACTGTGTCACGCCCCATCAGCTGGTCACAGCATGATGAATACGGGCAAAGGTGTCCAAACATGTATAGATTGTTGTTTTATGTCTTCGGAGCATATTGAAATGCACTACTGAAAGTAGCGAAAGTGAGGAGCGGGTGAGAATGGGGCTGTGGGGGAGGGTAGACAAAAACACACACACACACACACACACACACACACACACACACACACACACACACAGAAGAAAAAAAGAAGAAGAAGAAAGAAGAGGAAGAGGAAGAAGGAGAGAAGAAGAGAGAGAGAGAGAGAGAGAGAGAGAGAGAGAGAGAGAGAGAGAGAGAGAGAGAGAGTGCACACACACACACACACACACACACACACACACACACATACGGAAAAAGACTTAGAGAGATGGTGACAACGATGATGACGATGAACTTTTTTCACTCACTCCATTTTTCACTAGGCAGGGGCCTGATACAGCCCCATTCTGGTACTGAGCATACCTTCATGAAAGGAAGACAGCAGTATGATGAAATGGACAAAAAAATAACTCACTGCAGAAGCCCAACAGCACTGTCACCATCGCCCTCTCCATCAATCACCACAGTCCTTGTCCTCTGTTACGGTTGGAAGGCTACTCACGTGCCACTCCGAATTCAAGGTCGGCGTCTCCACTTCGCTGATGTTGTTCCTGTAGATAAAGGTGACAAAAAGTACTGTCTTGCCCACATTCAAAGTCCTCCGACACGATCACGCAGAGGTCAAGGTCAAGGGGGTCAGTTTCCCACGTGCAGCTGTCAATCTCCAGCTCCCGCAGCCAATCCTGTTGCGGCTCTGTGAAACGATGAACGAAAGGGTTTGTCTTCGCAGAACACTAGCATTTTGTTTTGCTGTTTGTTGTTGTTGTTGTTATGTTTGTTTTTGCTTTTGTTTGTCAATTTTTTTTTCAATCCAGACGACTAGTCAAAACGACTGTGTGTGTTGCGGTAGAAGTTTTATTCATCCTCTTCTTGTTCTCCTTTACTGTAACCTGCCTTTAAAAAAACCACAAAAGTGTAAACACTAGACACCACTACAGGAGCCTGAAGCGTTTACAGGCTGATGCCAAAACTGAATCTTGCCCCAGATGTCTTCAATGTCCGCACAGGAAGTGGAGCGAAACATTCACGTCTGCGCCGATTAAAACACAACATTTCAAGAGACAGCCTTGCGTTTCAGGCGATGGGGAAATGAAAAGGCATCCCTCGGTGAGTGCTCCCCCAAGTCTTGTTTGTTTGTTTGTTTGTTTGTTCAATGCCGTGGTCAGCAGGACCGGCACGGGACAATTTTCTTTTTTCTTTTTCTTTCTGTACGCAGGCTGATACTACTCCTGCGGACACTGCCTGTATAGACAGGCAATGGTGTTTTGTGTGTATGACCGTTTTTTTTTTTTTTAACCCGCCATTAAGGCAGCCATACTCCATCTTAGGGGAAAGTGCATGCTATGTGTAACATGTCATCCATACCAACGGCCAAACTGGCCTTTTCTTCCAAAAGTTGGTGATGGGATTTTACGTGTGTGCAAGATGTGCGTTCACACACGGAACCTCGGTTTATAGTCTCATTCGAAGGACTGTATGGGGAATGGAGTCAGAACCAATGTTAACTCGAGGAAAAATCCCCCTGTACCGAAATTCGAACCCGCAACCCCAAGATCACGAGTCCGGCGCTCTGCCAGCTAAGCTATTCCGGCCCCACGGGACAATTGTTTCGGTCTGTTCAAAGTTCATCCAACTTGTTATATTACTGGAGCCTGGTTTCCCGCTAATGAAATGCATTTTCATATGAGCGAACAGGAAACTCCGAAATCGCGTGGATCCATGCTGCCTGTATGAAACGTGTTTCTAACACACACACACACACACACACACACACGCGCGCGCGCGCGCACGCACGCACACTCACACACATACACGCACGCGCGCGCGCACACACACACACACACACACACACACACACACACACACACACACACACACACACGTACGTGCACTTGCGCGTACGCACACGCATAAGGTGCAGCAGTTTGCGAGCTGATCATTGCAAGAACTGACAATCATGCCAGCTGTTTATGATGCCAACTGACAATCATTCCAACTGCTTATGATGCGAACTGACAATCATGCCAACAGACAATGAAATGAAGACAATCATATCAACTGACCATGACGCAAACTGATAATAATGCAAACTGTTTACGATACGAATTGACAATCATGCCAGCTGAATAAATAATAAATTGCAAACTGACAATCATGCCAACTGACTGTGATGAAAATGATATGCATGTCAACTGACTGTGATGCAAACTGACATGCATGTCAACTGACTGTGATGCAAACTGACGTGCATGCGAACTGACATGCATGCGAACTGTTATGATGCGAACTGTCAACAATGTCAACTTGAACTGAAGATCATGCGAGCTGCCAGCCATGCGAATTGATTATGACATGAGTAGACAATTAAGCCAACTGACCGTGACACGAATAGACAATGAAGCCAACTGACCTTGACACGAATAGACAATAAAGCCAACTGACCTTGACATGAATAAACAATAAAGCAACTAACCTTGACACGAAAAGACAATGAAGCCAAGCCCACTGACCTTAACATGGATAGACAATAAAAGACAACTGAGATTGACACAGATAGACAATGAAGCCAACTGACCTTGAAACGAATAGAACATAAAGCCAACTGATCTTGACACAAATGGACAATAAAGCCAACTGACCTTGACACGAATGGACATGAAGCCAACTGACCTTGGCACGAATAGACAATAAAGCCAACTGACCTTGACACGAATAAGCAATAAAGCCAACTGACCTTGACATGAATTGACAATGAAGCCAAGCCCACTGACCTTAACATGGATAGACAATAAAGACAACTGAGATTGACACAGATAGACAATGAAGCCAACTGATCTTGAAACGAATAGAACATAAAGCCTACTGACCTTGACACAAATGGACAATAAAGCCAACTGACCTTGACACGAATGGACATGAAGCCACTTGACCTTGACACGAATAGACAATGAAGCCAACTGACCTTGACACGGATAGACAATAAAGCCAACTGATCTTGACACGAATAGACAAATAAAGCCAACTGATCTTGACACAGGTAGACAATAAAGCCAACTGTCCTTGACACGAATGGACCATAAAGCCAGCTGATCTTGATATGAATGGACAATCATGCGAACAGACTATGAAGCGTTCTTTGGATCGTGTAACATGCATATGACTTGAATTGACCAGCAGGCCAACGGACTATGACGTGAACTGAAAAAACTGTGCCAAATGACCAATGATGCTGATGGAAAATCGTGCCAACTATGACCCGAACTGACAATCATGCCGACCATCGTTTGAATGGCCAATTCTTTCAGGTCACTGATGCGAACTGTCAAAATCATGCACTCTGACTCTGAAATGACATGACAGTGACTGCCACGACAAAAGACGCGCACCGTCAGTCAGGTTTGCCTGGGCCTTGCAGTTGGCCAGCTTGTCCAGCAGACGGCAGTTATGGACACGCAGTTTGACCAGTCCTGGGGCCCGCATAGGCAGGGGGAGGCTGATGTTGCCACCTGTGGCACAGTGGATATCCACAGCCACCTGTTCCAGAAAAGGTCGGAAAGAATGGATCAGCATCACCACCACCACCACCACCACCACCACCACCATCACCACCATGACTACCACCATCGTCATCATCATCATCATCATCGTTGTCGTCGTCGTTGTCGTCGTCATCATTATCATCATTAAACATTCAGTTATTTACATTGCTGGTTATTTCGCAGTTTATCAGCTGGTTAATTAAACAGTCAGTGAACAAATCATTTGGTCCACCAGTCAATTAATTGATAAGTGACTTAATCAATTATAGTCTGCCAGTCAGTCTGTCACTGGCTGTTTAACAGTTAGTCCATAAGTTCCTCGGTCAACAGTCCATTAATTTGATGTTGCTCTGTGACAGCTGACCACGATGCTTCCTTCTGTTGTTGCTTTTAGTTTGGTGTAGAGGGTGGACTGCTGAGTCTCTAGATACAAATACCCACACTAGTATTAACACATCGCTTGAAGTTTATAAAGACAAAAGCACAATTGTCTGTTTAAACTCCAGCAACACCTATATACATTATTAAAGCACTATAACTTATAAAATAAGTTTACCTCTTCAAAAAAAAGAAAAAATAAGATCCACTGAAATCTCACGAAAAAGAACTGATAAATCACTGGTGGAAAAGAACTTCTCTCTGATACACATCAAATCAGCACATTCAGTCAGTCAAAAAAATGATGAACACTGAAAAAAAAGCTGTCACATGCAACACACCATGGAGGGTCTTCCTTCTGAGTATCCAACTGTGCGTTATATAGCTGTGCCCAATATGTAACCGTGACAAAACCGATTCCTCTTTACGGTTACGTACAATCGATGGGAAAGGGTTGATTAAATCTGGGCAAATTTTAAACAATTTGTTATGAATTTGGCTAGACCATTCACTCTGCCACAGTTCACGACAATACAAGCTAGATTTATGACGAAGATCTGAGTGAGGAACAAACTGCACAGGCCTCCTAGAAAGACTTGCACCGAGAGCTTGTTTGGCTGCTTTGTCTACCACGGAGTTACCATAGATTCCCATGTGGCTGGGGACCCCAACAGAAAACTATATGCTTTCCCGAAAGAGACAAGCTGAGTATGAAGATCATGAATATCCGCCAAAACTGGATGTGAAACTTCTCTTGTCGATAAAGCCGACAGTGCCGACAATGAATCCGATAAAATAAGGAAATCGTTCTGATCTGACCTGGACACCGCACTGAGAGCCAGATTAAAAAGCCTTCAGTTCAGCAGTATAAACAGATGACCAATCTCGCAATCTTAACAAGGTGGGCTCCTGAAAATTGCTATCACACACAATGGCCGCTGCAGCCCTCTCATCTTTTTTAGAACCATCTGTAAAAATCTTGGTAAAATCTTTATAAAGTTCACATTGCTCAAGATAAAGTTGTTTTATATGCAGCACTCGAGGTGACCTCCTTTCGAAATTGAGTTAAGTATAAATTAATCTCTGGATTGGCTATTTTCCAGGGAGGTACATCAGTCTGTAATGGACCATCATCAACAGTATCAAGGTCAATGCCAGCTGCCCTGAAGTGGGGGCAAAATACGGATACCCAGTGGAGGAATCTCATTTGGCTTTAAGTCATATTTGGCTCTAAAAGGTGGGTTCATGACAATATCATAGGCAGGGTTTTCTGGACTAGCCCTCAGTTTCAGATAATAGTTCATGAAAAGACACATCTCCTTAGCTCCAAAGGGGGTTCTCCAGATTCAACATACAGACTCTCTTTTGGAGATGTGCGAAATGCTCCCAAAGCAATCCGCAGTCCTTGATGATGAATTGGATCAAGAGCTTTGAGATAAGACTTTCGTGCGGATCCATATACCACACAACCATAATCTAGCTTTGGTCTCACCAAAGCCCGATATAATCGCAACAAAGTTCGCCTGTCCGCACCCCAATCAGTGTGACTAATATAACCTTTAAAACATTCAAACCTGACTGGCAAGATTGTTTAATGTACTTAATGTGAGGCAAAAAGGAAAGCCTACTATCAAAAATAACCCCCAAAAATTTCACTTGTTTGGAAACTTTAATTACCTGACCATTGAGACAGATAGCTGGTTTCTAAGACTGAGATCTTTTCCTATGGAAATGAATACACTCTGTCTTATTAGCTGAAAACTTAAATCCATTTTCAGTGACCCACACTGCTGAACACGATTAACACACAACTGAAGTTGACGCTCAGCTGCGGCCAAGGTTTTCCCCTTGGCAGAGATAGAGAAATCATCAACAAACAATGACTTATCAATCCCAGACTTTACTGACTGAACGATATTATTAATCTTGAGATTGAACAGAGAGCGGAGAAAGGATGCTACCCTGAGGGACACCCATCTCCTGCTCAAAAGGATCTGAGAAAGGTAGAATGAAGTCTAACTGAAATGCCTGTTAGACAAAAAATTAGCAATAAACATTGGTAAATTACCTTTGAAATCAAGTGCCTTCAAGTCCTGAAGAATTCCATACCTCCATGTTGTGTCATACGCTTTTTCTAAAATCAAAAAGAATAGAAACTACATGTTCTCCATTAATCAAAGCATTCCTGATAAAAGACTCGTATCGAACCAGGTGATCAGTAGTACTGCGGTTGTTCCGAATCCACACTGGGGAAAAAAATCCAATGCCCCAAGACACTCTAACTGCCATAACAATCGAGAATATACCATTCTCTCCATAGTTTTACATAAAGCAACTAGTAAGAGCTATAGGACGATAGTTGTTAGGATCCGAATGATCTTTCCCTGGTTTAGGAATAGGAACAACAACCGCCTCTCTCCAAGATTGTGGAAAATATCCTGAACACAAAAACATGATTAAACAGTGACAACAACACCTTTAAACCCTCAGCTGGCAAATGTTGAATAAATTGATGATAATGAATGTCATCTGGTCCAGGGGCTGAGTTGTTGGCTTTCAAAATGGCGTCCTTTAACTCATCCATGCTGAAAACGCAGTTATAATCCTCAGAACTATCTGGCACGAAAGAACAAGATTTTGACTCCGCAGATCTTTTGATACGCTGGAATTCCTTGCAATAATGATCAGCTGACGAATTGTGGTGAATAGTAGCAGCTAACAAGTTAGCAACCTCCTTTTTATTTGTAATAATTGATCCGTTTACTTGCAAACTTTTAATAACTGATGTAGCTGACTTTCCCTTAATCTTACGGATTAATTTCCAGACTTTCCTTGAATTGACCTTAAAAGATAGATTTGAACAAAATTTTTTCCAAGATTCTTTCTTCTTGGTTTTAAAAGTGTACCGACACTTAGCCCTACATGCCTGATGTTTAACTTTTTGTTTCCCACCATAGGAAATCTAGCAAAAAGTCTTTGAGCACTCTTTCTCTTACCCTTCAAAGTTTTGCACTCTTTATCATACCAAGGGGTCTTAACATCATTAGGTTTATCACGGGACTTGGGAATAGCTTCGTTAGCACTCTCTACAATCACTTTAGTGAACTGCAAAACAGGATCATCATAACTCTGCAACAGATTCAAAGGCATTCTACTTAAAATCTGTTGCTGATAAAGACTCCAATCTGCAGAGCGGAGCTTCCTTCCATGTTTCCCGAGGGGACTCCTGCAATTGCTTCGTAAAATAAATAAAAATCGGAAAGTGATCACTCCCGCTTTAGGTCCGAATGAACTTGCCACTCTAAGTCCAAAAATAAGGAAGATCACAAATACAAATCCAAGTGAGTCAAGGAACCAGAAGGAGAACAAAAGGTCGGTGAGCCTGAATTCAGAAGACAGAGATCATGATCCGATATAAAATCCTCAAGAACTTTCCCTTGGGAATTAGTACAGTTACTTCCCCACTGTGGAGAATGACCATTCAAGTCACCTAATAAAAGAAATGGACGAGGGAGTTGAGAGAATTAAACCATCCAACTGACTCTTTGAAATCACAAAAGATGGAGACAGATACAAACAGCATATCGTAACTGCCTTGTTTAACGAGATACGAGCAGCCACTGCCTCCAGATCCGTCTGAAGTGGAATATCCGTATAAAGTACCGAATTATGAATATAAAGCGAAACACCTCTCCTTGAAAAGTCTGCAGAAGCTGGCTTGTGTATGCAGGAGAAACCAGTAATCTCATGCTTCTTACTTGCAGTTAAAAGGGTTTCCTGAAGAGCAATTATCAAAGATCTATACTCTGCCAACAATAGCTCAAGGTCCCGACCATTTGCTTTAACTCCCCTTATGTTCCACTGGAGTATGTCCATGTAAGGTTATAAAAAGAATATCTATCAGCCCTCTTCCCCAGAAACTTCACTATCCATCAAAGAACTAAAACGGTTCTTCAAGACAAGATCAGAAGCCGATGCTCCTGATAAATTTCTAAGTTGTTTGTTGCCATGCTTGGAGTTTGCTCTTACTGGACTGAAAACCTGCTGCACCAAATATCTGACTTCGAGATTTTCCCCTAAGAGGATCTGGAGTCCGAAAAGGACGCTCCTCACTGCGTGCCTGTCTCGTATTGCTGTTGTTGACTTGTGAGCGAGGGGACAAACTCTTTCCTCCGATCCTTCACCCCTGACCTCTGGTCCACAGTACTTTGTACAACTGAAACACCTCTTCCCTCACCAGCAGGGACAGAAGCCTGTTGTACATTGCTGGTCGGAACACTATTGCATTTCTGAGTCAAAACCTCAACTGATTGCTCAAGTGTAGTAAGCCGATCCAAAACCGATGACAACAATTCTGTCAATTTCTTCTCCAGAGCAGTGAATGGAGCTGCTCCCAGATCATCACCCGATGACCGGTTCGCAGAATCGTTGACCACCTTCTGTGCATAAGTAGAAGTCGAAGGAGTCCTAGCTTCCACTAATCTTCTAGCCTCAGTAAAGGAACATTTTCTCTCAATCTTTACTTTCTGAATCTCGCATTCCTTTTTCCACACTGGGCAACTTTTTGAATTTGCTGGATGGTCACCCTTACAATTGACACAGTATACAGCACTGACACAAGATTCCTCATGCTTCTTCTGCCCACAATCACGACAAACCTCCTGACCCCGACAAGCTCGGCTGGAATGCCCAAAGCGTTGGCACTTGAAACATCGCAAAGGAGATGGCACAAAAGGCGTAACTTTCACTCGGATATAACCCACTTTGACGAACTCCGGAGGAGATGACATAGCAAAAAGTCAAGAATAGCGTGTTGGTTTCAATTAAGTCACTTCCTTTAGAGATTTTAACTCTATGGACCTGCAGAACACCCTGGCTTTCCATCTCAGTCCGAATTTCCGATTCAGCAACTCCAGCCAAGTCAGCACATCTGATTACCCCTTTCGAGTAGTTGAGAAAGGGGTGAATGGAAACCTTAACTGTGATATATCCATGAGCCGAGAGAACCATCCCTTTTCAGTAGCAACCGAGACGCCGCTTCCGTAGCACAGTTAACAAGGTAGCTACCAGATCGGAGTCTCTTAATCATTTTGAATCCTGTGGACGAGACTCCCTCAAACCACTTGCAAACAGCGAACGGAGAAATCCGAGCAATGGATTCTTTTTGGGGTCTTTTGCTTCCACTAAAAGGAAGCTTGGCCATGCGTTTTTGGATACCCTTTCTCTTTGCCACTTCCCTTATCTCATTATCTGAATCTGAATCTCTATTCGTAATCTCGTCCATACACTTGCCATGTCCATCATCGTTTCTTCTCTTTTTGTTTGGAGGTATTTGTTTAGAATTCATATAAAAAAAAAAAAATACTTCACCTCCCCTACTCCCCACCCGCCATCGAGTGCCCACAAAGGCGATGCCCCTAAGCAATCCTCTAGCAAAGGGAAACACCAGGGTTATAGCGAAGGTATACACTGCGTGACACGCGCTCCACCCCATTCACCAGGCTCATGACCAACTGTCGAGAACGAACAGGAGCCACTCACCTGGCTTCCGGAGCAAGCAACGTGCCACACAGTTTGACCCATGCCATGCCCACACTGTGGAGGCGACCGATTGACAGCATTGGGCCCCATGCTGCCCCCCGTCTAGGGAAAGGCCGGGCCAAAGTGGCGTGTTGAGGGGCGCAGATCCCACTCCGGGTCCCTCTCAACCACCAGGACACCATTCTCCCCCGACACGGGTCGCACCGCACGGTCAACACGGTGGAGCAAAGAGGTCACAGAGAGAAAACAGAGAAAGTGCTATAGAAGACTTGTGATGAAAGGAAAAGAATAGGATAACGACCCATAAAGGCAGAAGATAGACGAAACAGAAAACTGCAGATTATTAAGGAGAATGTTGAAAGAGAAATGCAGGTGAAAGAACCATGGGTAGACAGAAAAAAAACACAAAAAAAACAGAGAAAAAGAAAGCCCACCTAAAACAAAGTCCCACCCTCAAGGGGCACAAGAGGGTAAATCGCACTTGACACTGTAGTTGTTCATTTGTTGAACACACACACACACACACACACACACACACACACACACACACACACACACACACACACCTCTGTGTTCAACATATATAATTTGAATTTGAGACTTATTAAACTTGTTTGTTTGGATTAAAAAAAACCCCTACCTGACCATTTATATATGTATGTATGTATGTATATATATATATATATATATATATATATATATATATATATATATATATGTATGTATGTATATAGACCCTATATATATATATATATATATATATATGTGTGTGTGTGTGTGTGTGTGTGTGTGTGTGTGTGTGTGTGTGATAGTCATATTTTGCGTTATTACTGTTTACTGTAGTCGCATGATCAACGTTGTTGGTCAATTTGTTGTGCTTGCGTTCTATCGCTAGTGACTGTTTTGTTTCTTGATTTTCTTCGATTGTGTATATTTGTATTCATTGTCGTGGTGAAATGCTTATGTACTACTGTGTGTGTGTGTGTGTGTGTGTGTGTGTGTGTGTGTGTGTGTGTGTGTGTGTGTGTGTGAAAACTATGTTCCATGGGTCAACCATCACTGTGTACACCTCTCTGTTCCTAAATAATGATGCTTTCATCTTCTAAGATCGCGATTGTCTAAAGAAACGCGGACGTTTGTCTGTATGTCTTACCAAGCCAAGAAATATATAACTACTGCATTGCTTCTTTCTTGCTGTAAGGTATGCAGTGTTGTATAACATGCCCCGTTTTGATCATCTTGAATCGTAAACCATCTCTCTCCCTCGGCCCACCTCCGTAGAACTATGTCCCCCCCCCCCCCCCCCCCCCCCCCCCCCCCCCCCCATCTTCTTTCTGTCTCATCCTGCACGAACTCTCTTTGTCTCTCTCTTTCGCTCTCATAGCAGATACTTTTTTTTTTTTTTAAAAATAATTTCTTATAAATATAAATCTAAGATCGTTACTCATTGATTAACTGTTTGACCAACCTCTTAATTTCACTCACTCCTTCAATCCCTGAGACAAAATCCACTCACTGACCTCAATACCCATGGAGTCCACTGCGTCGCCCAGGGACGTTCCCAGATCGTCCAGTCGCCACTGCGCCTGATCACCAGGCGTCACGTGACACAGGACAGTAGCGTCGACGTCATGATCGACGTCATGGTCGATGAGGCACATTTCACACCACTCCCTGGGCAGGTGCTTCCATAAGCTGAGTTGTGAGGCAGACGAAGCTTCGCTGCACGTGATGTTTTGCGTGGGTATCACAGGAACAGCACGCGCGAGGTAGAGAAAGCAAATGCACACTTGAATCACAAGCTGATACCCAGACGCTATCATGTCTAATGCTGCTTTTCGGGTTTTTTTTCCCCCGAAATGATTACTATTGGTAGTTGGAAAGGAACTCTCAGGATTAAAACGCCGATCAGTAAGACAGGCCTACACGATCGTCCTACACACTGTTTGGCCTACAACCAC
>JADBJO010001126.1:332500-335000 GCA_016801955.1 Conus betulinus
TGGCGCCCAAAAAAAGGCATCAACAGCATTGAAACAAATGATAAGATCTTGCTGTCTGCCAATATCGCACGGTATTATCAGTCGGCATTTACAGTTCAGCTGGTGACTGTAAGGCAATTTCCTCAGTTTACTTCGGTTTACGCGCCTGTTTCCCCATCCGCTTCTGAGCGTCATTGTCTGTGAGAGGCTGGTGAGAGTGGTCTCCTCTTGGCCGGATGTCGTCTGGTGTACAGTGGGCTCTTGCTTTTGTCTGTTGGACTGTGGTCACAGTGGGGGCCCTTCATCTTCCTTTTTCCTGTTGGACTGTGGTCACAGTGGGGGCCCTTCATCTTCTTTTTTTCCTGTTGGACTGTGGTCACAGTGGGGGCCCTTCATCTTCCTTTTTCCTGTTGGACTGTGGTCACAGTGGGGGCCCTTCATCGTCAGTCACATTCAGCTTTAACGTCCATACCTACCGAAGATGATAAGATGTCACTGCAGACGACGGCCGGAACAACAACAGGGAGAGGACCTGTCTAACGCTAGGCGAACATCACAGGAACGACAACACGTGAGATGAGCAGTAAAATATACCCCCTCCCCCCGCACCCCTCCCTTTCTTTTTTTTTTGTTTTCTATTTTTCTTGAAAAAAAAAAAAAAAACATCAATGATATCATGTACTTATTAATCTATGGTTTTTTTTTTTATATTATTATTAATTTGTCGTTATTCTTTTCGTTTTTTCTTCTTTCTTAAAAAAAAATATCAGAAACAAAAGCAATAGTCCTCCAAACGGGAGAAAACATTATAGAAAATCACAATGCCACTCTTCTAATTTTCAGCCACGTGGCCTTTTTCAAGAGAAAAAAAAATGCAACTACGTGATGTCCATCTTTGGCAACTGGTCATAGCAAGTTTTGACATCATAATATGTGATGTCATCAAGGAAAAAAAAGAAGTGGGGGGGGGGGGGGGGGGGGGGGGGGGGGGGGCAAGTTGTGTGTGTGTGCGTGCGCGTGCGCGCGCGCGCGCGTGTGTGTGTGTATGTGTGTGTGTGTAGTTATACTGTAACCAATGTACTTCAAAAACATAACAATACATAACAATACGCTCCATAAATCACAATGAAAATGAACCCATAGAATAATGTGACCATAGTCCTGTCTGTGACTGTGCATGGCATACAAGAACTGTCATCTGAAAAAAAAAAAATCCATCGTGTTAGTGTTCTTAGACTTCGTAGTCTAGGAGTAGCTCCATGAGATGTGTGTGTGTGTGTGTGTTTTAAATATCATTTATTTATTTATTTATCTATGATTACTATTACCATCATTACTTTACGCTTGCCACTTCGCCAACCAGCCCCACGTCTCATCGTCACCTTAGTTAAACCAGCTTAGACTTCCACCTATAGGTTCTCGGGTCGTGTCAAAAGAGGTAAATCATAAGAAATAGTAACGTTCATCATGGAAATGAGCATAATGTATCATGTATACATAATCTACATCGTCAGCTGACCACCATAGGCTGCTATAGGCTGCTGGCTGGGGATTTGTGGGTCCAAGTCCCCGTCAGATTCATATCAGAGATGTTTCGGCCCCGATGGGTATTTAAGAAGCATCGTTAATTTCGAAGTGGGGTGACTGCAGGTGGATTTTGAAACTAGGGTAAGAACAGCTTACTGCGTCGCCAAACGAAAGATTAAAAAATAAAATACACAACAAACACTATCGGGTCTACTTCAGGCAGGACTTATACTCCTTAAAACAATGAAAACAAAGGAAGAGAACGGACAGTCAGTCTTATAAACAATCTCTTCGGTCTGGGTGAAAAATTTGGGCCTGGGTGAACAACTAAAATGGCGCTGAGGTTTAAGGGAGACAATTTGGGTTAAAACAATAACAGTTATGATAAACTGCTGGTAGTAGTAGTAGTAGACTAGTAGTAGTAGTAGCAGTATAATCATTTGATAATAAAGCAAAGAATAATTATTATAGCGCCTGTAGTAATCATAACGAAAATAACAGAAGAAGCGGAGAAGGAGAAGAATGAGAAATGTTATTCCCTGTGATGATGGCTCAAATGGAAAGACTGGCAAGCACAGAGTCGAGCTTCATCTCTAACGAACACGTCCCTGAAAGCGCGGCTCAACATCGGCTCACAACACGACAGGTGTCTGAATCTCCCAGGCCTGGATAGTATGTTATGAAAGGCAGCGTACAGTACAGCCCCCTCTTATAGCCTCAGACCAGAATGGACATCCACCCATAGAATCATTTCTATCTCTTCATCTTGAGGACTTTCTAGCGAAAACTTCTTTCTGTGAATGACACCTAACTGTACTGTAGTCTCATAGAGAGTTTATGTTCAGACGTCAAGTCTACAAATTGTAGGATGACGGTTCGCTCCTGAGGTGCCACTGCAAGCCATCGTGTTAGTGTTCTTTGACTTCTAGTCTAGGAGTAGCTCCATGAGATGTGTCTTCGGCCATATAGCGATGTACACAGACACATATACATA
>JADBJO010001126.1:340000-405000 GCA_016801955.1 Conus betulinus
TAGACAGAGAGAAGGGGGGCAAGTAGACGGGGGGGGGGGGGGGGGGGGGGACTAGACAGAGAGAAGGGGGGCAAGTAGACAGAGGCAGAGAGAACGGAGGGCAACTAGACAGAAGCAGAAAGAAGAGGTGCAACTAGACAGAGAGAAGGGGGGCAACTAGACAGAGGGGGGGGGGGGGGGGGGGGGGGAACTAGACAGAGAGAAGGGGAGCAGCAACTAGACAGAGGCAGTGAGAAGGGGGGGGGGGGGGGGGGGGGGGGCAACTAGACAGCGAGAAGGGGGACAACTAGACAGAGGCAGGCAGAAAGGATGGGGGGGGGGGGGGGGGGGGACAGAGGTAAGGGGGGGCAACTAGACAGAGACAGAAAGAGGAGAGGACAACTAGACAGAGGCAGGGGGGGGGGGGGGGGGGGCAAACTAGACAGCGAGAAGGGGGGCAACTAGACAGAGGCAGAAAGGAGGGGGGGGGGGGGGGGGTGATGTGACGCTTGACAACACCATCCAATCGGTCCCACTAAAACACCAAACCAAAGAATAGATTTCAAATCTATGCCCACTCTCCCCTCTCAAACCCCCACCCCCTCTTAGAACAGTGTGCGCCCCACGGCTTCGACTATCTGCTACAAGAAAAATTTCGTCATGGTAAATGCGTAAATGCGTGACGCTTTTCGTTCTTATTGGCCTACCCCCCCTGACTCCCCCTCAACTCTCATGCCCCACGTTGTGTGATACTACGCAGCAATGTCTCACCATCGCCACCCCCCCCCCCCCCCCCCCCTCTACCCCGCGACACAAAGGCAGGTTGCCCCTCTCTTCACCGCCACCACCACCACCATCACCCCCCTCCACACCTGAGCCGCGTGCGGCCTTAATTGACACAAAGGCAATCACCCCGCGATCCCCGTGCTGCTCGCGGACACCTACACATGCGCATAAATTAACTGGTGCTCGCCGACACCTATATGGACGCATAAATTATCCCGTGCCGATTAGGTTCAAACAATTCCCGAGGCGATTGGTGACTAGACTAAATCCCTCCCCCTCTCACCCCTGATGGGTGAATGGGCCGGTTGTCAAAATTTGATTCGGCATGTGAGAAATTCATATACCAGACACACACAGGCGCAACTTCACTGACCCCTCAGGACTGCCTGTAGTCAAGAACAGAGGAAGACAAAGAGAGACGCTTAGGGAAGTCCTAGTACTCCTTGACCTCCAAGTCTCTGTCACTGTTCATTCCAGGAAAAGTGAGTTGGAACTCTGTTTTACATTTTTGAATCTATGTATTGATTTTATGTATGCTGTGTGTGTTGACATTGTAACTTTGTACAAATGCTTAGCAACATTTATCAAACTGATGAATGATTATTCTGTGTAGTAGTTTGCTTGCCATCATATGGCAAAAGCTCTCTCCCAGTGGTTTTGATTCTTTGTTAACAATCTGACCACTGCTCTTTGTGTTCACACCTGACTTTTGTCAGTATGCAACTCTGTCTGTTAAGATAATAATTCAATGATTAATTTTGATCAGGAAAACAGTATGCCTGTGCTAGGTAAAAACTGCTACTCTGATTTATAAATACTGGTGATTATTGGAATGATTTGTAGTGTATGACTTTAAGTCTACACCACATGTGTACTTGGACTAAGCATAGCCCAAGTCAGTGTGATTTAATTCATATGAAACAGGAAGAGTTGTATAACTAAAACTGTGTAACATTGTATTACTGTCTCCTACCCTTTTGTAAGCTTAACTTAACCATTAAACAAAAGTGGAGGGTAATAGTTATAGCAGAAAAACTCTACCATAGAGAAACTTTGCTGCTGGCTGTCTCTCACCCTCTCTGAAAGAAAGAGGAAAAGGGTAATGTGTGCACTCTACAAGCCAGCCATCAGATTCTCATCTACAGATCAAGTTCTCTTTATCGCAGAACTGGGATCCTGGTCACGCTGCACATGCAGCAGTTAAACCAGAAGCTGGGACTTCGCCAGAAACCAGGGCATGGACACCAGACAACCAATCTACACCAGTGGGGCAGTCACCAGCCACAGGAGAGATCAACTATTCTCTCCGAAGCAAAGCTAAGTTTGCTTCCACCTGGACTCAAACCCATCAGACCCTTACCCTCACTTTATGATGAAACAGTGAGAACCTGTCTATGAGTACCACTCTGGCTACAATACTGGGTATTCGCAAGCGGAGTGGATGTATAATAATAACCATATACATTCAGTGTAACTTAGACAGAACCCCTGTATGCCAACTTAAGCTTGCTGCACAGAGTGCCAGCGAGTAAAGTAGGAGTGAGGAAGGACCCTTCATTGTGGTAGTCCAATGAGAACTGAAATTCTGTCTATAGAAGTGACATGCCGTTTCTTATCTATGTGTAAGTAATAAAAGTTGATGCGTGAACGTGCACTTAACTTGTGTCAGTTCCCTGTTCAATCGAACGCTGAAATGTTTGAACTTCTCTCTTCAATTCTGTATCTCGGAGCTATAAGTACTTTTAATTAAGAGTACAGGCCTAAGGAAATTACCTCAGAGCCAGTCTCCCGTATATTTATCAATACCCAGAACAAATAAAAAATTCTTTGATGACTAGTACCGGAAAGTTGCTCCTTCCACCACTAGTAAGAGAGGGGGTGTAGGTGAAATGTAAGATAATTCTCATCGAGAAATTATTCCAAGTCCTTCCCCTAGAGGACCCACCTACCACTCATATCCATCTCATCACAGGGGGGGGTGGGGGGGGGGGGGGCTAGACAGAGGGAAGGGGGGCAACTAGACAGAGGCAGAAAGAAGAGAGGACAAACTAGACAGAGGCAGAGAGAAGGGGGGCAACTAGACAGAAGGGGGACAACTAGACAGAGAAGGGGGGCAACTAATCAGAGAGAAGGGGGACAACTAGACAGAGGCAGAGATAAGGGGGCAACTAGTCAGAGGCAGAGAGGAGGGGGACAACTAGACAGAGAGAAGGGGGACAACTAGACAGACAGAGGACAACTTGGACAAGCCTGCACGAGAGTTGCTAATGCCCTGTGCTAACTTCAGGGTGAAAGGACCTGACCATTTTTCTTCATCACACCCCAGCCCCAACCCCTCAGGATCTTTGCCAAGTCTTTGTCCTCATGACAGAGGTTAGACCTGCCTATACTTGTTTCTTGTTTTCTCCCACTTATTGTTTGTTCCATGTATATGAACACACACACACACACACACAAAAACACACACACACACACAAAACACACACACACACATGCATATCACAGCCGACCAGCCGTTGTGCTGGGAAGTCATGGGTCTGATTCCAATCAGAGCCATTCCATCAAGGGATTTTCCCGCCCTGACCAGCTCCTATCCACAGCTGATTTTGCTATGGGCTCAGGTGGGGACATTGGGACATGCAGTTGAGTCTCATATACGTAATACTAAAATTTCCTGATCAACATTGCAAGTGTGTCTGTTATCTCTCGGGCCTGGTTGAAACCAGAATATATTATGAAAGTTACCATGGAGTACAATCCTGTCTGCAGTCTCAAACCAGAATGGAGATCTGTAGCATCCTCCTCATCAATAAGCATACAAACAGTGTTTCAAAATTATGTGGCCAGGTCCTGCTCTCATGGTGACCTTAGCTTTGATTTCCTCTCCATGTTATGCCTTTGGTGAGATTCTGTCAGGGTCTGTTGTTAACTGTACTGTGAAGGACAGCTCACTCAAGCTGGCTCTGTAACCAAGCAATTATTGTCATCAGTAGTGGACTTAGCAGAGTGTCCTGTGCATGCTGGATCAGAACTGGCACCACGGAATATTGCCAAAATGACTCGGCACCAATGCAGTGTCTCCTTCAGTAAGTTGCCTCACGACGACTTGACCTGACTGCTTCCTGTGTATTGCTGGTGCTGGGACTTTGGTGAGACAAGCCAGGCTGTGGAAATGCAGGGAGCCGGTACAATGCCATTTAAGTCACATGGGAAAATGAGACAAAAAAGATGTATAGTGATCTCACCTCTGTGCCTCGACAAAATAGCACATGCGGCAAATTGCAGGTACGTCAGCAAAGCTGAAATGCGCTAAACTGCACAATGGCGAAGATTGTATGTTCATGTGACCTTGTTAGAGCGTACCCATGTGAGTGGAAGGGAGCAGGGCATGGTAGAGGTCCAGGGAGATTGTCTGCCTGTGAAGGACAAGGTGACAGTGTCTGCATTGACTGATGCCTTGGTCTTTGTGGCTATGCCTGACTGACAAAGTCAAGCTCACTTTACAGACCCCACCCCCCCCCCCCCTCAGGAGGGTCACAATGTAAAACACACAAACCTAATAAAAGAATTTAAAGTGTCAAGTCCTGACAATGACCTGGGTCTGAACAAAGGGTGAGTCAAAGAACAACTTGGATTTCTCAAATGCTGTGAGATTACACACCTGTCATTCTTATGAAAATAACTAGTTGATAATCAAGTTAAAAAAAAAAAGCAGAAAAGGTCAAAGACTGTGCACATACTTGCACACATTTTTTTGCTAGAGCAATTTATTCTTGTCCCACATATACACATACATGTACAAACCAGTCTGGGATTTCTTATACTCAAGCTTTCTTATGTCAAACCCACAAAAAATGAATTTTGACTGTATGCACACTTTCATAGCAAGTGTAACACAATAAAAAGAAAAAAAAAAAATCAATACCAGTATGTACAGATCTACACTGCACACACACACACACACACACACACACACACACACACACACATGCACACACACACACACATAAAAATCACTGAATAAAATTATCCTAATAGTGACCATAAAAGCGCGCCACTCCTGTTGAACTTATTCATTTGGCATTCCAGTCCTTCTCTGAGGCTAAACATCTTTTCAATATGGGGGGTGAGAGTGGGGACTGTGAATTACAGGAATGAAGAAACACTCATTCAGCTATCAAGATCAAAACCTGCTACATATCATCTGTAAAGTTCCCCAGACGGTAAATATAGAAGATACAGATGAGTATTTTTGCATAGCTATACGTCGCATCCGTTTACAGGGAAGATGAAAAAAAAACCAACTTATGTCTACTTCTATTTAAAGTGAAAAGAAAAAGTAGAAGAGCACTCCAGAGAGAGCCAGACCATCCCCTTGGATCTTCAAACCCTGTCTGTTCCTGTGTGAAAATAAAATCTTTTTCTCAAAAGGGAAAAGTTATAATACAGCCTAAATGAATTACACCCAACATACGTTTTGAAATATAACATGCAAACTGATATTTTGTGTGTGTTGCATGTTCTGTTTAAAAGAAAAAAAAAAACATGCAAAACATATAAACACCACTGTTTCTTCATTAGAAAGTTTTCATATACTTCCATAAAAATATATTGCTTTGCCTACGTTCATCAGTTTATAGCCACAGCTTCACAGAAAGAGAAAACAGCTTGTAACAACCCTAATAATGTGCACAAATCCTGGATCCCCATTGGTTAAGTAATTCGTTGACAAACTGAAAAGAAATATTGTTTGGATACATATGCTCTTGTTGACTAATCCTAAATCTTCATTCAACAGGTCTGACACTAGGCCACATTCCATCTTAGAACAAAGTTAAAGTGGATTCAGAAGTTTCAGCAAAATCCTGCCAATAGGCTAAGAGATTTACAGATGTGGGTGAAACCATAATCTCCATGACTGACATCACAAAACCAAGCAAACAGTAACGCTACCATTACAAACTGCAACAAACAGAATAATACAATAAACATATGTCTGTGCATGAAAGGTATCTTTTTGATACAGAAACTGGCAATCAATTGGCAATGTCAACATTGTAACACGTATTTTTAGACCCAATATATTGTCACATCCACAACAAAACAGACACTGGACATTGAGACTGCTTGAGATAGTCACAGACTGAATGCTGCAGATTGAAATGACAATGAAACATGGGTTACAGAATTCACAATATGATTTTTGATCTTTAATCTGCTACCAACTGCTGAGCCACCTCAGCTGAATCAAGATTGCCCACACAGACGAATGTCCGTGTGACACTGGATCTTAGACCCCAGAACACATCCTCCAACACTGTCCAGTCCATGATGTTCTATGGCATCAAACCTGACCAGAGGGTGCACAAAGCTGCAGATGCAGCTTTGGGGCTGCCATCAAACCTCGAGAAGACCCATGGGATTCATTGTGGTGACAGGATTGAAGATCAGAGACAACCAATGAAACTGACTGCGGAAGATCTATAATTATCATGCCACTGGAGCAGCACTAACTGCATTGCAATATTACCAGTTGGTTTTTTTTTTTTTTAAATACTCTTCCCCCATTTTCTGTCTTTTCAAATCACCCAACTAAGGCATCATTTTCCCATCAAATCCGACTGTGACACTGACAGGTATTTTCTGCTGGTTAGAAGAGGGCAGGATGGGGTAAGGTGTTCATTAACGAACCACAATGTTGACAGACTGCCTACAATAGCACAGCAAGCAGAATCTATCTCTATGAAAATCTGTTTTCAAAGCGTAGCAGTGCATAACTGCATACAGCTAATGTGCTCCTTCTTCGCGCACACTTGGCACATGCATTTACAGGTTTAAGTCATTCAATCATCTGAACATTGCCATCATCCACACTTGTGTGTTGAAGTCAGCCTTGCACATATGTTAGTCATCCAAGCCTTTACGGTTGCAATTATTCATGTACTTGAACATTTCAATGTACACACACTTGTACAATACAGTCACCCTTACACTTGTATGTTACAGTTGTACACACACTTGTAGCTTGCAGTTATCTATGCACTTGCATGTTGCAGTCATACTATACATACGTAGGTTACAGTTATCTACATGTTTTAAAGTTACAGTCACAAGCATGACAATGTTCACGTGCCACAACATTATTCTGAAAGAGAAAAAAGTCTACCAGGGATTACAATAACATTGCCATTCCACCTCTCCACCCAATAACCACCACTCTGAAAAAAAAAGGGAAGTAGATCATAGACAACTTCTGGACAAGGGACTGCTGTACTAACTGATAGGCCGACGGGCAAACTGATGAATCACTGAACTTAACAATGTTGGATGGCCGACATGTGTAGACCAGTTCTATAATCTGCTGCATAGGCTTCATGGCATTGTGTGTGTCACTCACATACTGTGACTCTTGCATACATCGGTGGACAGCAAAATTTGTTTTTAGGCACTTGTGACCTTCAATCAATAGGAAATTACACATGAATTATTTTAGTTCTTCCCCATAGACCCAAAGCCGGGTAATTTTCACCAAGATCTTGTCGCTCTGAAACTGGTTCAAGTTTGCACTTTCTGCAAGCACGATGGCAGAGCAAAGGTAATACACATTGATAAAAACAATGGTAATACACATTGGTAAAACAATCAACCATGTGAACGGTCAAGGATGACATATAACATGTTTATGTAACTGAGGGAAATGACTCTCCCCAGCACAATTGCTGATGAACATCAAAAACATTCTAAGGTATGAACATGCACCTTTCATAATTCTTTCTTGTAAGAATTCAGTGATGTAGTTTAAAAAACTAAAAAAGCAAAATCGACAGAAACTTTCAAGCAGCGCTCATGTCTAATCTGTGAGGAATTTTTAAAAGCCCATCCCCCCCCCCCCCTACCTTCTTCCCCCCTCCCAACTTTCAAATCAGACATTATTCTGCTTCTGTCATTTTATCGAAGTCAAAAGTGTATTTCAAAAATAGGGCCAAACTACTGCGCCATGAAGGAATGACAGTTAATGATAAGAATGCAGCTGGTGACTTAATACTGAGGTCAATGGATAACTTGAATCCTTGTTTTAAATGATCATCCTTTCGTTTTGTTGTAAAGTACTCTTGGAATATTTCCAGCCATACGAAACAACAGTTCCAACACTGTTAAGACATGTAAAATATGTAATAAAGCATGTTATGTTACAGTCAGGAGTGAGTCCCACACTCCAGTTGGTATGCCAAGATGCACAAAGCACTGCATAGTTATCTGTGAACTTTTGTTTCCTTCACGAAGACATGATACATGCAAATAAACCGAACAACAAGTTGTACAGCAAACTTTTAAAAAAGAGAAGTTGAATCTCAAGTGAAGGTCAATTACACAGCATAATGGGACTCAAATCAAAACGCTTCTTCAAGGCAAGAGCTTTTCCACCTCACTCAAGATCTGCCTGCTATAAATTTTTCTCATTCCTTCTGTTTCACCAGCTCCTTTCACCTAAGATGGTCCATTGTCAGGATCAGAAGAAAAACAAAAAATCAATAAAAATAAGTCAGTTGGATTCTGGTACATGTAGTGACATTTTCAAAACTAACCAATAATATCACATTCAGTTGACTGGAAAGAAGATATAAACTATCTTCCCCAGTTTCACAATTCTAGGAAGTAAACTATCTTCCCCAGTTTCACAATTCTAACATTAAGACACAACCAGTACAAAAACAAAACAATCGTAATGTTACATTTAGAGCTACTGAATTCATAATGTATATATACAAAAACAATAATGGAATGACTGAGCTGCCAGAGCAAACAAACAATATACAAAACAGACACATCAGGTATCAACCTGTTGGGCCTTCTTAGGCAGGACAGACAACATTCAAATCAACAGAAACAAAGGACAAAGCAATCGGTCACTTACTGACTTGGCTCAACAGTTGTGTACCAAGATCAAAGAGGTAAGTGACTATTTGCTTGTCCTTTGTTTCAACTGTCATTTATTCTGACTGAAGAAGGCCCAACAGGTCAAAAGTGTAGTGTCTGTTTTGTAGTTTGTTCCTTTGTTTTGTGGCTCAGTAGTTCCAATTGTTGCTTTTATGTTTCAATTTTTTTGCCTGTAGTCATCCCACTTTGAAAGACCTATTATGTTTAGTTGCATGTGACAGTGGAAAGGTCAAATATACTCTTCACTGCTTGCAACACCTGAAGTCATGCACATGAAGCTCCACTCTAAAACTTCACGAATAGCAGTCTTAATTTTTCACTCTGGAATGTCTGTACAAATGTGCTGAAATTCATGTATGTCTCAGAACATCTGGACCGAGGGAGTCTGGACCCGAGAGAGTTATGACAGAAGTTGCAATGGATCCATTTCCATGGTGATCATCTTGTTGCCAGTGGGGTACCCGATAGGTGACAATCAGATGAAGGTTTTCTGGGTCAGAGTGGGGTCAGACTCCGACCTGGGCACCACCTGCGTGTTGGTGTTCTCCTTGTCCATGGCACTGAAACATGACAGAGTTGGGAACTCCCTGTTACTCTGTGTGTGTGTGTGTGTGTGTGTGTGTGTGTGTGTGTGTGTATATGTATATATATATATATATATATATATATATATATATATATATATATATATATATGTGTGTGTGTGTGTGTATGTGTGTGTGTGTGTGTGTGTGTGTGTTACGAGCAATTGCTATTGTTTTTTTTGCAGCATAAGACACAGAATATAAAGTCTAATAGTCTGAGGTGATTTAATTCAAATGAAAGAAAAAGCATGACTATCACAGTTATCACTTTGTTGCCCCTCATCCCACACTGAGCATCTCCATCCTGACATCCTCCCACAAACACCTGTATACCTACAAACCTGCACAAAGCCCACACACAAACATATGTACTGATAGGTGCCCTAATGCCTGAAAATCAGTTCAATCACCTGCAGCATACTGAAGCCAAACTACAGGGTCAAAGCAAATGACTATGACATGGAAGACGTCAAGATAACAGCATGCTGATGGAACAAAGAATGCCTGTACCATTTGTTTCTTTCAAGGGACACACAAAGCTGCCTTCCAAAAGGCAGCAAATGAAATGAATCATGAAGACGATGGATGGAATCCCGAAGGATTTTTACTGGCTTTTCTTTTGGCTAACTGTTTGTGAGGTTCAAACAGTTGCACTGTTTTAGAGCAGTGATTCTGATAGCAGTTGGACAAACTGTTATAGCCTTGCTTGGTTTTTGACCTCTGAATGTCCAGATCAGGCTATGGAGAATGTTCTCAGTCAATGATCTGTAAACTGATCCAGACAAATAACTACTTACATTATAACATTTCCCCTTCCTGACAATGTACAGGCTGTTGTCTATTTTCTTGCACACAGTGTCAACATGGCTGTTAAAACACAACTTCTTAACCAAGAAGATTCAAAGGTATCTAAAAGTGTCCATCTGTCTCACATCTTCGTTTCTGAGGATGCACTTTAGATGAATGGAAGAGCCTCCGTCCAAGTAACGACTAGTATAAAAACAAACAAATAAAACATGAGATTGTGAGAGTGAGCAAGCGGAAAGAGAGAGAGAGAGAGAGAGAGAAGAGAGAGAGAGAGAAAGAGAGAGAGAAAGAGAGACAGAGAGAGAGAGAGAGAGTACAAGAGCTACCAACCCAGTGCTTTGTGACTGTGATTTCAAACTCTCTCGACTGGAAGATCTGGAATGGTCTGCACGGCGACGACGGTGGGAGGGTAGGTGTGGTGGTGGCATCAGACTTTTCTCATCCTGCGGGAAGGTGAATCATGTATGGGAACAGTGTCAATGCAACAGGGAATGCTGTGGCTTTATTTGTAGTGTGTTGTATGGTCTGCTATTCTGCACTGCACTCCAGCTCATTGCATTGTATGTCATACTGCTTTACAATAATTTGTTTAATATCTATTTATTTTATATACATATATTTTTTTCTTTCTTGTCTTTTCTTTTCTTTTCTTTCTTTTCTTTTCGCCTTTTATTTGTCAACAGCATCTAACTTTCCATGTCCTCTTAACTGCACTACTCATTCTGAGATTTCCATACACACAGCTGCAGTGGATAGTTGTAACACAGCCTCAGCACAAGCTGCCCAATGGAGCTATCACTGTCAGGCTGACATGAGGCCACCCACCAATGGGCACACAGCACTGCTGATGAAATCACTTTACAGAAAAATCACTGGAGCCCCTTGTGATCTGGCACATGCCACCTACAGATTCTGTACTGAAGAAGCCAGACTTGCGTGGATTTTCCCCTCCCCAAAGACAGACTATCACCTGGCCCCTCCATCACTAGTCCTAGCAGTCTGCTGTCACTGAAGACTCTGACATGAGTGCGTACATGCATGTGCGTGCGTGTGTGCGTGTGTACATGTGTGCATGTGTGTGTGTGCGTGTGTGTGTATGCGCATAAGCGTGTGTGAGTGCAGGGGGAATAGAAACAAGGCCACTAGGACAGCAGGGTATGAACAGTCACAGAACTGAAGACATTTTTTGCCACAACAATCTATGACGATCAGAAAGGTGATCATTATACTGCTGATCAGAATCATTGGCTAGCCTACATTCAGGGTTGGAATAGCTCAGTTGGTAGAACACTAGACTCGTAATCTTGGTGATCCTGGTGTAGCAAGTCTGAATTTCCACCCGGCCATTTCCATACAGTGGGATTTTTCCTCAGAGTTAACATTGGTTCTGACTCCATTTCCTCAAAACTCCTTTCAATGAGACTATAAACCCAGGTACCGTGTGTGAATGCATGTATAACATCCTACACACACATAAAATCCCATCATCACCAACTTTCGGAAAAGAAGGCCAGTTTAGCTGTTGGTATGGATGACACATCATACATAGCATGCACCCAGCACAGAAAATCGAAGCAATGAAGTTAGAAAATTGGGTGAATGATATTGACTGAATAACACCAGAATGAAGCACTGACAAGTAGCTCTTCAAATGGCTCTACCCAGGTAGGCAGCCCGTTGTGTAAACAGGAGTGTGGATTGTACAGCACTTAGAGCTTGGCCTCTCGTTGAAGATAGGCACTATATAAGTACTCTTGATAATAATAAAAAATAAGAATAATACAGATCTGAACAAGGACCCAAGACCACCGAACAGGGCTGCACAGTGCTTCATTTGGCAGCAGATCCACAGCAGTGTCAGCTATGTCAGAGACACAGAAACCTGGTCAGGGCATTTCAGCCACTCTGTCATGGAGGCACTGGAAGGGGATGGAAGCTGGCCGGGGGGCTGGGGGGGCCAGTGGTCCATCTGATCTCAAATCTACCTCAACAATTCTGGGAAGTGTCCTGCTGAGGTTGAAAAAAAAATCTGATAATGTTTTTTTTTTTTTTTTTTTTTTTTTTTTTATGTTCTAATCTTAAAACCTACAAAAAACTCAAACTATGAAATTACAATACTTTTGCTTTCTTGACAAGCAGATCATTCACAAGGTTATCATTGTACTAAGTGTTGTACACATGTGATCTGAGTCATTCATTAGCCTACTATCGTAATCAATGTTGTACACATATAATTTGACCTAATTACAAGGCTGCCATCAAAATACATGATGTATAGGTATGCTTGACTGAAATAATGCCCCTGGTCACCTTTGAGGGAAATTTTGTACACATGACTTGACACACTATTTAGGCTGTCGGTGTCATAAATGTTGTACGCATATGACTTAACACACTGTTATAAATGCTGAAAACAACTGGCTTTCTTGACAGTGATCCTGTTGCACTAAATAATCCAAACAAACAATTTGATATATTCACAAGGCTGTCACTGTCATAAATGTTGTAAACATATGACACCATGCAGACACCAACCGCACCACCGTGTCATAAATGCTGTACATCTATCATTTATTGGAATGACCTGACCATCATCTTAAGACATACTGTACACCTGTGATTTGATGTGCTGTACATCTGTGATGTGATGTAGTAAGACCACCACCTTAACCCTCTTGCATTCGCATTTTCCAGCCTAGAACTGCTCCTAGTATTCGTATTGTTCTGAGAATTTACCCTAAAGCTCACCTGCTGCCTTTGAAAGGCTGTAGTGGACAAAGTTTCCACTGCAGGGCTGTCAAATTTAGTATGCAAAATTCTAACACATCATATTTCATAATGCAGAGATGTCACATGTTTGGGATGCATGTTGGTGTCATTGTCACCCTGTTTGTCACAAAACAATGGGACATCAAACGTTGACAATGTTACTATGATACACCAGACAGACAATAACATGGTCGGCATGCATTGTTTGTTAGTATAAATCATCAAAGGGTGGCCCACCTCAACTTGTAAACAGCAGTCCTGGTTCAGTAAATCCAGTTTTTGGGGTGTCACAAAGTGTCACATGATTGTCACATACTCAAACATGCGGCCAGGTAACTTTACGTTTTTTGTTTTTTATCCTAAAAGGTGTGTTTGTCACACTACTTAATGATTTTTAACACCGGACGGACTATACACAGTCACAGAAAGAAGCAAACTCCATTATTTACACTCTGATGTGGTGTCTGGTCACACACAGCAGGAAGGTGAGTGTCACCCTGTCACATGTCACCAATATGGTAAACACTACTACTTGATCCATGGTTTCAACCATATTTGCCGCATGGCAGAAACTGTGGTTTTGACATCACCCCACTGATCCATGGCTCGCTAAACCGAAGATCTGTCGACCAGTAGCACCAGAGTCTTGGCAGACGTTAGATTCCATCATGACGAGCACAACTATGTATGCGCGCATCTCAGCAGGTGTCATATCCTGCCAAAGTGGGTCAAGTTGCCCCCGCTTTGTAATCTGCTGCCTGGCGTACAGGTTTGTCTGGTCAGCAGCCGTAGTAAAAAACAACTGCGGGCAGGAAGAGAGAAAAAAAAATAATCCAGAGGTGTAGCCGTGTCTGGCAAATCATGATCTGGCCCAGTCTCTTCCTCAAAAAGCTGAACTACAGGTGTGGAAGTGGCCGGTCGCCACATGGTCACAAACGCAGACAGAGGCGCATCATCATCTTCATCACTTTCTTCACCTTCTTCTCCCTCTTCTTCCTCTCAAACATCCACATCACTTTCATTTAACTCCTCTCTTCATTTCTTTCTACTTCTTGTAGTATTTCATCCAATCCTCTTCATATAATCCTAAAAATCGCTGTCAGTAGAAGCGCTAGCAGACGCCATTTTCAGAAACAAGGCGATGCGTCTGCAGCAATGGAATGCGGTCAGTTCACGACCCTAGTCTTTGTGAATGAATCCTTTCCCACACCCCATACTACTGCTAAGATTTCATTGGGCACCTCTCAGGGATGCACGTTTATTTTTGGCCAGTCTTGACTTAAAACGTGGTCGTCGCAGTGTGTGAGGGAAAGTAACGCGGCACGTACGGCCGGTTGCGGCCGGAACGAATAGCAGGGGAGACAAACACAGCAGCCGGATACGGGCGAAACGAATGCAAGAAGGTTAAGACATGCTGTACATTTATGATTTAATGACAAGACAACTACCTTAAGACCTGCTGTACACCTGTGATGTGATGTAGTAAGACCATCCCCTTAAAACATGCTGTATACCTGTGAAGTGATGACAAGACGACCACCTTAAGACATGCTGTACACCTGTGATATGAAGACAGACGGCCACCTTAAGATGTGCCACCTTAAGATGTGATGTAGTAAGACAACCACCTAAGATGTGCTGTACACCTGTGATGTGATGACAAGACGACCACCTTAAGATGTGCTGTACACCTGTGATGTGATGACAAGACGACCACCTTAAGACATGCTGTACACCTGTGATGTGATGACAAGACGACCACCTTAAGACACGCTGTACACCTGTGATGTGATGACAAGACGACCACCTTAAGACATACTGTACACCTGTGATGTGATGACAAGACGACCACACCTTAAGACACGCTGTACACCTGTGATGTGATGACAAGACGACCACCTAAAGACACACTGTACACCTGTGATGTGATGACAACACGACCACCTTAAGACACGCTGTACACCTGTGATGTGATGTAGTAAGACCCACCACCTTAAGACATGCTGTACATCAATGATCTGACGCAGACCCACCTTGTACTTTCTCCCACTGGCCGGGGAGGTGGGGCCACTCCCTGGAGGGGTGGAGCCAGGGGTCTTGTCCGTTCCGCTGTCGGTCAAGGGTCCCTCCCCAGCTGGAGCGAAGCATGGGCTGCCTGATGACAGAGGAGGTGGCCTGGATGAGGGAGGAGATGGCTCTCGCCCGGTTGCTCTGCCGGGCCGTGCCCTGGCGGGTGAATGAGTCGTCCAGGGATCGGGCTGAGCCTGGAAGGGTGGAAATGGGCTGGTTTTATTTACCCTGGGTGTTGTTGCTGGTGTGTGAAATGTCTGGGGTGTGGTAGACCCAAATCATCAGTGTGTCGTCATAGTGTTGTCCATTAATGCCATCAGAAGTGCATAATTCAAAAGAATGTAACCAATTCACTTTTTTTTTTTCATTTTGTATGTTCTTTGGTTTTATTTTTTGCTTTTTCAATCAGAAAAAACAAAAACTGGATGAAAAGGAGATAATATGGTTTATGTCAAAATAATCAAAATTTTGTTTGAATCTTTTAAATGGTTCAAGAGATATGATTTCATCGCGTCTCTAGGTCATGTGAAAACCCAGGACAAAAGGAAACACTGTAGCCACTAAAAACTGCTGCCGCAGGGAAAACACCAAAGATGCTGAGGGGACAGCCTCAGTGTCTGCTTGTCACTGGCTGGAGTTCCACGGCCACATTCAAGGGAGAACCTTCCTGTAGATTCTGTGTCCGCCTCCTATTCTCAGTTGGCCGTCTGTTCACCTCACTTCACCAATGACAGCATCTAAATGTCAAATTTGAAACACATACAAGGTGGTTCACTCGCTAGCAAAGGCCACATGCAGGCAGTGGGCTGATCTCACTGGACATAACATCTGAAGAAACTGGTGTACTGCTTATTGTTGAGGGCAGCCCAACCAGCTGAACAGTTCTCCTGCCCGCAAGTGGTTTGTTATGGTGCAAACAAACAGGGCTTTGAAAACGGATAATAGTGGGACAGTGAAGTGAGACACCAATCCTTCCCCTCTCCATCTTTGGAAATATGACATTACAGAACGGCTGGCAGCTGAAGGGCTATTAAGGAACACTGACTCACCAAAATCACCTGGGCCAATCCGTGTAGACACCAGCAGCTCTGCAGACAAAATGATAAACACGTAAATGTGGTTTCTTGGGGTTGGATGTTGGTTATCATTTTCTGCTCAGGAGAACTTGATGAATTTGCTCTCTATCCCATGTGTTTTTTCTCTTCTCTTCTCTTCTTTCTCTCTCTCTCTCTCACATTTTCTAACAAGCTCTCTCTCTTTTATATCAGACATGCTTCTTCTCCGTTAAACCTTCTTTGACAATACACTTTTTTTTCCTATTCAACATGCATCTCTTCTCTCTTTTAAATTTTCTTTCATAACATACGCTTCCTTAAATCTTACATGTTTCTCTGTCTTTCCGATCTTCTCCAGTACCACAGATTTTCTTTAACCAATATTCTTTCCTCTTTTCATTTTTCTTTAATTATACTTTTTTTTTTTATATATACCAGCCATGCTCATCTTCCATGCTTTCTAACTAACACACACTTTCATTCTCCGACCTGCTTTTTCTCCTCTCTTTAAAACTGCCTTTAACAACAACAGCCACTTTCTTTAGATATGTGGATCATATGACTGATTTTTCATGTATCCTGGTCAATGAATTTGCGTGCGAGATGCGTGCGTGTGTGTGTGTGAGGTCGCATATATTTATGCTTGATCTTCTGTTTTTCCCTCCATCTTCTCTCTCTCTCTCTCTCTCTCACTCACATTGAAAGGTATGAGATGTCTGGACAGTCTTGACTTATGCAATTCAAATATATCCTCATCTCTCTCCATCGCTTGCATGTGCAGATATGAATCTAGGTATCATCACTTTCATAAAATATTTTTTCACACCAACTCCAGTTTATGTATTACATTAAACTACTCTAAACAACATCCACACAAAACCTGTGTAAGATTAAAAACAGCACACAATCATGTCAGAACCAATGTTAAAGCACACATTGCCAACTTCACATAAATCAGTTTTAGAACTCAAGTCTTATTTGAACAACACCCACCTTACATGTAATGAACAAAGCTGCATTTCCACTTCACACATTTTTTTTTTTTTATGTCTTGTTTCTCTCTCTTTTGCTTTGCCCAATTAATGCCAAGTGGAAGGGTCAACGACCCAAAATATGGGACAGATCGCTTCAACTTTTCTTCATGTCTCCACTACTCAACACAAATAACGGATCATTTTGTTTCATTTATTTATATTTGTCAATATACACTTTCCCCATTTTGTGTAACAACTTATATCGACAAATTTTAGAATAATAAAGAACATTCTCCAGCAAAGAGTCCGTCGTGGTCAGTCTCACAAGCTAGCAGCCCCACCTGACCTCAAAGTCTCTTCAGCAAGCTAAAATTGGCAGCGGAAGCAAGCAGAAAATGGCTTCAGCTGGCACTGACCCATGACCTCCCAAAACAAAATGAAAGCACAAGAATGCATACCAGAAGAAAACAATCCCTCCTCTACCTTTAAAAGCAAACAAAACAGGAAAGAAAATTGAAAAGAAACTTGTTTAGTTTACTATTTAACAAAAAATGCAAAAAAGTGAAAAGCTGTTTTTGGCTACTTTAAAAACTTACTTGATCTAACGGGAAGTAAAATGTTGTATTTGGCACTTCGGAAAGTGATTTAAAAAGTAAAAGACAAATAAAAAGAACTTTTCATTTCATCAAAAAAAAAAAAAGCAGCCAACAATGATTTTTGGGACAGAAATGAGACATAAACTCTTTTAGTGGGGACTTCTAATAATATATAAAGACTAGAACTCAAAAAGAAAATAATAATAATGAAACGACAATAAGTAGATCTGATCTAAAAAAAAAAAAACGTTTCAGCTGATATGCCTGTAAAAAATACTAACATGACTGAAACAAACTTGAAAACACGTTTTGTACTGAGCATTTAAAAAAAAAGAGAATGTATCATGAAAGAAGGGGAATAACTTCAAATGCCATCCTACTAAACGCTCAAAGGTCTTCCACAAAAAAGGCATTTAAAAACCCACACCAAAAACAAGCGATGGGAGCCATCCTACCATTGAAGGACTCCCCAAGCCCACCTAATGCTGGCTAACAAAAGAGCAACTCCCCCCTCCCCCTTCTTCCTCTCCATCACAGGCAAAAAGCCACCACTCTCTAGGCATTAGGATCTAACCACCCTTCATGCAAGTTTAGAAATCCCAACTAAAGGAAAAAAAAAAAAAAAAAAGATGGTATAGACAGCAGGTAAGAAAGACCGCAACGGACTCAGTGGTTGAATGTCTTCACTCACTCTCCTGCCTGTAGTCAGCAGAGTCGGGACACTGTCATCTTCCTTTCCCTTGCCCTATTAGCCTTGTGGGGGCCACAGTTGCATGGTTACAACACAGGGGCTTCTCACCAGAGAGTTGTGGGTTCAAATCCTAGCAGTGATTGGCGGCATGAGTCTGAGGCAGGGCTTTCCCAGTGGCCCAGAACGACATGATGTATTATGATGTAAAGACTTGCTGACCGCAGAACGTCTGTGTTAAAGATCCTACATTCCATGTCAACATAGGATCATCACACATGTTACAGATCCTACGTTCCATGTCAACATAGGATCATCACACATGTTACAGATCCTACGTTCCATGTCAACATAGGATCATCACACATGTTTACAGATCCTACGTTCCATGTCAACATAGGATCATCACACATGTTACAGATCCTACGTTCCATGTCAACGTAAGATCAGACACACATGTTAAGATCATACACTCCATGTCAACGTAAGATCAGACACGCATGTTACAGATCCTACATTCCATGTCCAACATAGGATCATCACACATGTTACAGATCCTACGTTCCATGTCAACATAAGATCAGACACGCATGTTACAGATCCATGTACGTAAGATCCATGTCAGATCCTACGTATGTCAACATAGGATCATCACACATGTTACAGATCCTACGTTCCATGTCAACGTAGGATCATCACACATGTTACAGATCCATGTTACATGTCAACATAGGATCTACATGTTCAGATCCTACATTCCATGTCAACATAGGATCACACACATGTTACAGATCCTACATTCCATGTCAACATAGGATCATCACGCATGTTACAGATCCTACGTTCCATGTCAACATAGGATCATCACGCATGTTACAGATCCTACATTCCATGTCAACGTAAGATCAGACACGCATGTTACAGATCCTACGTTCCATGTCAATGTGCACTAGACTATCTGGGCACTGCCAGGCATTCGCCCATTGTGCTGTGATGATCTTTAAAAAAACACAGCTTAGCAAGGTGTCCCTTGCTGTATATCATTACTGAAGGAGAAAATAGGAAAGCAATATTCTTTGCTTAAATTTGCTATCCCCTCCATACTACCAAACCCCCACTACCACCTACCCCCTTGAAAATCATAGCTGTGCAGTAACCAATCTACACAAGGCTCATTCATACTGAAAAATGTCTCGGTACCATTGCAAAACACTGCCAAATATGACCAAAGATCTACAATATATATACTGCCATATATACAGAGATCTACAGCTTATATAACATACCAATATAAGTACAACACATAAATATGGACATAGAAGCATAAACATAATCTGATTCTGGGGGGGGGGGAACCCCTAAAGCACTGAGAGTGCATATAAATACTTTTCTGCAAAGACATCATAGGGAAAATGAGTGGAAAAAAAAAAAAAAAAAAAAGGATCAAATTCCAAAGTAGCAAACTATTAATTAAGATATTCTATTAAACCAGCATTCAGAGTTTAAGGTTGTCTGTTTCATTGTAAAAAGTAAATGAGTGAATGTATAAACGTGCACATATGACATATATAGATAAACAGTCGATAGATAGGTAGATTTACTGATAATATGCAAAGATGCATAAATTGATAGATAATCAGAGGTAAACAGAGGCACACAGATACACAGATCTAGATAGATAGATTAGAGAATGGACATCAAGTGAAACTGATACACAGATAGACAGGGGAATGAATAAACAAAACCGAGAGGATGAAACCTTTCAGATTTTGAAAACCAATACTGAGCAGAGGCATCAAAAGCAGTTTAAAAGTGACCCAGTATATACCTCAAGACAATGTGAACATACAGGCGAATATATATATCTAGTGACCTTCTGGTGCAATTCAAACCATGAGTGTCCTTTTTTGTAAGTTTCTGTCTTTTTTCTTTTTTTTCTTTAAACATGCGTACCCCAACACCCCCCTGGAAGCATTGCAAATAATATGAATCAGTCACTGTAGCGGCAGCATTTTATTATTCAGCCAATGTCTCGGTGAAAAGGATGTGGCATTTTCTCCCGATATTTGCATTCAACAAGCATACTGCTATAATGGCTTGCAGATTTCCCTCTCAGATCCCATCAAGAAGCTCTTTCTTGAGTTTCATGCCAGTTGTGTAAATGTGAGATTCATGCCATAATGCAGTTTCTTTCTAGGCTAGCAGGAACCTCATCATCATCATCTGCCACTTTTCTAATAAAGTCAGCACAGACTGTAGGCACACACACACATACATGCACTTAAGCAGGCAAACGCACACAAAAATACACACACGTTCATTTCTCTCTCTTCTAGATAAAATTTTGACTTCTTCCGTTCTCACTCTCTCATATGTTCATGAATAAAGAGAAAAAAAAAAGATAAAAAAAAAGGAAGAAAAGTACCACTACTGTGTCTACTGCTGCGTCAGACAGATGCACATGTACACAAACACAGATGGAAACATACACAACTCGGCCACGTGCCAATGAAAATATCTATAGTCTGTCTGAAGTTTCACACGAGTGCAGGGGATTCCCAATTCTCTCTAAAAACAATTTCAAGTCACAAGAAGCAACATCATGGCAGTCAGCCCACACCACAACTTAAACTAGAACAGAAAAAAAAAAAAGCACGCCACTGACAAGCAATCTGTCACTTGCACCTGAGTCAACATTCAAACTCTAAAGCCATCTGAGCAGAAACAAAACTATCACCACAAAAAGAATTCCACGCATTGCATTACAACATGTTGAATATCAAACGCTGTGTGAAAAATACAGGATGAGAGTGAACAAATGAGCAAAAACAAAAACCACAGACAAAAACACATGTTAAATTTTTCAAACACATCAAACATGTAAAATGAGTTTTAAATAGTAATGATAGTGCACCGCTAAAAAAAAACGTGGACAAACGAATCGCAAGACGAAACACAATTAGGTCTTCTTCAGGCAAGAATCGAGCAGTATGTTACAGTGGATGGAGATAAGTGATTGCTCGTTCATTTTCGTTGTCCTGATTGTTTTGTTTCTTGCCTGAAGAAGACCTAATAGGGTCAAAACGCATCATGTTTTGTCTTGTGATTCATTTGTCCACCTTTTTCTGGCGAGGCGCTAACATTAACATTTAAAGTTTGTTTAGAATTCCACCTGCAGTCACCTCACGTTGCAACTTGATGTAAAATGAGGGCAAGTCACCATGAATACACACCCCAGCCATTAGCGCTTCCCCCACCCACTATCTCCAACCCTGCACTTCAAATCCTCAAAACATTCAGCTTAGTAGAATGCAAACTAATATCTGAGGGGGGGAAGTTAAAACACAGTAGTAGACGAACATGTCCAAGCTCTTGAAATTTAACCATCATTGTTGTTATTGTTCTTTAGCTGGCTGTTAGACAGTTTAAGGGAGGGGAGAAACTGAGGGGAGGGGAGTTTTGAGAGACCGCACCACAGGGCGTGAGGAAGGCTAGGGGAATGGATAGGGAGAGGGAGGAGAAGGGATGTGGAAAAATGCACCGAGGCAATAGACAGGGAGAGAGGAAGAGGGGATGGAACAGTCAGAGGGAAGAGAGGGGAGATGAAGGGCAGGAGAGAGAGGAGGGAAAGGAGTGTACTATGTAACATTTAAACACTTAAGACTTTTTGAACTTGTATAACTTCCAAACATTTTGTTTTTTGTGTGTGTGTGTGTGTGTGCGCGTGGGCGTGCGCTTGCATGTGTGTGTGTGCGTGTACATTTTGTGTGTGAGCGTGCGTACGTGTGTGTGTCCATGTGTATGTTGTATGTGTGTGTTTGCATGTGCATGTCTGTGTGCATGTAGGTGTGGTTATGTGTCTCCTGCATCAAATGAAAAACTGTCCATTACAGTTCATGACAGACTGCTTCAAAGAAGTGCAACCCAGTAGGAGGCAAATAAATTGGGATATACATTAAATTTTGCAAACTTCGACGATGAAGACATTTCATCTCACTTTCTCCCTCTTCTCTTTCAAACTCTCAACCCCACACAAAGACACCAGAGAAGATCTGACAGAAGAAAAAGCCAGTGAAAGCGCAGGCTGGAAGATGCCTTCAACCACACACAAAGACAACAGAGAAGATCTGACAGGAAAAAAAAGCCAGTAAATGCACAGGCTGGAAGATGCCTTCAACAATTCCCCTTGATAAGCTCTCTGCAAGCAAGAATCCACATACAATTATTTCTGGAAGGGGGTGGGGGTGGGTGGGGGGGGGGGAGGGAAACTGTCCAGAAACCAGCATGGACGGAAAATGTGTAAAAAAAAATGTTTTCTTTCTTTTTTCATTTCGTCTTCTGCATTTTTTTTTCTTTTCTTTTTCTTTTGAGGGAAAAAATGGGAGGGGGTGGTGGTGTGGTTTGAGGACAGGGGAAAAGGGGGAGGAAGGAAGACAGAATTGGATGGAAAGGACAAGGTAGCTTTCCATTTACTAAAAAAAAAAAAAAAAAAAAAAAAAATTCTCATGCTTTTCTTAAAATGAACAAAAAACAAACTATTCTATAATGTTTTTCATGCCATTCTTTGGTATTCACATTTAAACAGAAACCCAGGTCCTGCATCTATACACACCAATGATAACACTGACATTCATCATGACTGTTTTGCCATACCAACCATCCTTAATCACTCTGTATCACTTGCAGACAAGCTAATCAAGGGAAACCACCCACAACTCTCTTTTTTTTTTTTTTGCCTTTCCAACAGCGAAACAAGAATCAGACAGGGGGAGTACAGTTCAACGAAACAGTGTGCTCACATATGCAGGAGGTCAAAACAAAACGACAACGTTATGCAGAGTACACCACCACAGCCATAGCCAAACCAACACATGTGCAGTGAACATTTACCCTGGTCCCAGATCTGTCATTCCTTCTTCCTTCCTTCCCTCACTCCGGAGATTTACCATTGTGCAATCAGACAAACGCAACACAAGATTAACAAGGCTGTTGTTCCACCCTCTTACAAATGGGTATATATGATATGATCAGTAATATTTTCATGCAGTTGAAAAAAAAATCAACAAAATGTATTCATCAAAGCCAACTCCCTAGAAATCAATACTCATGATAATGTTCTAGTCAATATTAATGATAATGTTCTATCAATATTAATGATAATGTTCTGATCAATATTCCTGATAATGTTCTAATCAATACTCATGATAATGTTCTAGTAAATACAGATCCAGGAAAAAAATACACTGTCAATAGACCTTTCTGGCTACACTGGCAAGAACAATTTTCTTTGTTTGCCTACACACCAACCTTTCATGCAAACACACGCATCACACACGTTAAAAAAACCCACAATCGTGTTGCCATTTTCCATGCATAATCATCGACCCTGATTTCATCTCTCTGAAATAAGGGCATTATGACTATGGCAGCACTGTTAAGTCTTTTGAAATAAGGGCATTATGACTATGGCAGCACTGTTAAGTCTTTTACTTTCAACATAGGAATTAAGTCAACAATTTATTGTGAACAATATTTCATTAAAAAAAAAAAAAAAATGGACAAGATTATATCAGCATTCAAGTTGCTTACAACCAGTTAAGCATAGAGGTTTATATGATGATAAGTTTGATTTGGCTGTAACAACAACATTTTCCCTTATTTTCTCTAAATAAAGACAAATACAAAAATACAAACAAGAGATATATATTAATACAAAATAAACTCACCTCAACAAAACTTTTGTGACAACTGAAAAATCTATGGAATTTTTCATGATTATCATGTTCAGAACTTTACAGACAGAATGGGGTGGGAGAAGAAAAGGAGGGAGGAGGGGGGGGCTGGGAGGGTGTCCAAGAATGGAAATACAGAGAGAGACGGACAAAAGACAGTGAAAGAGTTGCAGAGATGCACAGGCAGATGAAGAGACTGGCTGACAGAAACTTGATTGACAGATATGGAAATAACGCTACAGTCCACAGCATGTAGCGTCATGTGTGAGTGGCGTGTGTGAGTGAGTAAGTGAATGTGTGTGTGTGTGTGTGTGTGTGTGTGTGTGTGTGTGCACGTGCATGCGTGTGCATGTGTGTGTGTATGCAAGCACATGTGTATGTGTATGTATGTGAGTGTGTGTGTGTGTGTGTGTGTGTGTGTGTGTGTGTGTGTGTGCATGCGTGTGTGCATGCATGCATGTGTGCATGCGTGTGTGTGTGTGTGTGTGTGCGCGCGCGCTCACGTGTGCGTAAGCCAGAAATAAAAAAGAAACTCATGGAGCAGGGAACAAGGGACACAGAGAGAGAGAGAGAGAGAGAGAGAGAGAGAGAGAGAGAGAGAGAGAGAGTGTGAAGTGGAAGTAAGCTTAGGAGGGAATAGGAAAAGCAAAAACGAAAACAACAAGAAGAAAAGGTCATGAATAAATTTTGAAAGCCAGAAATGAAAAGTGCATACCCATAACCCCATTCTGATAGCCACAGAATGAGAGAGAGAGAGAGAGAGAGAGAGAGAGAGAGACAGACAGACAGACAGAGAGAGAGAGATCACACACACATATGCTGGAAAACCAGCAAAAAGACAGTCACAGAGACATGCTCAAAACAATACAGCAACCATTAACGATATTTTACTGCAAAAGCACAGATATTGAACAAAACAAAATAAAATCCATTTGACCACTTAGAAATACAGCCTTATAAGCACAGCAAAGTGCGGCATATTTGGTATGCAGTCCTCTCCTCTAATTCATGGTTCTGCGGTTTTTGCACAAACATGCTGGACTAACACTCCAGTCAACGGAATGAGGATAAATGTTTAAAATGAGTAGTTGTTCACATTACGCAATATATAAATTTTCTTAAAAAAAAAATCTATGTAAAGTCAATAATAATTTACAAAACAAGATGCATAAACATTCTTTTAAATGAAGAAAAATGTCTCGAACAAATCATCTTAAACATACTGTAGTCAAACTCCCCATGTATAAAATTAACCCCTTGCCTTCTACTGGTACTGCTGACAATTACGCTCATCTGTAAGAAACCGTAATATCACTAGTGGATATGGCGCAGACAAATCAGTTTCAGTTTCATTCATATTACAAAACAAACTGACCAAGTCAGACCCTTTCTGCCTTTTAACTATATAAGCAAAACAAAAAAACAAAAAAAAAAAAAAAAACAAAAAAAAAAAAAAAAAACATACAAAAGAAAAAAAAAAAAGAGTCTTGTCCTCAAACAGAGTCAAACAATAAAGACAACTACCTACAAAATCTACATCAGATGATTACATAACCTGTGACATCTCTATGGCCGACAAAATGAGGCTGTGCTGTCTGAGAGTTTTCTGCCTGATTAATCGCTCTCATAAAACGCCTATGAGTAAAAATCACAATCATACACCGTTTCAGCATGGCAGATCAAATCATCAGGCACAATGAAAGGGTTTGCATCTAACGGCAATCACTGGTGTTTCATCGATCTTCATGGAAAAAAGTTCTAACAAAAATGTTGCCCACTGGGTGCAGCATATCGAATTCATGTTTTTTTGACTAGATGTTTTTTTTTTTTTTTTCTTTTTATTCGACAGTGGGGAAGAGGACACTGAGGTCATGCACTTGACTTTCACCGCTTACTATGTCTTGACTACCCAGTTTCTTCAACCCAACTGGGCTTTGCCCAGTTTGCTGACCAGTCTTGAAAAATTACAAGTGTGACTACTGAACCACCGTGATCTCTTTCAACTGGGGCAGCATTCAAGAACACCGCACACAAGTGGCGTTGCGGTCCATCATCCATGAATGCCACTGGGGCCAAACACTGTGCCTGAAAGGTCTTTGGAGCCACTGGGTTAACAGCCCAAACCATGTATCCTGCCTACCGATTAAACAGTGTACATTCCAGTCAACACGTACACTGGCATCACACATACACAAATATGTGGGATGACAGACAGACAGACAGACAGACACATACATTAACAAACAACAATAACGCACACTAAAGTACTCATGCTGTACATAGTAGTATTTTGGGCCCAAGTTGCCAGATCTTTGTGGGCAGAAATGAAACAAACTAGCGTCATGCTTATAATCCTAAATAAATACTTGCAAAGAGTATCAGGCGTTTAAACTTAATCATACATCTCCCATGTTTCTCTCACATTCAAACAGCAAGCTGTTAAAAACATTGGTATTATTGTTAACTCTTCATTGTTCATGTGAACCAACCTTCAACATGATAGCATTAAGCTGTGTTTCTTCTCTACTGAGTCTCAGATTAAGGACTTTTTTAAAAGATGAACAGATCACAGGTTGCAGATTTGTAGTTAATTTACCAACTACAAAATAATACTTCCTTTTCGTTTTTTTTTTTGACTGAAAGCCCGAAGTCATCTCCAATTATCTTCTTTCTTACTTCGTCTATCCAATAGACATTTATTCAGCGCTTTTTTCTTATTTGGTCATTTTTCATCTAATTTATCAACCTGCAGGTAGTCAACACTGAAGAAATCCAAAGTCTGATAACTTTTTCATTTGGATCTGCTGGAGAAGAATGCCTAAGCCGCTGTGTATACAGAGTCTGAAAGGTAGATAACCCTGAGTGACTTTGGCCCTCTACTTGCAATCAGAGAAGACAAGTCTAAATGTCGGTTGTCAGCTAGCAATATCAGTGAACGGTAACAGCTCTGTGTTCAATGGTGTGTGGATGGCAATGTGTTGGCCTTCAGCATGGCAATCACATAAAAAAGAAGCTTCTGGCAGCACATTTTCTACAGCATACTTGTGCTGAAACAGTTAAAGAAAAATGCTGAACTTCCAGGTTCCGGCATTTCCATATACACTCATGTTTAAAACTTGTAACTACTTATGTGATCTCATTACAGTTCTGCAGTTACCCCAACAAACGGAATCCAGTGGCTAGAAGACGGGATTCCAACAACACAACATCCACAGCCATGATGACTGGAAGGCCGAAGTCACCCTGTCCAGTTTGTCACAGACACACTGGGTAACCCCAGGAAATGGTGATGTCTTTCATCCACAGCACTGTGAACAAGCACCTGCAGCCCCCTCTCCTGGACCCTCTTACAGCGCTGACACTACAAGGCTTCCAATTAGGACAGCTTGCTTTTTTTTTTTTTTTGTTTGTTTGTTTTTTTTTTTTGCATGCAAGTTGCACACCTATTTGGTCCTCTGTCGATGTACAATGCTTCAAGTCTCTCATTATCATTACTTCTGTTGTGCCTGTGATCTCACTAACCATACCAACATAATTAAAAGTTACAAAACAACAACAAAAACCCAATAACATGAACAAGAACAAATAAAGGCAATTCAGCATGCAAACTTAAAACTATATCACAAACATGATAGCTACAGTAAAAAAAAAAAAAAAAAAAAAAAAGATATCGGGGAAAAAAAAGGGGTTTATGAGTTATCCCAGTCCCACCAGTAAATAGAAAAGCATAAATACCAATGTTTTTAAAAGCTTCAAGGAAACTGTGAAATCCTTACAAGCATATAAGTATCAAGGACTAGAATTTAAAAACAGATATTACATAGACCTATGAATTTATTTTGTCTCCACTGTACAAGCACAGAATTGCTTGATTAGTATATACATCTAATTTCTAAAGACAAATATCTTTCACATACGTCACATAGGACATACACTGTGTGTGTGTGTGTGTGTGTGTGTGTGTGTGTGTGTGTGTGTGTGTTAGACAGAGAGAGAGAGAGAGAGAGAGAGGGTGTGTGTGTGTGTGTGTGTGTGTGTGTGTGTGTGTGTGTGTTAGACAGAGAGAGAGAGAGAGAGAGAGAGAGAGAGAGAGAGAGAGAGAGTGTGTGTGTGTGTGTGTGTGTGTGTGTGTGTGTGTGTGTGTGTGTGTGTGCATGCATGTATGTATGTCTGTGTGTGTTTGTCAGTGTGAGTGTAAAAATTTTCAGTGCATAAAAGAAGGCTCAGAAGCAGTAACAAACAAAATATCACGGCATAAATAATAATCTGAGTATAGTCAGAACAAAACGTAGATGTGACAACTGTCAGCTAAAGAGATGAGAGAAAAACAGCCAAAGAAGCTGTTCAATTAAAGCTTCAAATCAAACAGAAGCAAAAAAAAGCAGATCAAGAAATCCTACAATCTCCAAATCCATCTGAACTTAAAAAAAAAATCATATATAAAGAAAAAAACACCTTCATTTCAAAGGGAAGAAAAAAGAATTGCTTCCTGCTCGTCTAAAGAGCCCCTGCCGATTATATCCTTAAAACAAAACAGATGTTGTGATGCTTCTCTCTGGAACATACACCCTAACCATCACCATACGGTGCTACACTGATGGATAAACTTCAAAGAAAGCAGACCACACAAACAGGGACAAGTGAGGGCCAGACTGCCATACAGCGAAGATTGTCCCCTCGGCTGCGACACTGAAATAACGCCCATTATACAGCGCAACTTGTTGCAGACTCTCAGGCACTATTATACAAAAAATTTAACATTTTAAAGCTTGCCCTCTTTTTCATCAACATAATAATAACAGTTATGATGAAATTTTTATCAAAGAGTTTGCAATCCCACGAATGACAAATTTTCAAAACATGAGACTGTTACACTTTAGAAGCACACGATGTCGCCATTTTCAAACAAGAACAAGCAGCTTATCAAGAAACTTAAAAATCATATCATCTTACCTATATGCACGTATCAATGAGAACGCCATTTTTGCATGCATTCTTCATAGGAAAGAAACAGTAGATAAATGCACAATTTACTGTAAACAACCATAGGAAAGTGGAAGAAGACATCTGTATAAATTGTCAAGAGTGAAGATAATCAATTGGATGGTGGAAGAAGACAAATGTATAAATTACTGTCATAGGTAAAGAGAATCCTACATACACCTGGCATAGACAGAGCTGACGAGGCTATAAGCTAAGAAGAGAGAGAGAGATAGAGAGAGGACATGGGGTGGGTGGGGGTGGGTGGCTGGGGGGTGGAAGGGAGAGGGGAACAAAATGAGAACAAAAAGTATGGAAATGGGGAAAAAATTAAAATCCCACAGATAAAACAGACAGGGAAAGCCAAACAGACAAGCATAAAAAAGAGAAGAATAAAAAAAAAAAATCAACATTTGTACTAGCATTCTACGAAGAAAAGACTGTACAGAGATTCAGAACTGCACAATGGTTTGTGGCAATAATGACATAGCAAAAGACCATATTAAAACAAAAAGTTTGATCAGCTCAAATCATTTCAATAAAATATATCATTCAGATAAGAAAGCTCCTCCGCCGAGTTGCAGAACTGTCCAAAATTGGGGCAAACTTGATCTCGGTGAAAAGAACGTGGGAACCGAAACCCAACATACATAATTCAAAAAGAAAAAACACCACCAGCAGAGATGCTTCCACACTTGTGCAGGTATGTAAATAACCTCTGCAATGAATTCCAAGTCAGATAGGGAATTTCAATTCTTTGTAATCAGGCATCGTTTAACCAGTTATCTACCATAAAATACCTTAACAGGAAATGAAAGTTGCAGATTTCTGTCATGAAAAAAAAAAATCAATAATCCCCAAAACAGAATATACAGCAATTCATTATACAGTAACCTATTGAAAGCCTGAGGGCAGGAAAGACCTGGCTGTGCCCTATGTCTTAAGATATATCACCTGACTTACTGCACCCATTTTTTTGTGTGTGTGTGGACAGAGCCTGAAAGATCAGTTTTAAAACAATTAACGCAGCAATTATATATATAAGCCCCGTAACCTAGTAACACTGTGGGATAGCCTGCTAATACGCATGTTAGACTTTACCATCTCACTACATGACCATGTTATAACTAACAAGCTAAGAAATGTAACCACAGAATACAACAGGATAAAAGACAAAGGAGTGCGCCACACAGGCAGAAAAGCAAGACAGCTGTACAAGGAAAAAAAAAAAAAAAAAAGTTAAAGAGAGCGGCAGAAACGGGGAAAATTTCTAGCACAGAATTTCCATGGAGAGGGACCACTCGAACTGAACGAGGCCTTGGCATCTCAAGCGGAGTGAACACTGCTTGAGTGAATGTCAGCAAAGTGGACTTAAATAGCTGGAGTCAGCAGAGCGAGGCTGCAAAGCCTGAATCACACTATTGACAGAATCAAGCAGGACAGAACGTGAAGAATCTGCAGCGAAAAGAGCTAATTTATGGAGGATGAAGAACAAAAATGTCCCTGGTCCAAGCTCAGAGTACGTGTACAACGTCAACGTATTTCACTTCAAAATCTGAAAGAAGACGTGAATAAAAAGCATATAGCTGTGTCCCTAAAACACCGCTAATGGGAGCTGCAACCAAAACAATTCCAAGTTACAATCAGAAGAATATAAGAACAAAAAATCATCATGTAAATAAATAATCCAATAAATGAAATTGAAACAAAATGAGTTCTCAAGTACTTAAACATGTATTGCCAAAAAAAAAAATCAAACAAGCACACTGCCTAATAAAGCACAAAATTTCCAAGGAATATTTTAGATTCATTAATATCAATTCATGAGTACTGAAGTCTGGCAGGGCCACTGCAACACTGTACTAGTTCACCAAAACCTTCGATGCATAAAATGATGTAAAGCTGAACAGAGGGGTATACATTCTAAAGCTTGGGATTAAAGAGAAAAAAAAAAAGAAAAAAAAAAAAAAAAAAGCAGCTCAAAATGGGCCTGAATTATTCCAAATTTAAGCATATAACATCAAACAGGGAGGAACTGGACAAAGTAACAATCACAGCCCATTTACAAGTAAAAACAAACTGTCAAAATGTTAATTAAGTTAAAAGAAAAAGCGTCAACCACAGTAACAAGAATCTGCGTATATGCCTTGGCAATCGATTAAAAAAATAATCATTAGTAGTTTAAAAAAAAAAAGGGGGTGGGTGGGGTGGGAGTGGGAATGAGTTCACACTGAGCGAAGAAAGAAGGCGTGTGTCATCCCTGCTGAAACACTTAAAAGACCTGAAATGCAGATGACACAGAGAAACCTTTCTCATCAACATAGTATGTTTCTTATCGATATAGTACAGCAACTCACTGCTCTGAGATCAAATGTTTCAGGGCAGCATGAAACTTATGCACGGCGGTAAGCCAGTCATACACAGATCATGGTTACACTGTTCTTCAGTTCTAAAGCTCAGCTGGTCTTTCTTTCTATCCTAAAAACAACAACTACAACTACAAAACAAAAACTTCAATTGTATCAAATTTCTGAATTCAGAAAAGAAAAAAAGGAAAGAAATCTTAAAAAGAGAACAGACAAGAACTGTTATATAGGAAAGACATAAGGGATATTCTTTTTTAAATAAAGACATTTCTAAAGATAAATCTACACACAGAACCCCCCCCCAGCTGTAATCAATGATCTGTCAATGATGAACGACAGTCAATAAACTAAGTATGTAAAGGATCTAGTCAACTAATGTCAAGTAACTAGTGTTTCTGTGTGGAATCTAGTCAATAAATGTCACCTGACTAATGCTCCCAGAAGGGATCTATCCACCTGATGCCACCACACTTGATTTCCAGTCAACTAGTCTCCAGACTACTGTTCCAGCATGTTAACTAGTCAATTAATGTCACGGACTAGCGCTTCCTGTTAAGGCAGCTTTGCAACTAATGTTTACAAGGCACCCAGTCAACGTGTGTCACATACAGGTGTTTTCTGTGTGACAACTAGACAACTCATGCCACCTAACTGGAGTCTCCAAAGTGTGTTCTAATCAACTGATGTCACCGGTTTCTGTGAGGGATCTAGTTCCATAGCGTCACCTGACTTGTGCTTCTGCAGGGGATATGGTCACACACACTATCATCTAACTGGAATTCCAGGTAAACTGCATTTAGCTGTTGTTCCTGCACAGTGTCTCACAAACTGATGTCATCTAACTAAGTGTTCCTGCGAGGCATCAGGCAAACTAATGTCTCTTTACTAGTATTCCTGTGAGGTGTCTGTTTAAGTAGTGTCATCTAACTAGTCGTCCTGTAAGGTGTTTCATAATGTCATCTAACTAGTGGTCCTGTAAGGTGTCTGATGATGTCATCTAGTGGTCCTGTAAGGTGTCTGATGATGTCATCTAGTGGTCCTGTAAGGTGTCTGATAATGTCAGCTAACTAGTAGTCCTATACGGCATCTGATAAACTACTACCATCTAACTAGTAGTCCTGTATGGTGTCCGGTGAACTACTGTCATAAAACTAGTGTTTAAAAATGCCATTTACATGGCACCATCAAAAAAAGCAATGTAAGACCACACGCTGTCACACTTTGTGTCAAACAGTCAAGCCATTAAAAGTAAACGGAGTATTCTTCAGTTTGCCTGTGAACTGCAGCATGGTGCTTCTGACCCAAAGCAGCATTTTGTGCCAACTGCTTGATGGATGCAGCGCTCTTGGTGACCTTCACTTGGACTCCAGGCTTCACACATCGCCCACTGATGCAGTGCCTCTCAAGGAGGACCCTTAGAAATCTTTAAAATGGGCCTGTGCCTTTAGAGAGAGAGAGTTTGTGCTGAGGGACAAACCTAGTGCAGACAAAGACAAAAATGGTCCGTAAAAAAAAAGACAATGCTACCAACAAAGACCCTTGCATAGTCGAAGTCACAGCACGGAAGTTGCTAAAGGACATCTGATTCTGGGTTTTTTTTTTTGGTTGTAATTACATTTCTCTGTAAACCAGAGCTCATAGCAACTTCATTTTTGCACAGTGATATGGAATACTCTGTGTTATGATAAGTTTTAGTGACTTTATTATTGTGTTTGTTTGATGAAGTTGAAAACAGCCTATCTTGCAAAAGAAAAAAAATCTAGGAGAGGATCTCTCTCTGCCCTTTTCTTTTATGGAATTTGTGAGACACCCATCCATCCAGAAATTGCTGGTTCTGCTCCCAACAGAGCCAGGAAAAAAGAAGTCTGACAGAAGGGCATCCAGAGTCATGACCTGTACGTAGCCTGGACCCTCAGAGTACAAGGAGTTCAGGGCCAAAACACTTGTCTGAGGGGGAGATGGGAGGGGGGGGGTTCTTCTCTGATGACCTTCTGCTGTCAAGCTCTCCTTAAAGTTTTTTTCCTGTCAAAATCACCATGTTCAGCACTTGCATTCAGCTTTTCTTCATCACAGCTTCCAATAAGAAGTTCTACCACAACTGATACTTTGACGCTGTGCCATCAAGTTTCAATCAGGGCACGTCTCTTCAATGGTTGAAGAGAAGCATGGCTGAAATGCTTTCTCTTCAAGAGAACAAATGCAGCAGACCGTTACTAGTTTGCTGTTCAAGTCACTTGACGCAAGGACTGAACACGTACTCTCAGACAACTGACTGAGAATCTGCTGGAATTTTGTCCAAACTAATCTTAGAATAACCATTGCTATCTTTCTTGTGTCATGTCTGAGTGATCGTCTGCTACTATTTACTATCATTACTATTATTACTACTATTATCATAGCACCCCACCGGGTAGTGACAATGGCCGTCAGAATACTTGGGGCGTGCATGAAAAAAAAAAAGTGTTACCAGAAGGGAGTCTTTGCTGAGGGGATTTATGCAGCTTACAAATGGTCCTCAAACCTCTCTTGACTGGATAATGAACAGGACAACGAACTGTTATCAAGATAAAGTAAACAAATTTAGCTGTCTTTTATAGTAGCAAATACTGGAATGTGAAATTCCATCGTCCTGGAGAGTAACAGACTCAAGTGTCTGACAATACAGATGCACAGGCACACACACACACATACACATTTATACACAGACAAATTTCTACATTATTCACACGCCGCAAGAAAAAAGCAACATAGAAAATAAGCAGAATAATGTCCACTGTCATCACATAAATAATTCAGTACAGTATGAAAAGAAAACCTGTCTTAATCAGGGACTAAATACAGCACACAAGTGTTTTTCTGTGAATTATAACGCCACAGAAACTAGGTCATGGTTTTTTGTCTTTTCTTTCAGAAGAGTTCTCTCCCGACTTCAGATCAAGGCACAAGCTTTTGCAGCAACCAATGAAAATACTATTTTCCAAACCTGCAGTGCTTTTCTTAAGGGCAACAACAAACGATAAAAACTTGACGTAAAAATGTCAGGATCTTCTTTGCTAAGATAGTACGCAATAAAAGTGGCATTTAAAAGTCTATGGCAAAAGCAGTGGTAAGTATAAAGCCCTTAACGTCATTCACTATTGTCACACCATCTGGGTGGCCCTATTCTTTCACTGCAGCGATTCCTGATTTGCATGACTGCCACACTCTGGGCCTTTGACACCCCTCCTCCACCTGGACTAACATAACCATTTTCTTCTTCCAGTGTCCTACAGTCCACAATGAACCAAAAACAAGGGATCCATATGTCTCCAATCTGCTCCATGCCTTGCAGTTAACAATCTGTAGTTTTCCAGTGATATACATTCTACCTTTGACCTTTTTTTTTTTTTTTTTCTGTGCATCATCTTTCCTGTCCTCATCCAGTTTTCATTCTAGATCACTCACTCTGCTAATACCACACTCTGTTTCCATCAGACGGTTACCACCTCACTCTGCTAATACCACTCTGTTTCCACCTGAACTACACACTACCGACTTCTTCTTTCTTTCCATGTCTTTCTCATCGTCAGTTCAAACACAACTCTATAGTCATTCTGAACTATTATGCACACACATTTTAAACTCTGGCATTCATAAAAACTCATGATTCCTTAAAAGCAAAGGCCATCCCATCAACAAAAACAATTTCTCCTCTAACAAAAGTTTTTTTTTTTTTCGTTTTTTTTTTGCTGGTCAAACAAGTGTTGACCCGTCAGAGATCTGGGACTCTGTCATGGACAGGTGAACGATGCCACTATTGCGCCCCCTGGGAGTGGTTGGTCCCTGCCTAGGGGTGATAACCAGGTCACCGCTAGACCCACAAAAGGACAAAAAGGGCTTACGCTGTGCACGGGACGAAGCAGAGTTCTTCAGGTACTGCTTGGCTTTTTTTCCCGCTGTAGTCCCGAATGTTGGCATCTGCCTCTGAAAAGATAACGGTTTTACTGTATTACGAGTCTGCTGCATGCTGTGATGGTCAAACACAAAGAAATGACTAAAATACACCAAATACTCTAGCATCAGCCTAAACATGTTACAATGGTTATGCTCTGACAACCAACCAAATGAGCCGATAATTTGTCAGTCTATAACTGTTCATATTCAAGACACACACACATTTTGACTAGCTTTTACATGGCTTGGTCTGAGTTCCACTTACTGTAGACGGTGACAAGCAGTTCGATGACATCCTCATGCCCATGAATGGCAGCCAGGTGTAAAGGAGTGTAGCCCTGCATGGAAAACAGAAATAACTTTTTCCTTGTGCATGTGCACTCAATAGTTACATCATCTCTCTACCCAATGTTCCCCTCTTCCTACACATGTTCACATCATGATTGTGGTATCCATATCCATTGTTTCCTTTCTACCTTTTCATGTTCAAACAATGATCATATTACTTCTGACAATCACTCCCCTCTTCCTATATGAGTTCATGTTATGATTACAGTACCTACATCCACTATATCTTTCTACTCACGTTCACAGACAAACTAAGCAGTGCTCCCCTCTTCATATGTATGTACACATATGGATTGTACAATGTTCCCCTCTTGATATATATGTACATATATGGACTGTGCCGTGTTCCCTTCTTTATATGTCACATATTGACTGTACGATGTTTCCCCTCTTGATACATATGTACACATACACACATTGGAAGGTTCCCTTGTTCCAATACATGTTCATACACAGACTGTGCAGTATTCTTCTCTTCCAATATCTATGTTCATATATGGACTGAATATTATCCTTCCTTCTTAAGTATGTTAACAAATGGACTATACAGTGTTCTCTTCCTGAACATGTTCACATATGGACTGATTAAGAGTTCTCCTCTTCCTATACACGTTCTCATATAGACTGTACACTGTTACCCTCTTCCTATGCATATTCATACAATGATTAAAATATATCTATCCATTGTTCCCCTCTTCCTGTATTTGTTCATGTAATGATTACAAGATATAATTACTTAACATGTGTTCACATAATAATCACGAAAACAATAAAGATAGCTCCACTTTTCTTTATACATGTTTACTTACTAATCACAGTTCAATGTGGACAGCTTCCTTTTCTTCATCATAATTGTAGACTGAACGTAATTAGTTTTTCCTCTTTTTTTTGTGGATACACTCCAAATAATCAGAACATTAATCAATATTAACTTCGTTTTAACCCTTCATCTTGTGCGCACTCATATGAAAATTATAATCTCTAAACACTGTTCGTCCTTTCATGCAAATGAACAAAATAATTATATACGGGATTACTTTTTGTTATACATTTAACAATTATAACATCTATTGTTTCTTATACTATTTCATGTGGTGATGAAACTATCCAACAAATAATTTCTAACTCATACAATACCATCATTAAGCTCTCCAGCATGTAACTTCTAACTCATATTCAATTAAAAAGAAAGTTTATTACCCTTGCACAAAGTTTTTTAGAAATGTTTTACATCAATTTTTCTGAAGTAACCGCATAATCATTTTTTTCTTCTCCACCCCCATCCCCCCACCCCCTTTGGTCACATAAAATACACATACAATACAGATATGAAACATGCACACAAACATACAGGCATATGTATGCACACACAATGTACAGGCATTTGTGTGTATATGCAGATGTAAAATCACAGACACAGATGCAGGCAGACAGACAAACACACACACACACACACACACACACACACATACAAGAGTTTTACTCACCCCCTGATCAGCATTGCCATGAAAAACAAATGAACAAATCAGTTGAATATACATCAACAAACAATACAAGGCTAATACTACAAGGGTCTTCCAACAAACAGAGGCATCCAGAGTTGACACATCAAACTTGCCCTGCCACCTCAACTTACAGGCTTTCGAAGTCATTAACTTAGACACCGTGGCCAGGTTCCTTTAACGTGGGTAAAAGGTCAAAGTCCGGGGGCCTCGTGTTAGGAAAACAGTTTGGGTGCAGCAACAGTTCCCATCGGTAAGATGTCATAAGCCATGTCACCTTTCCCACTTTGCAGTATGCAGTATTGTCATGAGAAATCTACGGAGAACTGTTCACTGCAGTTCACAACATTTCCATAACGAAGTCTCTGTGTAATTCCCAATCAACTATCTCTTCTACTGAAAAACCTATGTGCCATCAATGTACATTGATGATCAACAAAAAAATCATCACCTTTAAATTCTCTTTCTTTGTGTCTGAATTTTATTGGCCCACTTTGGAAAACAAAACAGAAACAAAGCAAAACAACAACAACAACAACAACAACAACAACAAGAACAACAACAAATCAAAATACTGCTGCATGAGAAAGTTTCTGCTACCCACAAATTTTTGTAAAGTTTGAAAGATTTCTGTACCAAAAGTACCATGGAAATATTCAAATTCAATGCAGGCACATCATTTGTCAACAATGAAGCTGACCATTGTGCTTAGAATGACATATGTATGGTCCTTGTTTTAACAGTATGAAGTGCCACGATGATTTGACACACTGGAGCTAGAAGTGTGCAAAATTTGAAAAACTGTTAATTTTTAATCTTCTTGATATTTGATCAGTCTCTATCTATTGGATGACCCCTGTACAGTGCATAAAACAAATCTCTTTTTTCTTTTCATAACAAATAGTCACTGGAATTCTCAAACACCTTTCATCAACGACAAGAAGAAGAAAAGGTATGAAAGCATATGTGCCGTTAAAAGATACGACAAAAACAAAACCATGTGTGAGAGTGAGACACAGAGAGAGGGAAACAAAGAGAGAGAGAGACAGAGATAAAGACAGACAGTAAGTAAGAATAATCATTTGGAGGCTTTTGAAACTTTCCCCTATAAACATATGCTTGTTGGATGTTTATTTCCATTTAATAGTCACTAACACATATGCAACTCATCTATGTACATCACATGTTATAAAATGAAATACTTAGCAATGAAATATCAAATAATAAGAATCCACAGAATTTACACTACAAGTGTATTGATGCTTTTAATGACAGAATAACATTACCAATATCACCATCATCATCACTAAATTCACTGCTTCCGAGTCTGCATAACAACTATCACTTATCAGTCACGTTCAAAACATTTGGAATACTATCAGTCTTTTAGCGCTTGGAAATATCATAAAAAACAAAATTGTACTTACATTCTGAAGACCAGGACAATCAGCCATATGCAACAAAAAAGAGAAGGAAGGAAAAAAGCACATCAATTATATGATCATAATCTCTTTAAGTTCCTGTATTTTGCATTCTTTGTTCTAACATACAGCTTCTCTGAATTATCATAACTAGTCTGTCTGTTGATTGTCTCCTCTTCTGTGCCCCCTGTGTAAAAATTAGTCCCACGCTGCTCACTCCAGTTCACCCTTGTGCAGCCACCCCCCCCCCCCCCCCCCCCCATCCTGTTGCAGCTTCACAACTGGGAGTCCACTTGGAGTTTTCAACATCAGATCATCATGAGGAATCCTACCAGAGGATATGCTGCCACAGCTCTGCAGCCGAGTCACTTTGTTGATGTTCAGCGGAGCTGTGCTGACAAACATGACACATCAATGACATTACCCAGTGATCCCCAAGTGACGACTGTGTTCTGTCAAACACTACACACCAATGACATTACCCAGTGATCCCCAAGTGACGACTGTGCTCTGACAAACACTACACACCAATGACATTACCCAGTGATCCCCATGTGACGACTGTGTTCTGACAAACACTACACACCAATGACATTACCCAGTGATCCCCTAGTGACAATAACAGCTACTTCTTTGCAGGGCCTGCCTGACTTAAGTCCCCAAAGAGCGGATGCCACTATGCGCACAAAACTGCCTACACCAAACTCTACGATGGGAACTCACCACGATGCAATCAAAATACAGAATCTAACCAGCTATTAACTTTTATCTTACTGTCAATTATCATGATTCTCATGAGCTGTCACTTCCATCTTTAGGTCAGTTGTGATAATTCTCACCACCTTTCATCTCCATTTGTCAGTCAGTTGTAATACTTCTCACCCTTTTATCTCCATTTGTCAGTCAGTGTAATAATTCTCACACCCTTTATCTCCATTTGTCAGTCAGTTGTAATAATTCTCACCCCCTTTATCTCCATTTGTCAGTTGTAAAAATTCTCACCCCCTTTTATCTCCATTTGTCAGTCAGTTGTAATAATTCTCACACCCTTCATCTCCATTTGTCAGTCAGTTGTAATAATTCTCACCCCCTTTTATCTCCATTTGTCAGTCAGTTGTAATAATTCTCACCACTTTTTATCTCCATTTGTCAGTCAGTTGTGATAATTCTCACCCCTTCTTATCTCCCTGTGTCAGTCAGTTGTGATAATTCTTACCACTTTTATCTCCATCTGTCAGTAAGTTGTTATGATTCTGTCCAGCTATATCTCCATCTGTAGGTCAGTTATCATGATTCACATTAGCTACTATCTCCATCTATAGGTCAACTGTCATATTTCTCACTAGCTACTACCTCCATCTGTGGGTCAACTGTCATACTTCTCACTAGCTACTACCTCTATCTGTAGGTCAACTGTCATGCTTCTCAAAGGCTATTACCTCCATCTGTAGGTCAACTGTCATGCTTCTCAAAGGCTATTACCTCCATCTGTAGGTCAATTGTCATGCTTTTCAAAGGTTATTACCTCCATCTGCAGGTCAATTGTCATGCTTCTCACCAGCTACTACCTCCATCTGTAGGTCAATTGTCATGCTTCTCAAAGGCTATAACCTCCATCTGCAGGTCAACTGTCATGCTTCTCACTAGCTACTACCTCTATCTGTAGGTCAACTGTCATGCTTCTCAAAGGCTATTACCTCATCTGCAGGTCAACTGTCATGCTTCTCACCAGCTACTACCTCCATCTGTAGGTCAACTGTCATGCTTCTCAAAGGCTATTACCTCCATCTGCAGGTCAACTGTCATGCTTCTTACCACCTATTACCTCCATCTTAAAGTCTTTATTGCTTAGTGGTGCTGTTTGGGAAACTAAGTCTTACCGATCGCTGGTTGACGTTGACGCCTATTTTGTTTGCCAGCATCTTCACCACTTCTGGTTTGCCAAACTTCGATGCCCAGTGTAATGCCGTCTGGAGGGAAAAGGTATGGGCATATCGTCATGCAGAGAGACAGAGAGAGAGAGAGAGAGAGAGAGAGAGAGAGAGAGAGAGAGAGAGAGGAGACAGAGACAGAGAGACAGAGAGATTGGAGAGAAAGACTTGGAACTGAAGTATGCTGGATCATAGCATTTACGAAGACTGGATATGGAAAAGAAGTTAAATTCAAATGGTTCTAAATCAGATTGATTCACAGAATTCTCAGAACAAACATAATTCTACAGAAAATGAAAATAACTAACTCTGACAAATTGTCCTTTTGTCATGAACAAAAAGAAAGTATGCGCCATGTTTTTGGACATGCAACCACATAAAAAAACTTTTGGAGTGCATTTCAGAATTCAGTAAAGGAAAAGTATGCCAACACAAACACTTACAGAAAAGATAGTTTTATTTGGATGTGATACCATCATAAGGCAGAAAGTACATCAGACTTTCTTCTCTTACTAGCTGAATGTTATGTCTACAGATACAAGTTCTAACAATACACTTCATGTCTGGAAAGAAGATATGAAATTGAAAAATATGCCAGCCAAATAAGTCACAAAAGAACTCGCTAACATGATGGCACATTTATCTACCTCTCTTCACTACATCCACATATACAGACAAATGCATATCAAATTACATTCACACACAGAAAAATGTACATCAAACTATATCTACAAACACAAATGCACATTGAATTATATCCACACACACAAAACACACATCAAACCATATCCACACATACAAATGCGAGCATCAAATCACATCCACACACAAAGATAAATGCACATCAAAATATACCTATTACCATATTTTTGTACAACATCTGGTGCAATTTGGGATCACGCTTTGTTGTTGTTCTTTTTGTTTTAGCTTTTAAGTATTACCCAAGTTTCATACGATTGTTTTGCGTTCTAGAAACTTAAATTGATGCTCAGATACATGTTAGATCAAAAGAGCTTGGCAGTCAAAAGGTTAAAACAAACATGAAAACAGTACGATGTTATGCTTTTAAAAAAAAAAGGAGAGAACCAGCCGCCGTGGCGAAGTGGTTAGCGTCGTGGACTCCGGCTGGGAGGTCGTGGTGGTTCGAATCCCATCAGAAGTCATGTGGATTTTTCTGCCCCGACCGGCTCCTACACAGAGTTGAGTTTGCTGCGGACTCAGTTAGGAAGACTGGGACCACACAGTCGAGTTTCATCCACTTAATGGATGCGTTTCTGAGAGTGTTGCTCAAATTTCCTGACCAACACTGCAGGTGTCTGTATCTCTCGGGCCTGATTGACGCCAGGATATATTATGAAAGGAAGCGTAGAGTACAGCCCTGTCATGTAGTCTCAGACCAAAATGGAAATCCGTAGCATCACCATAATCATCCTCATTCTCATCAATCAGCAAAAAAAAAAAAAAAAAAAAAAAAAAAAAAAAAGTCTCAAATTCTGTGGCCCTTCATGCCCTGCTCATGGTGACCTCAGTTTTGATGATGTCCTCTCCACGTCTGTGGCCTTGGTTTGGTTCCGTCGGGGTCACCGGTATCGGCAAGCCCGTGGGGGCTGTCGTTGGACGGATGTGGTGGCGCCCTCCGAGGGGGAGAGCTCACTCGCGCCGGCTCCGCGACTAAGCAATTATTGTCGTCAGTAGGGGGCTTAGTATGTGGTGTCCTGCGTATGTTAGACCAGAACAGGTGCCACTGAACACCACAAAGTGACTCGGCGGCAGTGCAGTGTCTCCTCCGGTGGGGGTTGCCTCTTGACGACTTGACACTGACTGCTGCCTGTGGATTGCCGGTGCCGGGGTTGCGGTGGGGCCGGCCAGGCTGTGGCTGTGGACGGGGTGTCGGAATGGGCGGCGTGGGTGCATTGCCTCTGAGGTGGCGCAGAGGTTGGGACAGCAAAAACAAAAAAAAAAAAAAAAAAAAAAGGAGAGAAATGGAAATATACTTACATACTGTGGTAGCAGTAAGTTGTTGCCAAATGCAGGAACATGGAACAAAGAAAAAGCAAAGACATCATCACTGTTAACATGATGGTCGCACTTTCTGTCCTTCATCTCTGGGTGGATCAAGCAGATGTCATATGATCCAAATGTGAAAAAAAAAAAAACTGTGTTTATGTTCGGCCATTCACATACAAGCACACAAACACAAGAACACACACACACACACACACACACACACACACACACACACACACACACCATCGTGAATGCACACACATGTTTTCACACACATATACACACAATTATACAGAAGCATCACTGAAACAAGAAAATCCAGCACTACTGAGTATGTTGAAAACTTGTTCACTGACTACTTATTTCACTCTCAAACATCTGAATAGAAATGAGAGATTTAATTAAATACAGCAAAACAAATCCACCAGTTCACCCTCCACCTCTTCCCTCCCCCCTAAAGTCAGATACAATACACCCATTCACCTATTCTGTTCATCATTACATACACCACAGTGCATATTCATGTTACCTGTACTGCTTATGATCTCACTTGCACAGAGACACACACACACACACACACATGATCACTTACCCCCTGTGAAGTCCATTGTTTGGGAAACAAAAAACACAAACACAAAAGTGTTATTAGTTATGCCAACAGAGTCAAAGTAAATATTAATCTTTAATCATTAAAAAATGCTCATGACCACAACATTCATCCTAAAATCTACTCTATCTTCATCATTAAACTTGTCAAACACAACAATTTTCATACTAAAATTTACACTATCTTCATCATAAAACTTGTCAACCACAAAACAACATTTATCCTAAAATCCACACTATCTTTATCATAAAACTTATCAACCATGCCCGCCTTTATCTAAATTCACAACATCTTCATAATTCAGCATGACAACCATAAGCATGTTTTACCTAAAATCCACATTATCTTCATCATTAAACATGTCAAACACAACAAAATTTATCCTGAAATCCACACTATCTTCATAATTAAACATTATCAACCATACAACAGTTACCTTATTGATGCCATCTTCACCATCAAACATGTCAACCATAACATTTAACCTAAAATCCACATTATCTCCATCATCAAACATTTAAAACATGACAACATTTATCCTAAAATCCATGCAATCTTCATAATGAAACATATCAATCACACAAACCATTCTAAAATCTGTACTATCTTCAGCTTCAAATATGTTACCAACCACAACATCTATTCTAAAATCCAGACTATACTTGTCATTAAGTATGTAAAAAAAACCCAACATTTACCCCCAAACCAATACTGTCTTCAACATTAAACATAAACATGTCAACCACCACAAAATTCTTCTTTGACTCCACAGCATCTCCATCATCACACATGTCATCAACCACAACATCCACCTGACAATTACTGTTATCTTCATCACTGAACACGTTGACTACAATAACATTCAAGTTCCCCCCCCAAAAGCAAACAAACAAACAAAAAACACACCCACTGAGACACATCAAAGTCATACTGTAACTAGCTTTAAGTCGTTATCATCACAGGACATGCGTCTAACAATGAAATAAAAGCTCACACACGTGCACGCACACACACACACACACACACACACACACACACACACACACACACACACAGGTACACACACACACACACGTGCACACACGCGAGTGCGAGTGTGCATGCATGCACACACTCACCCATCCATGCATGCATGCATGCACGCATGCAAACACACACACACACACACACACACACACACACACACACACATGCACACACACACACAATAATAAACACACAGAGAATAAAAACAATCACTTTTACTCACATTGGAAATGTCCTGAAACACAACAAAAACAAAAGAGGTTAACTTGTCTGCAATTAATTGTATGTCACACAACACACAAAGAATTGTTGGACTGGTTAACAGGACTGAATTGTTTTTTCACAGACCAGAAAGAAAAGAGACACTGGTTAATGGCAATGAATCACATCTCACAGAACACAAACAGATTTTCTAAGGACAATTACCATGTTTCATACAACACAAACAGATACTGGTTAACAGCAATAAATTCATTTGACAGAACACAAATAGACATTGCTTAACGGCAATGAGTCATGTTTCAAAAATAGAGATTGTTTCATGACAATGTATCACATTTAACAAAACACAAATAGATACTGGTTCACAGCGATGAATTTTGTGTAACAAAACACAGACACTAGTAAATGACAATGAACCACATTTCAAAGAATACAAATAGAGGCTAGTTAACAGCAATAAATCAAAGTCAACATAAAACAAATGGGCTCTTGTTCACTGCAATAAATCACGTTTCACACAACACAAAGATAAGCGATATCAGTTGACAGGAAAGAATTATGTTTCACAGAACAAAAAGAAAACAATTATTGGCTAGTTCCTTCCTGACAAGTGCTGCGTGACAAAAGATTTTCCTTGGCAAGGAATGTTTTTTTAAAATTTCATTTTAAACCTCTTCATACAAGTGCAAAAAAAAAAGTTATTACATATGAATGGAAGGGTTAAAACATGAACATTTCACGCAGTATACTTCTAACAAAATCCTTTTAGCTAATACTAAAATGCTGTTACAATGTAAAATAACAAGCATGAAATGTTGACTGCCTGGAAAGAAAATTCTCAGCTGTTTGCATACTATCTCTTATATTGAAAAAAAAAATATATTCTCTTCCATAAACAGATTCCTAAAACTAAACAAGAAACCTGACTGCACCCACTGATTGGTAAACAGGAACATATGAATTATTTTTTAAAAAACTGTCTCCTAAACAAGGCACGCTGCAAGAAGGCTAACAGCAAAGAAAAAGACATTTTATTTAACAGCAATGAATCTTGTTTAATACAACAAAAAGAAAACAAATATTGGCCAATACCAATCTATCATGTTTTACAGAACACGAATAAAACATATTGGCTTACTGTGATGCAAAGCTTTATAGAATACACACACACACACACACACACACACACACAAAACATACTGGATAATCATGGTAAATGATGTTTTACAGAATACAAAGAAAACAGGTACTGTAAATGAACGTCCTCCATATCAAAAGTGACAATTTTTTTCCTCATTACACTATCTCCCACAGCAGTCATAAAGAAGAATGATCATACAATCAAACTGTGTCAAATCCCATCACCTACTTTTGGAAGAGAAAGCCCGTTTGGTGCGTGCGTGCGTGTGTGTGGGTATGTGTATATGCATGTGTGTGTGTGTGTGTGTGTGCATGTGTATGCATGCATACATATAACTTGGAGAAAACAATAAAGTGAACCCAAACCACTACTGACTTTCACTTTGGCCAGGTGCCCGTTTTTGGACAGCAGTCGGAACATCTCGTGGTAGTCAGCCGTAGCACTCACCAACATCCACTCCTTCTCCTCAGGAGTCAACTAGGACACAAAAATCTTTCACCCTCAGTCCATGCTCAATATTCTCCCACTCCATTCTCTCCCCCACATCCCATCTTAGTGCTTTTAAAACAACAAAAACAACAAAAAAAAAAGAAAAGAAACATTAGAAAATTATTTGGGATGTGATCAAGGACATGATACCAAGAGGTTCAGACTAACAGAAGAAAGCTCTACCTTTGCCCCACTGATTTAGGTTCAGACACAGGAAGAAAGCTCTACCTTTGCCCCACTGATTTAGGTTCAGACCACAGGAAGAAAGCTCTACCTTTGCCCCACTGATTTGGGTTCAGACCACAGGAAGAAAGTTTCTACCTTTGCCCCACTGATTTAGGTTCAGACCATAGGAAGAAACGTCTACCTTCACCTCATCGATTCAAGTTTGACTTTTGCTTTAGCTGTCAGCCTCACCTTTCAGGTGAAGTAAAGACATGTTGTGTGATCAGTGAAGCGGAAACAACACAGCTTTTCTGCTTCATGCTGACTGTTTCACTTCCCTTCTTTCCCCTCTTTCTTCCTTCCCTTCCTTTCTTCCTTCCCTTCCTTCCTTTCTTCCTTCTTCAGTTTCCCTCTCTTCCTTCTCTCCCCTCTCTCTTTTTTTCTTGCCATATCACTCCCTTCTTTTTTCGTCTTTCCACCTTCCCCACCCCCTCCCTTTATCTTCTTCCTTCCATTCCAATCCTCCTTTCCTTCCTTTGATTTCCCTTTTCAATTTCCTTCCTTCCACTGCAACCCTTCTCTCTCTCGTCCCTCTTTTGTTCCTGCTCATTAGCTCCCTTGTCTTTCTTCTCTCAATTCTTTACTTAGTTAATTCCTTTCCCTTGCTTTGCTTCTTCACCTTCTTCCATTACCTCCTTTCCGTCTTCTCCCTTCTTTACCTTCATTTCTCCCTCCTTTCCTTTCATTTCTCCCTCCTTTACCTTCATTTCTCCCTCCTTTACTTTCATTTCTCCCTCTTTTACTTTCATCTCTCCCTCTTTTTCTTTCATCTCTCCCTCCTCTACTTTCATCCCTCCCTCTTTTTACTTTCATTTTCTCTCCCTCCTTTCCTTTCATTTCTCTCTCCTTTTCTTCATCTCGCCCCATCTGTTTCCTTTTCCCTGATTCATTCCCTCCTCTCATCTCTTTCCTATCTCCTTCACTACTCCTATTCCCCCTCTCTCTCCTCCTGTTTCCCTCCTTTCTCTTTCCAACTTTCAAACTTTAATTCTTTCCTTATTATCCATTCTTCCTCCTCCCTCATCCAATACATCCTTCTCCTCCCTCCCTTCCTTCTTTTCTTCCTTCCTTTCCCCTCCCCCATCCCTCCTCTCTCCCCTTTTTTTAACTCCCCCACTTCACCCCCCCCCCCCCCCCACTTCAGCCCCCCCCCCCCCCCCCCCCCCCCCCCCCCCCCCCTCTTCTCTTCCTAACATGTTTGCTTCCTTCCAAACAATCCATTCTTTCTCCATTATTCTTCACACCTCATTCTGGTCTCTCCTTTCTCTTTCCTCCTGCCCTTCCTTCCAGTCACTCCCACCTCTCTTTCCTCCTTCCCCCATTCAACGTACCCGTTTCCCTTCCTCCTTATGATCTTTGCTTCCTTCCATTTCCTCCTTATGATCTTTGCTTCCTTTCAGACCCTTCCTTTTCCACCCTCCTTTCTCTTTTTCCTTCCATTCCTTCCTTTCCCTTTCCACTCATGTTTAGCATCCACGTTTCACCACACACACAGTGACAAGATGGACGGGGATGACCCTCCCAGGACAGAGGGCAAAGGGGCCTCTCTGTCACAACACTACATCACCAGATCCACAGTACAGTAGGATGGGAGCAAAAATGGAAGTCTTTTTTTATTATTACTGAGTGCCAGTGTGATGTAAATTCGTAACAGTTGACGATGAGCGCAATGCTCTGACCAATACAGCCAAACTGGCACTCCTTCTTTCCTCCCTCTCTTTTTCATTTCCTTCCTTTTCCTCCCTTCTCTACTCTCATCCCAACCCTTCCCCTTCTCTCTTCTCACCCTACTCTCTCCCCCCCTTCCTTCTCTTTCCCCCCATCCTCCTCTCTCCCACCTTCCCTGCCCCTTACTCATTTTAAACACGGTTCCACCAAACAAATTTTGAACAAAAAGGGCAGAACTCACTGTGACATAGGATGTTCCACCCGATGAATGTGACTCATCATCATCGTCTCTATCTTTCATGGTCTGCAACATTCCCATTGACAGAAAGTAAGAAACAATGTGAAAACCACTCATAAACAATCAGGACTTCTCTCTGCACACAAACACACATGTAAATCATGTTTGAGCAGAACTTGGATCAAAGGTTTTTCTTTACGCCCCCTAACATATTGTTTCTCATATCAATGACTGAATTTGATGTGTGCTATTTAACAATGCTAAGCACAGCACCGCATACTGCAACTAACATGGAAACATATCCAGGGATGACACAACACATATAATGTAGCATATCAGCAGCAACATGACAGACATGCCTACTAAAAAAAATCTTTAACAGAGATGATGAAGCAATCTCACATACACTCACACACATATGGTATGTATACACGTCTGAAGACATATACACACAATGTAAGCGCGCACACACACACACACACACACACACACACACACACACACACACACACATGCACGTGCGCGCACACACACACACACACACACACACACACACACACACACACACACACACATGCATACTACAACAGATGAAGTAAAAAAAAAAAAAAAAAAAAAAAAGGCACAAACTGAACTTTTCAAGAATTTTCAGGAATACAATATATCCTTACGTACGTAATACTGTGCAGACTTATTCTTACAAACGTGGTACTGTGCAGATGTATACATGTTAGCACACTCACATTATCAAGACCACCAGGACTGATGGATATTCACAGAGCGCACATTTGCAAATCATGGACAAACTGCAGGTCATGCACAAACTAGTTTTTCTCCCTCCTGTCCTCCTCATAAATACGGCTAGTTCTTATCAGTCTTACACATTCTGATCTAAGGTCCAGTGACGGTGAGGAAAGACCCACTGACCACAGGGAAAGTCCTGTTGACAGTGGGAAAGACTACAACTTTGGATTCTCTCTTGAGGGCACATAAGACCGTATGGCGAAAGCTTGGCTGTGTCTGGAGTGGCACTGTCTTCATCTGTCTGTGGGCAGGGGTGGTTGGGTCTGTGGGGTGTGCTCGACAGGTGGAGGGTGTTTTTTTTTCGCCGGTGGGCTCTGCAGTCATGAAACACGGGCTGGTACACCCATGGGGATGCTACTTTAAGGCTGTTATGAGTTGCATTCTGTAGCCTGATTTACCTCTGTTCAGGAGCAGTTATGTCCTTGATATCTTAATGGAGTGTCCTGCGTGTGCCTGTACCCATCGTCAACACAGCGCAGGCCTCCAAGGGTGGTACAGGACTGCTCAAAAGGCAGGTGGAGACAGCGCTTCTCTGGGTCCTCCCCAGCACCTTCGGGTGTTTCTTTTTCTTCTTTGCCTTAACTAGGCTGACCCCTGAGAAAGGTCCAGTGACGGTGAGGAAAGACCCACTGACCACAGGGAAAGTCCTGTTGACAGTGGGAAAGACTACAACTTTGGATTCTCTCTTGAGGGCACATAAGACCGTATGGCGAAAGCTTGGCTATGTCTGGAGTGGCACTGTCTTCATCTGTCTGTGGGGGGGGGTGGTTGGGTCTGTGGGGTGTGCTCGACAGCTGGAGGGTGGTGTTTTTCGCCGGTGGGCTCTGCAGTCATGAAACACGGGCTGGTACACCCATGGGGATGCTACTTTAAGGCTGTTATGAGTTGCATCCTGTAGCCTGATTTACCTCTGTTCAGGGAGCAGTTATGTCCCTTGATATCTTAATGGAGTGTCCTGCGCGTGCCTGTACCCATCGTCAACACAGCGCAGGCCTCCAAGGGTGGTACAGGACTGCTCAAAAGGCAGGTGGAGACAGTGCTTCTCTCTGGGTCCTCCCCAGCACCTTCGGGTGTTTTTTTCTTTTCTGATTTACTTGCCACAACTACCTACCTGTTCAACCCTCTTCATCTGCTCAATTCAAGCTTTCCAATAACCTGTCATGGATTAATGCACATATATATACATAATAGAGTGTTTAAGTTAACTTCTGTCTACTGTCGGCTTTGACCCCAAGTGACAAAGGTGTTCACATTTCTTTTGGAGGTGCAGGTCCTCCCGACCCCCTCCCTCCAGTAACATGTGATCAGCGACCGTAAAGCCTGGAATTGCCACTTGCTTTATTTTTTTGGCAAAAAATGCAGCAGCTTTTCTAGGGCAGCAGCATCACGGAAAACACATAAACACACACACACACATTTACACTAACTCCTTCTCTTACCTTCTTCCGTGGTGTAGGACCCGCTGCACCGCGAGCTTGCTGGAGGTCACTCTCCGAAGAGATCTTGTTCAGATGTTGCACTCTCTCTTTGATGCTCAGCACCGACACATTACCTTCCTCCTCCACCGGCCCTGATGCTGGCTCCGCTGTCAGCGATGCCTGTGACCCCTGAAAGTCATCACTGTACTGGGAGAACTTGGCAATGTTTCACCACACCTAGTCTGGTTTGTTATTTGATATGTGTTTCCCATACATTACTGAGATCATAAGCATAACTAGGCAAAATTTTCATTTATATTACAGTGAAAGTTTTCTTGCTATATGCAGAACATGGAAAAAGTTTCCTGTCTATAATTTGTGGAAAAGTTTCCCAAAATACATGAGATTTTTGGCCATTTATAGGCTCTGAATCTGACTGACGAACCACATCTGTCTAACTGCAAGCCAAAATACAAACAAAAATTCAATGGTACTTTGGTGTTATTTTTTTCCCCCAAGCCCAAATCTTCTAAAACCTTTGATAAGTGTCATATAATTGTTGCACTCACTGGACTCACGAGGGAAGACTGACACCACAAATTCCTGAGAATGTCACCTTTTCTGACCAACACTTCAGGTGTCTGTGTCTCTCCTATGTGGCTTGATGGCTTCAGGCTGCATTATGAAATGACGCACAGAGTGAAGCCCTGTCATCCTCACTGATCATCGTGAAAAAGGCTTCCAATCTGAGAGGCTTTCATGGGCTGCTCTCTCACACAGGCCTGAACTCCAGTTTCCTCTCCACATCCATGACTATGGGGACATGGTGTCAGGTCTTTGGTATCAGAGAGTTCCAAGGGGACTGTCATTAGACAGACATCGTGACATCCTCTGCATGGCATTGCTCACGTTTGCTGGCTCTGCATCAAAGCAATTACTGTCCTCAATACGTGTTCGGTAGGCAGTGTCCTGCTAATGAATCAGAACAGGCACCACTGAACACCACCTTAGTGGCTTGGAAGTTGTGTAGTTTTTTCCTCCAGTGCTTCATGACAACCAAATACTAACTGCTCCCTGCAGGTTGCCTGTACTAGGGCTGTGACACAACATGTGTGGGTGTGGCTGTGTAAGGAGAGGCTGCAAACAGCAGCATGAGAGACATGTCAACATGCGGCACAGATGATGACACAGGAATATCGTCTCTATTTAAATCTACCATGGTAAAAGATAAAGAGATAAACATTCAGGAAAAATAACTGGGAGAGAGGTTTGGGGGAAGTCTTTTCTGGTATGCTCTGTGTGCTACTTTATTTCAATTCCTATCAAAAGTATCGTTCTCTATACTAGTATCACTATAAATTTTCTTGTTAATCCACACTCTCTTACCCCCTCAGACTTAAGTGTGATACATCAAGTTGAACACCATCTTATGTAAAATGACAGTGTGCCTGCCAAAATCAGTTATCAGTTACCCCCCTTAGCTCAATGCTATTCAGCAACATAATTGCACCGTAGAGCTACAGTAATTCAATGCTACTGCAAACACAATCAACTGCTGTGGGTACTCACCATATCAAACAAGCTAGCTGCATACTCAAAAGCTCAGTGAGCTCATGGAAGTGGCTCTTTCAAAAGAATAATTTGGGCAACCTTTAAAGTGGAATACAGTTTAAGAAAATGTAATGATGGAATAAGCTCGTCAAAAGTGTTATTCATTACAACGTAGGTGAAAGGCAAATGGGGGTCTGCTATATGCTACATACTGTAGATGACGCTGACAAATAAGAGCAAAACATCAGTTTATCCCGAGATCATTATCATCTTACTGTAGCACTTGAGGCCAAGGAGCTTGTCGATGCATCAAATGACGCCTTGTGCTCGCCAACAGGTCCCATATTCTGCCGGGTCGAACTCTTCAACCGCACGTCCAAGTTTTCATCACTGTACACCTTCGAAATCATCATCCCATCCACGTCCTCTGCCGGTCTTGGACTGGCGTCGCCTCCTACCGGAGGTTCTGACCGGGAACGCACTGCGTCCCCGTAAGGTGGATCTCGGTCACCTACATCGTGTTGATCGCTCTGGCGCAGAGGGTGTCTAAGCTGTGGGGACTCTGTCTCTGGCATGCCAGAGGAGGAGTAAGAGGCTTCTGAAGTGGAGGAGGTGTCATCGGAGTGGAGGTACGGAGACTTGGCAGGAGGAGGCTGGTACTGGGCTTGGTCATTGGAAGCAAAGGAAGAGCGGTTGGAAGGGACGCTGGACGAGGAAAAGCCGCCGCTTTCTGGTCTGTGCTTCCTCTTCAGCACTAACACTTTTTCTCCCTGGAAGGGAAAAAAAAAAAAAAAACAGCCTTAGAATATGTCTGTTTCTGAAAACCTCCCATCTGGTTGTTTTCTCTCCTTTTTTTTTTTTTTTTTTTTTTTTTTTTTTGTAAACTGAATAATGAAGGAAAGACTTGGTGACTGATATAAGACTGAATGGTACGGGAAATGATTGAATATAGTGCCAGCAGGCAGCTCTTCAGTTGGCTCTCTGCCCAGGTAGGCCACCCATTGGGTAAATGACAGCGTGGACTATAAAACATTTAGAGCACTGTCACAAGGATAGGCAATATAATAATGATAATAATAATAACAAAATTCTTATAACAATTGAAAATAATAACAATACTTGTTGTTGTTGTCGTACCCTGGCTGAAAAACTCCAGGGATCATCCGAACAGCCAAAGTGCTTGATAACAATAACAAAATATTAATAATAATAATAATAATGATACTAGTAATACTTCTGTCAATAACAATCAGCATGAAGAAGTAGAATAAACTAACTGCAGGTAAAATAGTGATGGTAAAGTAACTAGTTACAATATGAGGGACATAAACACAATAATGAGAAAAACAAATGGTAAAGAGACACACAAACACTGCAGTACAAAATAAATCGTCTATTTGAAAAAAAACAATGTTTAAACACATTTGAAAAAAGAGAAATTCTTCATTAAAACAAACAATTTTTACAACAAAAAAAAAAACCCCGATGTACTTACTGCTCTAATATCAAGCTGGTACACCACAGAAAAAGAGAATGACTAATACCAATTAAACATTCTGCAGAACTGTAATTCATTTCCAAAATCATGTTTTATAATCCTTTAAATCATACTTTATAAAACACACACACACACACACACACACACACACAGAGAAAACAGAGTTGCATGCTTCATTTGTTGATTAAATTGGTGTTCTTCACCTGTTGGCATTAGTCTTCAAATAATAACAACTACTAAAAACAAACAAAAAAAAACACACACACACACACACACGCACACACACACACATACAAGAGCGTGTGTGGGATCATGTGGTGTGTGTGTGTGTGTGTGTGTGTGTGTGTGTGTATGTGTGTGTGTGTGTGTGCATGCGTGGGTGGGCGTCAATATGCACCCTTGTTTGTAGATGCATGGTACTTATTGCAATATTCATCTTCTTATTGGTTTCATTTATCTTGTCTTTAACCTTTCAAGTATTTGTAAGCGCTTAGGGCTTATAATGTAAGATTAAGTGCCATAGACAATCATTATTATTATAATTATTATTATAGAGTGATCCAGCTGGTAATTGTCAAAATCAGCAAGGAAGACGCTGCAGAGGTAAATGGATCAAAATGCAACTATCAGCCTGGTCAAAACAATCAGTGAAAGTCACATGTCACTAACATAATGGTCCGTTCCCTACCGCCAACATCTGGTGAAACTAAAATTCAATCAGTATACATTAGTAGTGGCTAACATTTTTGTCATTCGAACAGATAAAATACTTGTAGTTAGTGCTAAATGAACCCTGTTTTCAGGCAGAAGAATATTTTTCAAATTTAATAGCAAATGTTCACATCCCATCAATCACTCAACAGGGGTAATAATAATAATTTACTATTGATTATAAGTTGGGGAATTAGTCCAAATCACTGGCATGGAAATCAGATCCAAAACCTTTCCTGCATTGAATGAGAATTAACGTTTTCATTATTACTTAACAAACAGACTGTATCTTCAAATTATCCTATGAAAGTGTTTTATTAAGAAAATCAAACTATCTGGCACAGGGATCTTGAAATGAGTTAGCATATATTATTTACGATGTGCGGGTTGTTTCTAAATCATTTGAGACTGGTAAATGGATCACTTCCACAAATAAACCAACATATGCCTTTCTTTCTTTCTGTTTCTTTCTTTCTGTCTTCTTCTTTTTTTTTTCCTAATATTTCTTTAGTTTAGGAAGAAACTCAAAACAGTAATAATGAAGTGATCAGGTTGTCAATGAGTCAAAAAAAAAAAAACAAGATGCAAAGCATATAAATGTACTCCCAGTTTATCTTCCTGAAAAATGTCACAATCAAACATGCGTCATAATGTATTTGACGTCACAATCAAACATGCATCAAATGTATTTCGTCACTGAGATAATCCATAAAGAAGTAAACCATTTTGGGCCTTTTACAACTGTTACTAAGAGTTTTTCTGGTAAAATAAAACATCGGGCATCATCTGTGACCCATAATGAACATATCTACAGATTTTCAGAAAGATCGGCCCAGAAGTTTTGTCTGGAGCAAGTGGAACACATTTTGACCATGGACAGACAGACAGACAGACACATACACACACAGACAGCATTTCTTCGTTCCCATTCTAAAGTACTCCCTGTTCTATAAGTATAAGAACAGGGAGTACAAAAAAAAAAAAAGACTGGCAGCTAGATTTAATATAAAAGCAATAGACAGAATGTATTTTGAAATACTAATTTCTTTGAATTAGTCTGAATTTCTATAATTTAACACAACAAATTTTCTATGAAGTATGATCCAAGCTGTAAGCAGTATAAGTCTTATTGTCTTTCATTACTTCTGTTTGCATTCCCAAGACAAGTACAACTGAACAATTTAAAATCGGTAGTGTACATTACCTCTTCAACTTTGATTGTTGCTAGTTCATTCACGAAGTCTTTGAACTTTTCACGATTAGCACCTGAAAAATAATGAGAAAAAAAAAAGAATAAATAAATTGAATACATTTAGCCATATGACAGAATAAATATCTACGAACTTGTGTGCATTGGATCAGAACAGGTACTAGAAAAACACCATCAAAGTTATTCAGCACATCAGAGCAGTTTCTGGATGTCTCAGGACAACCTGACATTGAATGTAACCCCTCGTGGACTGCTGGCACAGAGAGTGACACAATGATTCTAGATGTGGTTGTATAGGGAAGCTGAATGAGTAGCTTGGGAGACAGTAAAGATCCTGAAGCAGTTGTAACATAAAGAAAACTCCAGAAGACAGTCCTCTGCACCACCCCATACCATCCATTCTGGCATGGAAATATGACAAAATAGCTATAGCTTACTGATATGTAATCACTCACCATACCTCACATTTCAAATGCATCAATATAGAAACAACAACTGTGTCAAGTCACATTGTTTATTAGCTGACCAGCAGTACATGAGGACTCTGACACTGTAAAACTTATAAAAAAATAAAAAGAACAGGACAGTGATGATCTTGACAGTCAAACCTGTTCACAGTCTGGTCTCTAATTGAGAAACATCATCAGCTCATCTGCATCCCAGTTAATTCTGCTGAGCGGGGTGAGAGAGAGAGAGAGAGAGAGAGAGAGAGAGAGAGAGAGAGAGAAGAGAGAGAGAGAGAGACAGATAGAGAGAGAGGGGGAGAGGGGGAGGAGGTTGTGAGAGGAATGGGCGCCTAATAAATAAGAAAATATATATCTAATATATGAAATTGTGAAGCAATTATAGCTATATAAATAAGCGTTTTTAGTGTCGAATTGAGTACTATCATCAGCTCATATGTATCCCACTTAATTAATTCCTGGCTCAACGGAAAGAGAGAGCGTGGTAGCGTGAGGGATGGGGGAATGGTGAATAAGAAAAATATACCACAATATGCAGTAGCCACAGCTAAATCAATGAGTGTCTCAGAAAAGAGGTGGACTGACTGACTGAATGAGACTTCAAATTATACATTACTGAATGTCCAGAATACTGGGTAATGGGAAAATCTTAACTGGTAATCCAATTCGGTGATCTTTCGAATTACTCACACAAAACTCTGGGTTTGTTTATTGGTTTAATAAGAAGCATGATGCATTCGTTTTGTAGAGTAAATTTTTTTTTTTAATTCTATATTGTGTAGTACGTGCATTTCACCTTATCTGTTTTCCACTGAATCAAAGTGTGTACTCAAAATGGCAAATAAAAATCAGATGTTGGCAAGCTGCACATTTTCAAATACAGTTCTGCCATGTGGAAAATTCAATGAGCATTATCATCAGATTTTGAAGTAAAACTAAGTCATGAAAGTAGATATTCAAATTCAGTGTACTCAGGATTTTGAAATGTCTGAAAAAAAGCCTTGTTCAAGTTGTTGTACGTTACTTTTGTTTCCATAGACTACTTCTGGTGAATAATTTACGTAAAATATACAAACATTTTTTGACAAAACGACTTCAACATTATTTGCTGAAATGACTTAACTATATGGAAATATCAATGGTGAGTGATAAATTCAAATGCTTTTTTCCAACCTTATGTAGTGCAACCTACAGGCGCACTGAAAACACATTGTTCAATTGCAACAGTGCAAACACTTGAAATCTTCTTGTCATACCATAGCACTGTCTGGAAAAATCCACTGATGCGACAAGAGTGTTGGCCTGATCACTTGAATCTATGCACAAAATTTCATTTGGTTTGTGTTGAATCTTTCAATCAGATAAAAACTTACACGTCGTGTATGAATGAAAACTGTTTTATCCAACTAGAATTAGTAGAAACAACTCTGGGTTTCATGGGCAGCAAACGTTGGGACCACATGCATACTCATAAAGTGACATAAACGTCACATGATTAAAAAAGGAGATCATGCAAATAATAGTTTATTTATTTACTTTTGATACAACAGTTTGTGTGACATTTGTCCAATGTTTCTGTGTGCAATGAAACAACATCACTGCACATGAGCGAAGTTTCCCATTCCAGCACAACTTGTGATTCATTGTGAGCTTGACTGCCTTAGTTTAATACAGCAAGTTTACTATTCTTTGAACATAAATGCACAAAAAATAAAATCTTGCCAATTTTGAAAAGTATGTGAACATTTAGACCTGACCAGTACCAGATTAAAAATGATCACATTTTATTCTGAGACGAGAGGAACTGCAACTTTTCTATTCATCTGCATTGTTGATCTAACTCACATTTAAATGATGACTGCTCTTACTATCAGTGACAAATATGCACTATTTATGACCTTGCTGACATTGCGCTTGTGTTTTAGAGAATATGACGAATTCCATTCACTCAGTAAATTTTTCATGATAAAAGTTAGATAAAGGGACTATACTTTGCTATTTGAATGTTTCCTGCATCTCAAACCCATTTCCCAGTACCATGGACATCCATGTTTTACAGCGATTCACTACAAAAACCTTGTGTTCTGACTCTACATTCAAATGTTACATTATCAATGACTGTAAGAATACATGATGATAATGTACATTTGTTTTTCATGAGAATTTTAACAACACAAACCTCGAACAAAATCATGTGATTGAAACCGACTATTAAAGGAAGAGTTGAGTCACTGGGTGACCAAACCAATAGAACAAATCATTCAAAAGAAACGTGATCAAGTAACTGTTCTTCGTGAAGCAGGCCAAACAGTAAAAAACAACAACTACACTCACACACCCACACACGTTCAACTAAACGCAGAACGGCCTGATGTTAAAAACGTAGAAAATTCTCGGTTTTGCTTGTTTTTTCCACAAACACACGTGTTTATTTTCATAAAATTCAGATTTTCCGTTCGTTTGGAGGCCCAGTAACTCATCTTAAAAACCATACTCTTAACGCAAGTTTTGGCAAAAAGAAATCACTTATATAGTGGTTATTCAGAACAAATTTTGTGAGAATGCGGAAGTGCACAATGATGTACATCTTCCTCTAACTTTCGTTTCCATCAATTCATGATGCAAGAAAACCATCCAACCTTTATGTACAGGGTCGTTTAAGAAACCCTTGAACTGAGTAACCAATTCATGGTTTCGAATTCTTCCACCTTTGTCCAATATACACTGCTTTACCGACTCTATGCTGAAGTCGGAAGCCATTTTGCGATTAATGATTGACTGTATTGTGTTTTCATCGACAGAAAATGGTCAAGGGAAAAAACCTACCATAGATAATAAACTGAAGTCACGGGCTATCTCCCTTGATAATGAAAGGTCAATCAGTGACCAGCATACGCAAACATAAACACTAACTAATCACTCATTTACAAAACCGCACGCGCGCGCGCGCGCGCGCACACACACACACACACACACACACGCACACACACGCGGGCGCACGCACGCGCGTGCGCACACACCATCCTTAACTGCATCCATAACTCGTGCGCGCGAGTGTTATCGTTATTTTTTTTTTTAAACAATAATATTCTTTCTTTGGGTGCCCACTGATAAAAAAAAAATTGATGCAGATACAACAGCTGCCGGCTAAGCAAGGAATGCACACACACACACACACACACACACACACACACACACACACACACACACACACTGTGCACGCTCATGAGCGCGCACAGTGTGTGTGTGTGTGTGTGTGTGGTGTGTGTGTGTGTGTGTGTGTGTGTGCGTGCGCGCGCGCGCGCGCGCACGCGAGCGCGAGCGAGCGCACATTTGTGTGTGTGTGTGTGTGTGTGTGTGTGTGTGTGTGTGTGTGTGTGTGTGTGTGTGTGTGCGCGTACGTGCGTACGTGGGTGCGTGCGTGCGAATGTGTGTGTGTGTGTGTGTGTGTGTGTGTGTGTGTGTGTGTGTGTGTGTGTGTGTGTGTGTGTGTGTGTGCGTGTGTGTGTGTGAACGTTTGCATTGGTGTGTGACGCGCATTTTTTACTGCCACCAACTTGAGCATGTGCACACCGCTATATATTTGCGCATGTAAAACTGTCTGTACAAAAATGTGTGTGTGTGTGTGTGTGTGTGTGTGTGTGTGTGTGTGTGTGTGAGCACAATTCTAGTATTTTCTGTTGACATACACAGCCATCCCGGTCACCTTTCCCTGTTTCTCCTTCATCTCTTCTTCACCTCGAAATCTGCCTGTGTGATTCTGACTCCACCCACCTCTGCCAGCCAGCTTCTCCCCCTCCTCTTCCTGAACTATGTGTGTCAGCGGCAACTCACCAGTCTTCCTTCCCCTTCCTCGTCACTTTCCACTCTTCCTGTCTTTATGTCATCTTTCTTTCTCTCTCTCTCTCTCTCTCTCTCTCTCTCTCTCTCTCTCTCTCTCTCTCTCTCTCTCTCTGATGTCTGTCTCTTTATATAGCTCTCTTATCCAACATCTTTTCAGTTCTCTCTCTGCCGATCATTAGCAAAGACTTAAACGAAGCAGCAGCAGCAGCAGCAACAACAACAACAACAACGGCAACGACAGCAACAATAACAACTATAATAACAATACAACCGACCCCCCCCCCCCCCCCCCTCCTCCCCACCCCCCCTCTCGCCCAACCCAAAGTTCAGAGCAAAGAATTGTTCCAGCACTTGGGACTCAAGCGACACATTCTGTTCAGTTTCGAAAAACTGGCGATTTCTTTGGCTACTCACAGGCATCGCCGCAGCCCTGCCCACCCGGTGATCTTGTCGCAGATGATCAGTGTGCCGAGTAATGAACACTCCAAGGTAGATATTACAAGGATCTAAAGCTCCTAGATAATAACAAATGTCTTGGCCTCAGTGATTTCTCTTCTCTGAGGAAGAAATACGTTCTTGCGGGTGATACTCCCTGATCAAGAACCATTTTTGGTAAGAAAGGTCGGCCGCAGTGAGGTTCAAAGCACTTAGGGCGTTGTGGACCCAGAGGAAACCAAAACACCATCATGTTTAATTACCATCTTTCAAAAATTCACGAGAACTTCTCACAAAGACGCACAGTGATTTCTCTCAAATACTCATGAGAATTTCTCCCAAAGATTCGCAAGAATTTCTCCAGAAATATTCATCCGAACTTGGAGGAGGGGGAAATCGTGAACTTTCATCTATTTTAGGCTGGCTCCCTCTTCCTCACTGCGGACATTGTGGGCCAGAAATCGGTGAAATTTCTGCCTAGGTTTCATTCCTCATCAGACGCCATACACAGTGCTGGTGGACATTATTCAGCATGAACAGACCTTTCCCAAGACTCAAGGAACTGCCACGGACATCCTTATGGCTCCCTCTGCTACACATCTTTCTATGGGATGTCTGAGTCCGGAAACATCCCTATGGAAGGTGGACCCCAGTGTTTGGTGCCTCTTGAGACAATCCTAGATAGACGCCAACTGTGGTGCTTAATTAACCGATCTGTAGACGAAATCGTCTTCGTCAGGTACGACAGAGAAAAGTAGTTGTACAAATTTTCGTCATGGCTGAACCCCTCGCACAGTACAGTACAATCGAACTGACAGCACATTAAAGCATTAGTAACATCCTTTCCTTCTTTCTGTCTTCCTTCTTTCTTTCTTCTTTTCTTTTTCTTGTTAAAACCCACCTCACAGTGTTATCCGCATCGCTATTGCCATCTGAAGTTCAGACGGGAAACATTGTGAACAACTGAGGACAACCCAAGTTCAGCTTCGTTACATGCGATGTTGCTGAGATGACTGTACGTCACGAAGCGTCACCGACAGAGATTAGAAAAAAAAAAAAAAAAAAAAAAAAAATCATCGACAGTTAGCAGTGTGTCATTACTTCTTTGCTGATGCATTACGGAAAGCCATTCAACATTTTCTTTTCTTGTGGGTCCCCCTACCTCCAATTTTCCCCTCAGTATTAATTTTTTCTTTCCTTTTCTTTTCTTTTTCTTTTTTGTTCTTTTCTATCTATCTATCTATCTATCTATCTATCTATCTATCTCTTTCTTTCTTTATTTCTTTCTTTCCTTCCTTTTTTTTTTATTTTTTATTTTTTTTTTTTACAGTGGGGCACAGGCACCATCCTATTTCTAGCAGGCAGCGTCAGCATCACATACATCCAGCTGACCTACACGTTAAGAGCAGCGGGAGTGACCACAGCTCATGCATGACAAACCACCAGCAGGATCCCGCAGATCTACGTGAAATATCATTCTTCTTACATTGCAGTTTCCGCACAGTGGGAAAAAAATGAAGACATATATTCCCTGTGTTCTGGCGATCGAATATTCGTCGATTATCTGGTGTGCTGAGTTCGGCAGGAGCGCGTTTTCAGCTGATTTTCGTGCGTCGTGCTCTGCCGGTCCTTGGCGATTTGGGCCATTGTACCAGCAAACTATTTGGAGCCCCCGGGACAGTTTTACCAGAATTTCTACAGTTGTTTCGTGCATTCTGATATCTGGTAGCTGATTTTTTTTTTTTTTTTTAATCCCTTTCTTGCTACATTTGATGTCTGAACTTCTGTCTGTATCTCTTACCCCTCCTTCCTCTTCCTTCCCCCCGCCTCCCCCCTCAATTTCTTCTTCTTCTTCTTCTTTTCTTTCTTTCTTCTTCTTCTTCTCCTTTTCTTCTTTTTTTTTTTTTTTTTTTTGTTTTGTTTTGTTTAATGATCACAATTTTACGTGGATTGGAAAACGTGTGAAGAGAATTCGTCAAATCAAGGGAAACAATTCTGTCCACAAAGAATCCTTCAAATAAACCGATGGTGGGAAGTCAATACATGTACGCAGTTGTGAGAGAGGTGGGGTGTGTGTGGTGGTGGTGGTGGTGGGGGGGGGGGGGGGGGAGAGGCTTTCTCATACTCATGTAGGTTCAGTTACACAGTTACAGAGAGAGAGAGAGAGAGAGAGAGAGAGAGAGAGAGAGAGGGGGGGGGGGGGAGTGGGTGTGGTTCCACGCTAACGTGGGTTCAGTTACAAAAGTGATTTTTTAAAACAAGAAGAAGCAGAAGAAGGAGAATCAATGTCACACACAGCGACAAGACAAAAAAAAACAAAACAAACAAACAAATAAACAAACAAAAAAACCCCTGTCAAAATCTAGTTTCATATGCGCGTGGGTGAGACTTGGACATGCACACATGCTCGTGCACGCGTACATATAACACACGTACCGGGTGTGTGAGTGTGTCTGCGTGCCGTTTCATGTTTACATAACATTCGCGAAATGTAAACTCGTGTTAAACTCAGCCTGGCGCTTGTTTTCATTGGTCTTTGCGCGCGCCTACAGCTGCGCACGCGTGCGGGTGGGCTACACAGCTCGGAGAGAGAGATGGAAGAGCGAGATGCAGGGAGGTGGTGGTGGGGGGGGGGGGGAGGCTGGGGGGGGGGGTGCCGGGCGAGGAGAGGAGGAGGAGAGAGGAAAGAGGGGGTGGTTAGCTGAAGTTGGGATGGAAGAGTGTGTGTGTTTGTGTGTGTGTGTGTGTGTGTGTGTGTGTGTGAGAGAGAGAGAGAGAGAGAGAGAGGTGGGGAGTATCCAAAAAGGGCGGATGGGGGTAAATGGAAAGGAGGAGGCACGCCGTAAGAGCAATGCTACCCCAGCAACATCATCACTTGTCACGTGCAAACAGCTTCAGCACGCAAGCTGGGTCGACAACTCGACCACGCGCAGCGCGCGCGACCGCGAGCAAAGCTGTTTTTGTTTCTTCGGAAACAAACCCCCCTCGCCGCAAAATCAGTAATCTCTTCGTACACTTTGCAACCGTGATTATCGTGAGTGGTGAACAACGATTGTGCTGCTGGTATCGATGAAGTTCGTGTCTGTAGATGTGTACGAGTGTGTTAGGAGTGTGTAGATTGACCAGCATACATCACCATCATCATCGTTATCTTCATCAGTTTCCAGGGTCTTTCGGTCGGTATCATTTGTGATGCCATGTGCTCGGTCGTGTAAATTCACAGTTTTGTTGTTGTTGTTGTTGTCGTGTAAATTCACAGTTTTGTTGTTGTTGTTGTCGTCGTTGTTGTTGTTTTCAGTGAGAGTGACGAGGAGAAAGAACGTGTGTTATTTCTGGCTTTGACATCTTGAAAAAATGCTGTTGATAGTGACATGAAACTTGAAACAGGCATAGTCTCTCTGTCTGTCTGTCTGTCTAACCGTCTGTCTCTCGCTGTCTATCACCAATTTTGGAGAGAGAGAGAGAGAGAGAGAGAGAGAGAGAGAGAGAGAGAGAGAGAGAGAGAGAGATGACACTGACAAAACATACCACTGGGAGTTTTTTTTTTTTTTTTTTTTTTTTTTTTTTTTTAAAGGAAATCACCTGTCATGTAATGGACTCTCATTCAGTCTCTTTGATGCGATCCTTCGAAGAACCGCAGATCACTTCCATCCAGTGGTTTATTTCAAGGCATTTCCATCATTGATGATATCAGAGTTATGTCTGGAATAAGATGAAAATTAGTGAACAACAAACGATTCAAACACACACACACACACACACATACAGAGAGAGAGAGAGAGAGAGAGGAGAGAGAGAGAGGAGAGAGAGAGAGAGAGAGAGAGAGAGAGAGAGAGAGAGAGTACCTAGCTGCTTGTAATCGTTGGCAACATTTTCCACGTCATGGCCAATTTCTTGATGTTCCTTACTTCCCCTATAAATAAGCTCATTGTAATCATAGATGTTATTAGTTGTTTGAATTTATAAGATAACAACAGATATGCAGTTTCGCTCAGCATATTGGTCTGGCATATATTAATGCACGTGAAACGTGTTCGGCCTGCCTCCGTTGTGTTTGCACTTTTTGACGGTGAAAGTTCATGCAGTTTTTGTTTTTTTTTTTTTTTTTTTTTTTTTTAATAACTTGCAATTTTCGACGCTGAAACAAGTGCTTTTTGGGGTGTGGTGTTTGGGATTCAGCTATTCGCGCATTTGAGGTTGTCGGGGTGCCTTGATGTCTCAGCGGTAGAGTGTTCCGCTACTGAATCAGACGTTGCGAGTTCAAAGTCCGCCGTGAGTGTCCAACGTAAGAATGAACATGTTCAGTGACTATTGAAACGTGTTGTCGTTCTGGAGGTAAGGTGTGATGGGTGGCTTAGCCCTCACTCTTCTGGAATGGTGATACCCTTGCCTATCATTCATTGTCATGTGTGATGGGTGTGGACTCTAAACCTCGGTGCCGCTGTTCAATCTCAATGTTATTGCAGCCCAACCCGTCACACACAGCCCTCTTTCACGTGCAGACAAAAGGTGTCCTGTCCTGAACGAGAAAGTGAACACAACACAGCTCTCTTCAGACTAACTACGCCAGCTGTAACACGGTAACTAAAACCACCCCACATCACTGAAGCGGGCATCAAGCAGGGCCGTGCGGAAGGTGCCGGCCATTTCGCCACTTCCCAGGGTGAAAAAAAAAGTTAAAAACAATGATATGTAATATAACAGAGCTGTAAAATATGTGTGAAGGGGCCTCATAAATAAACAGACGTGGCAAAATCGACAGCTCTTGTCCGTTCTGATTGTGTCGCAAAAGTGAGGCGACTGCTGGCAGAAATCTAAACAAATTTGCCTTGTGTCTTGTGATTCGGTTTTTTTATTTTTGTTTTTGGCTGTGCGTTATCAATAACTTTTCAAATTCATTCTGATTGTCCTTACATTTTCACTACCAGGTTGCCAGATGATTACAAACAAAGCTGGCACGCTGTGATCTGTAAAGAGAGAAAGG